>JAUTXW010001817.1:0-600000 GCA_030620095.1 Kuschelorhynchus macadamiae
TTGATATCGTTTTTGTTAGCTTTGCAATACACAGTCTTAACTTCCTTTCCTATCATTTTTATCTATACCATATTTTAGTTGTTCAGTATCTTTCAGTTCGAATTATTTTTTTTTTGTTTTAATAAGTTTTGGGGACTTTACATTCTCTGTTTTTTTTTTGCCAATGAAACTCGCCCAGGAGAAAACATTCCCAATATGCTTTAATGTCAATTCCTCCATCAAGATAAACTGTTTAAAATTTTCGGTTTCATAGGCCATTTGATAATTTTCCAATATATTTTATGTTACTTTAGAAAACGCAAACAAAAACAAAACAAAACCTAGTGAAAGCCGTCGGTAGTATTATTTTAACGTATGTTACGAAAGTTTTGAGAAAAATTTCAGTGTCCTATAGTTAATCAGAGTGGCCAGTGATCTTGTTGCCATGGTAACCACATATTCATTTAAGCTTAAAGGACTACGCACAAACCTTTTGGAAAATCGGTTTCGGTAAAAAAGGCTGATTTTTTTATATGTTGTAGTTGATCTCCTGAGCAAAAGATTCCAGGGGTACAGTCTAATCCTATTGCTAGTTTTAATATAGATGGTGTAAAACTTTGTCCAAATCCCATATAAAATATATCTGGAAATGAGGATGACACGAAATTAGTTTTTTCATCATGTTTAGCGAATAGTGCTTTTCAAAATAAGAAAAAGTAAACATAGGTCCGCAAATGCTTTATTCTCGATATACAGGGTTTCATATTGTAAATCTTATTCGTTATATGTCTCGCAACTAAAGGGTTTTCGAAACTATATTTATATAAAACTTTTTTTTATTTTCGAAAGTAGTATACGTTAAATATGTTGAAAAAACTAATTTGGAGTCGTCATGTCTTCTCCATGTATTTTATATGGGATCTGGGCAAACTACACACTCTCTTAAAAACTAGCCATAGCATCAGACCGTGCTCAGTGTATTTTTTACTCAAAAGGTCAAGCATACAAAAATTTCAGCCAATTTGACCGAAACCGGTGTTCTATAAGGTGCGTGAGCGGTCCTTTATTATGGCAGCTATCAGAAATCAGATATTTGTTGTGATATGGCTTATAAGTTAAAACATCGAAAGAGTATCTACAACCTCGTTTGAGAGTTTCTAAGCGTCAAATTGCAAATGAAGAGCTCTATGCAAGAAGTCCCTAAGTGTCATTTTAGCTGTTTTAATCTAAACGCGCCATCTAGAGTTATTTTTTATGTACTTTCAATTGCGGTTGTTAGTTTTTACATAACAGATCCCTAAGTGTCATATTTATCATGCGTCATTCATATCTGTCGTGCTGGTTTCTGTGCAAAAACTACCTAAGTGATATTAGACGAGGCCATTATTTTAACTTGGTTTCTTTGTATGGAGAGTAAAAAAAACCTGAATATCTTATACAGGGCGCGTCGAAAACTTGAAATGTTGGCAAACTTTTTTAATTATTGTGTAATTTTTATTAAAAAGATTCTGTGTGTTAATTGTTAAAAAATTTCAGCAAAAGCAGAAATGTTTTTAAGTTGATACAATATTATCTTCGAAATAATTGGAAACAGTTTGTTTTCAAGTAGTATTTTTAAAGGTGTAATGTAATTAAATTATCTGTTCAGAAAAAATATGAAACATGTTCGATGCGATTTAGAATTTTGTGACACTGAGTCTGCCTGTTTTGTCACCTTTTTTACGTATAGGAACAATTTTTACATTTTTTAACTGATTAGGAAATTGAAATGTGGTGAAGCGATTCTATTATTGAATTTTACAAAAAAATTATTCTTCATAAAATGTTTTGCTTGCTCCAAAACTAAGGCGTAAAAAAATTGTTTATGAATGTATGAATGTATATGAAACTTTGGTGACAATGCAATAATATGGTACCATAGAATAAAAAAATCCTGAATATCTTATACATTTCAGCAAAAGCAGTAATCTTTTTAAGTTGAAGTTCTGTGATATTATCTTCGAAAATATTTGAATCAAATCAAATAATTAAAAAATCTAGTGATTATATTTTCAGAATAAATTAAAACATGAAATCATCAAAATCTCAAAACATGGAAAAGTCACTTAGGAACTTTTTGCGTAGAGCCATTCAAATATTTCTCGCGTTGAAATATATCCATTTCGTCTATCTATAGCCAAATGTGAACAAGGAGTACCTTGTTTAAATTTGTGAAAAAGTGGGCGAAAAATGTTGAGCGAAATGGAAAAAATCGCGTTTGAACATCGCTACGTAAGTTGGGCAGAAGATTTCATACTTCATATGGGACTATAAGAAGAGAACTACAAAGCAGAGGGTTGAGATATCGGAAAAGATGTAAGTGCCCAAAATACACATCTAACCAGACTTCCTGTATTACGCTGAATAGATTTTGCAAATAACAGAAAAATCATCTTGGATGCAGATTCACCCCATTCAGAGATGAAAGGTTACGATGGTTTCTTTAGCGGTAACATAGAAAATATAATGCCTACATCCCAGGTAGGATCCACAGGAAGTTAACGCCACATTACAGCAAGCCTTCTCATCTCCACGATTTGCCAAAGATCCACAACCTGAACCTGCCTCTAAAACCAATCACTAGCTCTAGGGATTCACCAGCCAGTACTTTAGCCAAATTTTTGTCAGAGGTCACTCAAGCTTTACAAGGTAAGACGAATTCATTTGTTCAAAATTCGAACCATTTTGTTAATATTCTTAAGGATATCAGTAGTAGCCAATATTTATATGGAGTGGTTCGAAGAGCACTCACAAAATACTGCTCAAATCAAGCCCAAACTTTGGCTTAGGTATGTAGATGATAACTTACTATTTGGACTGTAAAAGACAATCATTTGGGATAATGTTTCAATCATTTAAATAGCATAAGAACATGTATTAAGTTTACAATGGAGAAAGAGGAAAATTCTTCTTTGCCTTTTCTTGGCGTTTTAGTTAAGCGATCTGCAGAGGGCATCAGAACTACAGTGTACCGAAAACCCACACACATTGGACAACCAGGGTTCCAACCATTCTACAGCAACAAAAGAGGGCAACAGGTTACGACAGAGCTGTAACAACTTGTAATAATACGATGGACTTTGAAGCAGAAACTGAAAACATAAAAATATATCTGTTGCAGAATATTACTTTTGGTCGGATTTTGCTTTTTGTGCGAGAATCACAACAGATTGGCTAGAAGCTAACATTATACCTTTTGTACCGAAAAATAACAGTCCCCCAAATTTGCCACAAGCACGTGGTGGGCACTATTATCCAGGGAAGTCTGGATGGGAAGCAAAACTAAGAAGAAAAATATTTCAGAAAATCCGTCAAATTGTTGCAAATACCATTTAATATATAAAATGTTGATATAATTATAATTTGAATAGATTTAATTGTTGTTGGATTTTAAATTTTTCTCAAAACTTTCGTAACATACGTTCTTTCATACGGCACCATCACTCTGTTATTTCCCTAGACAATTGAACCAGAGTCATGGCATTTTTTCTGTCTCAGGAGTTCTATGTAACCTTTAAATACCGAAAAAGTTACATAAATTATTCTTTAATATCCCAATGCCAATTGCATTTAAGTGAACAACTAAATTCTTTCAACCAAGTTATCATTGCTTTTTAACTAGAACTCCTCTATCGATCGAAGAGTTCTTTTGCTCTGGTAAGTTATTAATGCTTTGAACATCACCCAAATACCCGAATGTGATACTCTTCCATTATTAATTAAGCAAGCAAGATTTTCCTCTAACTTCATAATAACATTTCAGTTTAAAATCGTGTCAGGAACAAAATACTTCAGTGTTCTAAGATTTTAAGATTTTGAAACCCCGCATATTTAGTTGCATTGAATGTTGGTGGCTGTTACTTGATGGAATTCCATTACAAGAAGTAAAATACTAATATATTAATTAGAAGATTTTATATAATGAATTTTTACATGACGCGTTTCGTTAACTCTGTAGCTTTGTCTGGTGCATATACATATAGTACGTACTACGGTCCCCTATTCAAATTTATAACATAATTATCCTAAGTTACAAAAGCTGAGTTTTTTTTTAAACCTCCACACATTCTAATAACCATATTTGGAATTTCAGAAAATGTTGAGTAAAGCAGAATTGTTAAGTTCTATTTAGTCGTTAAATAATAAGTTTGTATCTTTTAAGCAGTTTCTTTCTAAACTCTCCAATAAATTTAACTTAGGGCCTTTATTCTTTACATAAAGGCTCTTAAAATTGTCGTTAAACACGTGATCTTCCCTGATAATATGGCTAGCTGTAACATCAGCAAGGATCATGTGCTTAATGACGATTTGAAGATCCTTCGTGTAGATAATGGAGGCCCTAAATTAAATTTATTGGAAAGTTTAGAAATAAACCGCCTAAAATATACAAATTTATTACTAAACGACCAAATAGAACTTTAGAACAACTTTCCTTCACTGAAATTCCAAGAATTAGTTATTAGGGTTTGTGGAGGTTTTAAAAAACCCCAGCTTTTGTACCCTTTGTTTTGGATAATGTTTTTCTTCAGTAACATTTCTGGACGATGTGGTGAATGCGCCCCATATTCTTATAATTCCACTGGAAACTCATCGCTCCATCTAACGGAAAAGGCAGAACAAGGTTTGCCGGGCCAGCTAGTTCTTTTTAAAATTGGTACTTATTATATAAACACACCAGAGGAAGTTACAGTGTTAGGGGAAAGCTTCGTGTAAAAATTCGTTATATGGAATTTTCTAATTATTATATTAGTATTTTACTTCTTTTGGGGATGAATTAGCCTTGGAAAGCCCACGTTTCAAAACTGTTCCGATTTATCGTTTTGACATTTTAGGTAGTCATTTATTTTTACGTCAAAAATAAAGAATTTGCTAATATTCAATATTCGCAGGAGATATCTCCAACGCAACGGTTCAAAGATTATAGACCGGGAGGGAGGGGGGGGTTGATGGATATTTTAGGTCCTCTCGTTTTGTTTCGTAGTGGAGAGATTACAGTAGACGGTGATAGATTTCTGACTCTTTAGTCTTTTATGAACAATGTTAGGTACTTTTGTGCAAATTCAGATCTTTAGATCTTTAAAGTTAGGTAAAAACTCAACACCGCTATTCACTAATATTACAGAATCTCCGTTTTTTTTTTCTTTTGAGCGCGATAGATCTCTAGTGTTTCTTTGGCTCAGCGTACGAAATATCGTTTCGATTACGCCGATTACGTAGTTTCAGAATATCGACTTTTTAATCGGTTTTTGACCCGGGAGTGAACTTTCGGTTAATTTTATGGCACTCTTGTTCCCTTTTGGTTAGTTATATCTAAGGTATTTTTACGCAAAAGTGAAAATGAACTAGTTTGTAACAGAAATACCTTAACTGAACTATACATTTTAATTGAAAACATTTAAATTTTATCTTAACGTTTAATCAGTCTATATTTAGCTATAAAAAATAAAGAGCAAAAAAATAGATTACATACAATTATTGCCTATCAAGTTATCGCCGTTAATTTTGTATTTATTTTTAGGAGTTAAATTAACATCTAGCAGTACGTTTATTGAATTCTTAATAGCTGCTATTACATAACGAATTGTTTCTATTAATTCGAAGTATTGAATTATGCATTACTGTATGTAATGATTTAGGTATGGTTAAAAGTGATAATAAAAAATCAAATTTTGTACTTGAACTTCAAAGTCCTCGGAGTCGAGATCTTGAAAATTATCTGTTCGGACCTTTTCAAATTTGTTTTTTAGGCTTTTATTTACGTTTATTTAATGTTCTTATTATCGTTGTGCTGTATCGACGACAACCGAATGGTTATAATTGAGAGTTGTTTACTTAGACAGTCCAGTACGGAGATAGTATTTGTTTATAGTAGACTGACAAATCGAGTGGTAGTTTTTTTATATTAATTAGAATTTTTGTTTTTAGAAATAGTTTTTTTGTTAACATAGAACGGGAACTTTCACGGCGTTGGTCAATTAAAAAAGCAAGGCTCTAAGAATTAGACTGTGTCAAATTGGCGTTAATATTCGACGTTTCGCCCTCGATTGCACGACGCATCTTTAGGGATCTTTGTTCCACGAGATCTGAATATTTAGTATTCAGAGTAAAGATCCCTGAAGATACCTCGTATATTCGAAGGCGAAACGTCGGATAGTGATTCCAATTTGACACGGTTTAATCCCAAGAACCATGAGCTCTTAGTTTTTTTTTTTGGACGAAACTGTCATCTTCAGTGCTCATACACTAAGGTCAGATCAATGCAAATGCATGAAAGGATAAAACATACAAAAGATTTAACAAAAGCATGTTTGCATATTAAAATTTGAAAGGCCTTAAAAGCGACTATAATTTATTTGTATAAGTAAAATGTAACATGTAATTTTATCCATGTTCAGAAATACGTGTTGCTATTTGCTAACGAAGTACGCCAAGGATAGCAGTTTATATAAACCGCTTTTGTAAGATCGTATATTTAAACTCAACATTTGGATCAAATTATTAAGTAATAGAAGAGTTGGGTAAGATAATAATGCGCAGAGGAATAAAAATAACTTAAATAAAAAGTAGTCTTATTGAAATTATAAAAATATAATAAGATTAAAGTAGATTTTTTTTGGGAGATTACTTTCGGGTAAAAAAAAAGTCACAAGGACGACATAACTCATATTAACAGTACTAATATAATAACAGTTTTATCAGAGATGGTTTGCATTTTGGTTTATTATGTCATTATTTTATGACATTATACACGGATTAATTTTTTGGTGGCGAAGGTGGCCATAGTCAATTACAAACTACGTACGATGATTAAGAGGTTTATTAATTAATCAATATTCTTAAGATTGTTTTTATGAACGAGACGGGTCATTTAATCTAAAGAGCCAAACGTTTGTAGCAGGATAATTTTAGAATGCAGCTGACTAATAAATGGCCGATATCTTAGAAACTTTTAATTAATTACATACTTAAAAATATAAGTATTATATAAATTCAGCATGCTTTACGGTGACATTATTTTTTTGACAAAAAAACTAAGAATTTTATATTTTTTTTTTTTAAGAAAAATTACAAATTATATGTTGATGATAAGTTATAAACAAGGGAGTCGATAATTAATGTTTTTCGCAGTAAAAGAGAGTAAAATAATCAGCATAAATGCAATGGGGAAAAAATATTTTGTTACAATGCATATCGTCTTTGGTGCTATTTCATCTAAGAAAATGGTAATCCCCATTCTCTCCTTATTGAGAAACTGAGGCTTCGTACTAACTACCAAAGCATTATCTTTAAATCAGCTTTATATGTTTTTTCGATCTGTAATACTGTAACTGCAGAGATTTTTGCTAAACCTTTTTTGTCGCAGTCATAGATCTCAAACAAATCTAAGCATACTATGCAAACCCCATTAAAATCTTCATAAATGCTTTTAAAAGTAGAGTTAGACAATGATTATCAAAGAAAAAAGTATTCCTTTAGACGTATTTTTAGAGGATCGTTTTAGTTATTTCTTATATATGCCAAAACGAAGTACATTCAAAACCATTTGTTGAAGGTGAATTTATAAAAGACTGCTGACTGTAAAGGCCGCGGAAATTGTAAGTCACGAGAGCGTGAAGGCATTTCAAAATATATCCTTGTCCCGGAATACTGTCGCTGAAAGAGTTACTAAGTTGGCTGCCAATATAGGTGATCAGATAAAACAAAATCAGACTCTTTCATTGCATTTGGCGCAACTCGCTGTTTTTCTTCGTGCGATTGATACAGATATGAATGTGTATAAAAAATTAATGATTAGTACTATTGCGTGATACAACTACGGGGAAGGATATTTTCAATGCTGTTTATGGACTTCTGCAAAAGTAAAATTTAGATTTGTCAAAACTGTGTTCCGTTGCAACAGACGGAGCTCCTTCCATGACTGGAGTAAAAAATGGCTTCGTTAAAATATTACAGACAAAGATCAGAGAAACGGGCAGTGACAAACCAGAATTTCATCATATTCATTGTGTAATCTACCAAGAAGTTTTATGCTTAAAAGTGATCAGGTTGGAAAGTGTTTTAAGTTTATAAGGTCAAGAGGCCTTAATCAGCGACAGTTTTCTGCATTTTTACGTGATTTAGAAAGTGAGTACACTTGTTTACCATATTACGCAAAGGTGCGATGGCGTGTTCTATGGTACTCGACCGGTTTTGGAAACTCAAAGAAGAAATACGCGTTTTCGTGGAAATACAAGGAGAAGATGTCAGCTTATTATGCGATGTACCTTTTTTACAAGATCTTTTATTTATGGTAGATATCACAAAACACTTGTCGGACTTAAATACGAAATTGCAAGGATCACGTCGAGTTATTACAGATATGCATGATCATGTGAAAGCTTTCAAGTGTAAGATGATGTGGGAAAAACAGTTAGCAGAGGATAATCTATCACGTTTTCTGACTTGTAAGGCATATCAGGAAAGCAAAAGTGTCCCAATATCATACAAAATATATTCAGAGAAAAAGAGAAGCTTTCTGGCAGAATTTGAGAAGCGTTTTCAGGATTTTAAGACCCAAGAAAATAATTTTTCTCTATTTACTGGTCTTTTCACTATCGATATTTATAAAGTTCCCCCTCACTTGCAAATGGAAGTAATTGAGATTCAGTGTCAGACCCATTTAAAACAAAAATTTGATAGTTTTGGTACATTCGAAAATTATAATAATTTTTATTATAAATAATTATTTATTTTATATTTTTTTTGGAAGTACCTATAAGTGTGAACAACTATTTTCTTTGATGAACATGGACGCAGTTTTAAAAATTATTTCCGCCGATAAATTCGCGCCTCAAGTAGACAACTTAATTAAAGACAAAAGATGCCAAATATCTGGCAAAAGAATTTAATGTTTGTAGTTTTTTGTAATGTCCTTTTTATTGGAAATTTAATAAACAGACTTGTCCTATAATAATACTTTTTCTCAAGATTTTCAGTAGTTATATTATTAGTTATTATATTGTTTTCAGTCCCACATCACCCACCCAGAATACAAGGGCAAATTTTATCTATTACAAGAATTGATTTTAGCGTGGTCAGTTTTATGCTGCCCGTTTCAAAGTTTCCGAAGGAATTTTTTTTTTGCACACTAGATAATTTAATATTGAAATTTTAAAAAAATAACAGAGTTGATAGTGCTTCAGGTTAAACGGATTATAACGGTCAATTCTTTGGCTCCTTAAAATCTGTGTCTAAACCGACCATATAACTATCTTAAATTTCAGAACGGACGTTTCTAATTAATTAATTAAAATAATAAACAATTTCAGATTTGATTAAACTTAGTTCCCTTCCCTGAATTTTATTAGTTACATTTTATGACCCGCTGTCTAATTTAACATCGCATTCCGAATTTACAGAGATTATTTCCTAATAATAAAATTTGCAATGTCATGAGTGATTTAGAGGCCGTTTTAAATTACAATCCTACATTTTTAGTGTTTAAAACATTTACTGGATTATGGTTTGTTGATGGGTTTTAAAGATCCTTAAATGACTTGCTTTTGGTAAGGCAATAAACATAAAATTTAAATAAATTACATTTTAGCTTTTAGAATAAGTTTTAGTAGCACCTCGAGGGGCAAACCACTGCAGGAAGTCTTTGGATGTACCTGTAAACATGAAGTGAAATATTTTGGTAACCTTGAGAAATTTTTTGTTTTCTGTGGAAATCTTTTGAGTATCCCTGGGAAACTTTGGAATTCTCTGTGCTAATCTTTGGAAGTCTTGGTACACCCTTAGGTATAGTGGTTTACCCCTCGTAGTACCTACTGTTCTTTAGCTTGGATGCCCTGCTTTGGATGCAGTTGTAAATAATACCCTAAGGCAGTCATGTCAAACATGCAGCCCAGTGAGCATTTTTCTGCGCCCGCGAACAAGTTGAAAACCGTTTTTGAAAGCGCGCCGCTGCAACAATGATTGGTATAATAAAATGTACAATTGTGCATAGTGTCATCTATGTTTAGGTGAATGAACTACACATACTCAACCTAAAACCTATAGCCAAACGTTATCTGGCTTGTTCCATGAAATTCTATCGCGCAAAAACACAGATGACACTATCTGAACATTCTGGAAACAACTCGAGAAATCACAATCCGTATATAAGCCGTGTTCGATTGAGTTCAGTCGTTCAGTGTTTAGTCAGTTATGAGTCAGTTGCGATAGAGTTTCGAGTTGTGTTGCGCACTTATTATTACAACACTTAACAGTACTTATTATAATTTATTTCGGATACAGTTTTTAACATGTCTCTTTCGAAACCAAGTGGAAGTAAGAGGAAACTTGTAGATCAACATCGTATCTTTCAAGAAAAGTGGGAATTAGAGTTTTTTTGCTGTGAAGTGAAAGAAAATTATTTGTTTGATTTGTAATAGTACAGTCGGTGTCCCAAAATTATATAATATGAAACGTTACTATGAGATTCATAAAACTATGTTTGACAAGTATACAAGCATGGTCAGAAACGAAAAGATAAATTAGTTAAAATCACGGTTGAAAGATCAGCAGCTTATGTTTACACGTCCAAAGCAAGAAAATTAATCTGTCCTTCAAGCGAGCTACGTACTGTCGGAGTTGATCGCGAAACACTCAAAACCATTTGGTGAAGGTCAATTTATAAAATAGCGCCTTGTAAAGGCCGCCGAAATTGTCCCGGGAGCGTGAAGGCATTTCAAAATATATCCTTGTCCCGGAATACTGTCGCTGAAAGAGTTACTGAGTTGGCTGCCAATATGAGTGATCAAATAAAAACAAAATCAGACTCTTTCATTGCATTTTCTATTGCCTGTGACGAAAGTACGGATGTGTGTGGTATGGCGCAACTCGCTGCTTTTCTTCGTGCGGTTGATACAGATATCAATGTGTATGAAGAATTACTGGAATTAGTACCATTGCATGATACAACAACTGGGAAGGATATTTTCAATGCTGTTTATGGACTTCTAGAAAAGTACAATTTCGATTTGACAAAACTGTGTTCCGTTGCAACATACGGAGCTCCTTCAATGACTGGAGTAAAAAATGGCTTCCTTAAAATATTACAGACAAAGATCAGAGAAACGGGCAGTGACAAACCAGATTTTCAACAAATTCATTACATAATCCACCAAGAAGTTTTATGCTCAAAAGTGATCAAGTTGGAAAGTGTTTTAAAGTCAGTGAAAAAAATTATAAACTTCATAAGGTCACGAGGCCTTAATCAGCGACAGTTTTCTGCGTTTTTACGTGATTTAGAAAGTGAGTACACTGGTTTACCATATTATGCAGAGGTGCGATGGCTTTCGTGTTCTATGGTACTCGACCGGTTTTGGAAACTCAAAGAAGAAATACGCGTTTTCATGGAAACATTTTCTGACTTGTAAGGTATATCAGGAAAGCACAAGTGTCCCAATATCATACAAAATATTCAGAGAAAATGAAAAGCCTTCTGGCAGAATTTGAGAAGCGTTTTCAGGATTTTAAGACCCAAGAAAACATTTTTTCTCTATTTACTGGTCTTTTCACTATCGATATTGATAAAGTTCACCCTCACTTGCAAATGGAAGTAATTGAGATTCAGTGTCAGACCCATTTAAAACAAAAATTTGATAGTGTTGGTATATTCGAATTTTATATAAGTACTTGCCCATTCAATACCAAGAAATGAGAAAATTTGTCTGTAAAATCCTGTCAATATTTGGAAGTACCTATAAGTATGAACAACTATTTTCTTTGATGAAAGGAAACAAATCTCCCGCCAGATCGCTATTGACGGACGTACACTTGGACTTAGGTTTTAAAAGTTATTTCCGCCGATAAATTCTCGCCACAAATAGACAACTTAATTAAAGACAAAAAATGTCAAATATGTGGCAAAAGAATTTAATATTTGTTGTTTTTTGTTTTTTGTAATGTCCTTTTTATTGGAAATTTAATAAACAGACTTGTCCTATAATAGTACTTTTTCTCAAGATTTTCAGTAGTTTGTCTTCTTTAAGATAAGGTTTTGCGGCCCACTTAGTCCATGGTCTTCATGCTTTTGGCCCACCAGTGACTTTGAGTTTGACATGGCTGCCCTAATGTATTGTTCTGATTTTTCAAAGTTTTCATCTAAATTAAAACTATACTTATTATCATAAATGTCGAGACAAATTATTTTGATACTTTGATTACGTTCTAAATAATATGAATTTTATTATATTTTGAAAGAACAATATAAAAATTTTCAGGATGAAACTAAAATTAGAATGACATAAACTTCGAGAAATATTGGAACATAAATTAAAATCTTATCAACGGGGTAAAGTTTTTGTGATAAACGCCATTAATACCGATTTCTTTCATCATAAACATTCACGTTTAAATGTGTTTAAAAATATTTTCGTTAGTCGTAGAAAGAAAAATATGTCTTTTAACATCAGGTCATTAACCGCACGTCTTGGCCATTAATATCTCAACGAAAAACAGCCATAATATTATTTGATTTTACAAGCTGTATCCCTTATATATGATTTTTAATTTAATATGGTAGTTTTGGCGTGACTCTGAGATTTTAAACGCGTATGTTTTTATAACATTATTGACCTAACAACATAACGAGTGGTAATAACAGACATATGGGAAGAAGGCAAGTTAAAGTATGCATTAATGTACTTAATTTTCGATGTAATATGTTAAAACATAGGTAGGGGTATTATTAACCATTTTAGAAACTGCTTCAAAGATGGATAATACAATGTTTTTAATACCCGCAAAGCCCGAGCTTGTAGCGCAGAATCTCAAGTGACGGCGCCGGGGGCTTGCTGCAAAAACAGTATACAGCTTACCAAACCACACGAGTGGTTTTTAGATGTGGGTGATAAAGCGACAGTCTCAAAACCCCATATCCATTATATCATGTAGCGCCATGCTACATTTGACAAACTGTACACTATTTTTGCAGCAAGTTTTATTCTGCCATTGGCTTTAAAGGAAGCCAATGATTCTACTTACATAATATCGCTTTTACTGGGAAATAGTCATACGATCAGTCTATAACTTGACCACTAAATATGTTATTTTGAAAATTTGTGTCTGGTCATAGGTTTTCTTTCGAAAATGTTTTAAATTGTGCGGTGTTGCCGCTTCTACCTTAAACCGTTAAGTGGAATGCCTTGTATATTATTGAATTTTCTAAAATACTCTGAGCATTATTGAATCTTGTAAATACTTTTTGTGTAATATTTCCTATACATAAATTCAATTGTTTTCGAAGAAATGGCGGTTGGAAATTGACATTTTTGACGATTTGAAACCCTTTAACTGCGAAACGACTTAACTTGGAAGAAAATAGATTGCACTTTCCTATCTTAGTTTTCAATTCTCTATTTCCCTCTACAAATTTCCGGGTTAACAGGAGGTATCAAAATTTGACATTTCCTGTCAAAGTAGAGATTGGTTTCTGGAGATAGATTTCACTCTAAGTCGTTTGGGTGTTGCAGAACTTTAAAAGGCAAAAAATGTCAATTTTCAAACGTAGTTTTTTTTGCAAACAGTTTAATTTAAGTCCTTTTATTCAATCTATTCACAGCGGTTATACCAAAAAATAGATTCACCATGGGAAATAAGTATCAACCCATTTAAAACTCAGACTGTTCTTTTCACCCAAACTGAAACCCAAAAAATACCACTTATACTGTTAAAAAAGCTAAAAGAACTTTTCTAGCCAGTGCTAGGAATAAAAAGCAAATTATAATAGAATCAAAACTATGCTTTTTAAACTTTATATTCGTCCTATTCTAACGTACTAATGATTCAAAACATCCCTAAGGACATCCCTAAACACAGGCAGATTTGTAAGAACTTGCATAAGTTATAGGGATATAAAAATGGACACACTAAAAGATTGTATTAATAAACTTAACCTAAAATATTTCAACAAAGCAAGTATTTCCACTAACGCATTAATTCAAAAATCGTACGTCAATGCTAAACCTAATCATAAATTTAAACTTCCTAGAGATGTCATTCGACCCTGATTAGCAACACCCCCCCCCCCCCCTCTTCCCACTTCTCCCCCCTAATGAGTTCAATGTTCAACCTCAATAGAAGTTCACTTCGACAGAAACAAAAGCTGTAATAGTCAATAGACTGACAGGAAAACCGAAGAAGACCCCACAGGCACTCCAAGTAATAGTAATTATTAAAATTATTAAATTAAACAATTTTAAATGTAACTCTTTTATAAAGATCTTACATAATTCGTTATTCAGATTACTGTTAAATAGATGTAGCCCCGTTAAAATCTACATAAGAAAACAGGTTATGCAGATAAAAATAAACATAATAGCTTTGATATTACTAGACATTAATTAATTAAAACCGAAACCGTACTCAACAAAATGTTTGTTGAGACATCTGTTCTGTGGATATTTTAATTTCTATTTTAATTTTTCACACATCTGCTGCAGATTATGCTATTTATAAATCATTATCTTTGGAAAATTGAAAAATCAAAAATAGAAGGCAGTACAGAAAACATACTTATTTACTTTTCCTGATGGCGCGATGGATGTTATGTATATATGCTTTCTACATATGTTATATGAGATCGTATATACTGATTTCATTACGTAGTTGATTATAATATGAAAAGAAGATTTGTAAATGCATCTATTAGCAAGTTTAACTTTAGGGTTCTGCGCACTATGGAAAATATGAGTCTTGTATCTGTAACTTGTCTAATATTGGAGAAATTGCTTTCAAACTTTGCATGAACATAGTAGTTGGTATAAAGGTAAAAACTAGTAAATAGATTCAATAAATATTATTTCTCCCAAGGATTTATTTTTAATATAATACATGGTTACTGGAAAAAAGCTTGCGAATTTTGCGTTTTCGTTTGCTTGTAGCTCTTGGTTGTTTTTAACCAGTTATTCAAACTAAACACTGAATATTATTTAAAATTAATTGCCTGAATATACAGTCTGTTTATTTAAGCATCCTCGTCTCCCCTAAGCCTTTTTTCTAAATAATTTTTCAAAAAAATAAGATGACTGTATAGAACGCAAATTAATTCAGATTTACCAAAGGAACAAAGTATTCCTACTTGAGAAAAATAAGAAAGAACGAACTTTTATAATGTGTAGCCCTTGGTGTAGCCAATTCGTGTTATTTAGTGATATATGTACAGTGTATACAGGATAGTTCCTCATATTTTGACAAGCTCTTGCGGTTTTATTTTAATATATAGGAAATAAGTTCAGATACAAAATTTGTAAAGTTTCTCTTAAATTGTAAGAATTTGCTAAGAACAAATAAAGTTCGCAAAAAGCTTTCGTTTTTTTAAATGGAACACCTACCATATGCCATATTTGAATTTTAAGGGGAATTCTAGACATATTTTGATATAACATACCTCAGGTCTATCTATCTCCGTTCCTGAAATATTGACATTTAAAAAATGACAGTTTTTACTATTTGTATGCTACAGAATCCAAACGATACAACCTTCAGCCAAGCAATTTGTATCTCCCTAGTGTCATTCGCTAGCTTATAAAAAACTAAGTTAGGAACATGCCAACCGTTTTGCTCTATGTTGTATCGTTTGGAGTCTGTAGCATGTCAAAGAGGGAAAACTGTTTTTAAATGTCAATATTTCTGAAACGGAGATAGATAGACCTGGTATGTATATCAAACATGATTATAATTCCCCGTACAGTCCAAATATGAAATAATATACAGGGTGTTCAGTTTAAAGAAACAAAATTGTCAATTTTTGACAGCTTTGCACGTTCATTTGTTTCTTTTCTTAGCGAATTCTTACGAAGTAGGAGAAACCTTACAACATTTATATTTGAACTTATTTCCTCTATACGTAATAAAACCGCGAGAGCTTGTCAAAATATGGGGAACTACCGTGTATGTACATAACGTATGGGACAAATTCATTATTTATCAACCCAGCACACTTTAGGGAAAACCCTGTATACGTGTATAATTATTTTTTGACATCAAATTAATGTACATACATAGGGTGTTCCAAAAAAGAATGCCTTTGAGTTTTTTTATTTTTTTAAATGGCACATCTTGTATATTTTCCAGTTTTTAATTCTACACTGAATTTTATGAATATTTGACAGTATATGACATGTTTGACAGATTACATAGAATCTCTATTATAAACCAGACAAATCGGGTGGGTGTAGGATGTGAAATTGGAATATTAGGTATTTTTAGAGTCACGACACGCAGCTGACTTTTTTGCATATTACTAATATATTACAGAGCTACAAATTAACATAATTCGAGGCGTGCAGAAACGTGGGTAACTGCTAGAAGTTTCGTTGAAGTTTAAGTTTTGTCTCCTCACATCACTGGCGGCTCGTGAATATAAGAAGGCGACAAATTTTTCGGGGTGCCACGCCCAAAATAGCTGTTTTTTTTTTAACCTTTTTATGATGTTAATTATCCATAGCTTTGGAGCGTGTTTTAATACTTAGGGGAAATAATATGAATTTATAGGATTTTAAATATATTTTTTGTTCTTAAAAAACAGTATATCTTAAAGTTAATTTCGATTGGATTCGATCGATGCAAAACTGCTTCTGCCCAGTGTTGCCAGACTTTTTCCCTACTCGCCCGCCGAAAAGTTCTTGAAAGATCGCCTAAATCGCCTAAAAGAGACGTCAGAGGTGCAGTAATGTCAGAATGTCAAATATACCCGAAAATACAAATTGAATTTTTTTCATTTTGATTTTTGAACTAAATGAGGTAGTTACAACGAAAAAAGAAATAATTACTGCATGTAGTAAAATAAAAATGCGGCCTACGTAAACAGATGAATAGACTTTATTAGACTTATACATTATATAAAAAATATATATAAAATATTCAGATACTTAACAGATAAATGTAATAACATACAACATACCTAACCTATAGGAACGAAACGAATTGAACAATCAGAAAGCTAGAATAAATTGGTTAATTCTATAATTTCATCAGACACATTTTCTCCATCATTATCTTCTTTATTATTTTGATATATAGTAGAGTTAAACATCTCAAACATATTTTTTGTAAGAATAAGTTGTTTACAACAATGTTTATTATTTTTGCAGTGAATTCTTATTGTTAATATGGCATCTAAAGTTTCAAAAATCATCCTATTTCTAGTTTTTATTTTTACCAAATTCATTATCGAAAATACCCTTTCTACCACTGCATTACTTAAGGGCAGACATAATAATTTTAAAGCAAATTCTGAGAGGTCTTTAAACATAGGATCCCCTAAAGCATTTTTAAACTGGGAAATACTGGACCAAAATAATATTGGATCCTCCGGAATCTCTCCAAAAAAATGATTTTTCCAGTCAATTGTTAATAACAACCCCCATTGATTCTGGAGATCATCTAATAAAACATCAGAATTTTTTAATTCAATTGGGAGAATTTCTGTAAATGGTGGTCTTTGAACAGAAAGACACACTTTAGGGGACAAATTACGTAGCTTATATAACACTTTAAAGTTTTCAGGTAATCTATTTAAAAGGTCAATTGAAAGGGTTTTTAAAAAACTTACACATCTTTGCCTGATTAACTGAATTTGTTCACCGGGCAATTGAGAAGTTACTACCTCTGACTCAAATGTATATACAAAATCAACATCATCTATTCTAAGAAATGCCAAATTATTTTGAATGGCGCTATTCAGTTTCTGAATTTTAGAATTCACATTTTCAACGTTATCATACATGAATGCTGGTTTTAAAATTTTTCTTAAAATATTTATGACTAATGAGAGCAAATTTTCAAACACTTTATAAAAATCAGCACTTGTGCTTTGAAATAGCATATTTGTAATTGTGAGCTCTTTCAAAATTGGTTTTAAAAAATTAAGATATAAAAAATTACTATTGTCTTGATACATAGTTTGTAATGGTCGAGCAGTGTAGCATTTTTCGGTATTATTAATTTGAACAAAATGGGTCTTAAGTTTTATATATTGGTCCAGAATAACTTCTATAGCTCTGTATCGTGAGAGCCATCTAGTTGGGGCCAGCTGAACAATTTTGTGTTGAATGTGATTTTCATTTATATTTATCAAATCAAAAATACGTTTATAGTTATCACGTCTAATTGGACTTAAGTTAAACCAATTGTAAGTTTCGCGAATCAAAAATTCTACACTTGCTGGTAATTCAGTAGAAGCCTTCTCAGCACATAAATGAATAGAATGGCAAATGCATTTAATTAGTTGAAGGTGAGAAACTTTTTCTTTAAGTAAAGTGTAAAGTGAATGGTTTTTGCCACAAAGGTTACTGGCACCATCTGTACCTATGCCGAGAAGCCTTTCAAGTTTTAAATTATGCTTGTTTAAAAATGTTGTAACAGCTTCGTAAAGATCATTGGCGGTTGTAGTTATAACAGGAATAATACCTAAATATTCTGTAACAACTGTGTTTTTAGTTTTGCTAAAATATCTACCACAAACACATAAATATTTATTCACCGAAATGTCAGTTGACTCGTCCAGTATTAAAGAATAGTAAGAGTTTGAATTTATTATGTCTTCAACTATCTGACTTTTAATAGCAGGCCCTAGAACTTTTTTGATAAGTCTCGTACATTTGGTACGATGCATTTTTAAGTCATCAAATGTCCATTTCCAATAACTTTTAATAAATCACTTAAATGATCCACACTTTGTACTGATGTATGCATTGCTACAAATGTAGCGAGTTTAAGATCCCTCTCCTTTTGTGTATTGGTTAATGCAATGCAGACTCCAACTTGCTGCAATGAACTTTGGGTTTTCGAAGGCTGTAAACCCTTTCTTTTATGGGACATTGATTTCGCATGCCTCTCCAAATCTGTTTTGTGAGCTCTCAGTTCAATATTGCACACTTTGCATTTTGCATTGTCCATAGGACCTGGTTCCAACCAGCCTAAAAAAAGAATAAAAAGTTACTTATTATGTTACCCTACACAAAATAATTACCTACATACCTTTAAATATGGGCATGTTTAGCCATTCTCTTCTAAATTTTTTAACATATTTAGAATGTTTCCCCATTATTTATATCATTATATATCAGTTATCAGTGTAATTATTTTAACAATTTTTAATCCAAATATCAGAAATCAGAAACAAACACTGTCAGTCAGTCAACTGTCAATTTTGACGCTTCTTCTTTCTCTTTTCCACCTCATTTTCTAAGCTCTGGCTCTGGTTAATAGTGCGTCGGCCGGATAAATTAAGAGTTTAAGAATACTGTGAAGCTGACTTACGTTACGATTACCATTCTATTACGATTGTTACAGATGCTATCCCTATATCAGTTGGCAGAATCGTCGTTAATAAATAACGAAGTTCCTTGTCCGCCTAGTCGAGTCGCCCAAAATAGCGCCTGTCGCAAAATGAAAATTTTGGTCGCAAACATCGCCTAAATTGCGGAATTGCGCCCTATCTGGCAACACTGCTTCTGCCTCCGATGATCCGAACGCACTACTTCACATTAATTCTATAACAAGCGTATAAGCGCCTGTAGCCGGCAGCAGCACTTTCTGCCGCTCCTAATTTCTATTTGGCTTATAGATATTCACCATTGCGTTGCCATAGTAACCGCCGTAACCAAATCTAAGCGCGAAAGCCGGCGTGCGGGGGGAGTCTGAAACGGAATTTTTTACTGCTGATTGTAATTCCTCAACGGGACGCTCTTATGAAAAAGTGTTCAGCGCGCTACATTTTTAAGTCGTTATTATTTTTTGAATAAATAAGGTACTAGTTTTGACAGAAAATAATGGTAAAATGAAATAAATAATGTATATTTATATAAAACATACTATATTTTTATCATAGAAATGTAGATTATAAAATGCTTAATATTTTAAAAATATTTGTATTTTTAAGTAAATTGATTGGAAAATGTAGGTGAAGCGGCGCTTGGCGAGCCGCCACTGCCTCACATTCTTCTCTAAAAATGCATGCAGATATTTTTCTATAGAATCCAAAAATGTCAGTTGTAAAATCTACATGAGATAAGCTTTCAAAACAATGTGTAACAGTGCGTATCTGTTTACGAAATTCAATAAGATATTTACTTATAAAATAACATATAAAAAGAGACTTGAATTGGCTATATGTGACAACAATCTTCATTTAACACTAAAAAAAAAATAAATGTCTTAGTTATATTTTGTAAAATACTTACATTATATTAAAGTTTAATATGCATACTAGTAAATTAAATGAACAAAACAACTTGGTTGCTACATTGCCAGAATGCATTTTCGATATGCCTTTGTTATACCATTTTCCATAGTGCCGCGGTTTTTATACCAACAAACATCTTTACTATGTTTATATTACCTATCCAATATAAAATGTCATCCTTTTGAATTAATTGTAAAGTATAATACCCACTGTATTCGTAAATTTTAGGTTATTACTTGTGTCTGAATATAATTTGTACACGTCTTTATGGACTATGGGCACAAAATTTCTAAAGATTTTGATATATTTATTTTACATTCAATAAATACTACTGTTCCATAGAAACACGTTTGTTTCTATGGAATAATCTACCGTCGAGGACTTCGTCTCTTGGTAAAATGTTTAGGGGTGTTTCTATTTAACTAAAGAAACGGAAGTTTATAAAATCTGTTTGTTACCTTCAGATTCGTAGGATGTGGTCTTCTGCGTATACAAAAGAAATGTCTTTATTTTTTTGCTTTATATTGTTGTGGTATAAATAAATTCTAGTGGAGGGGCTAATTTTCTAATCCATATTTCGTCGACCTCTTCGTCTGCAGATATTAATATCTGACGTCTGCTGTTCAGTTATAAGTCATAAAATAAGCTAGTTATATTTAGCAACATAATGTGTATTTTGAGACTAGATAGCGGTTACAGAGTTGGGGTTCGCTCCAACTTGAAATACTTGAAAAGTGTACTATAAAACTTGTTGTAGGATAGCATTCTCTTAATGAAGTCAGAAACTTAACATCAATTAAACTACAATAGCTGATAAAATAAATTATATTTAAGAAACTTAAAAATATTCTGAGTGTACATGCAGTTTTTCTCTGTATTTTTTTAAATATTTGAACTAATTTTTCATTGTTTCATAAAATATGGTCAAAGTTGAATATTTCTTCGGAAAGGATGTGTCGACAATTAAATTAGAAATTGTAACACAAACGAATCTTCCTTGTGGCATTTAGTGGCGTATTAGAATGCCCTTCTGGGGGGGTATAAGTTCATAAGTTTATATCCTTATGAAATGAAAAATTAACGACAACTAACATAAAAGGTCCACATTTATATAATCGTGGTAATAATGCTTTATAAAATAATTCTATACTTTATTTTTTATGGCTTATGAACTCAAAAATTGAGAATTGAATTGAGAATAATTAACTTTATAGTAAGTGAACAGGTTGTCTTGCATAAAAGTTGCGACCCGAACATATATATTATTGCATGGAAACCACCTATCAGGTAGAATGTGTCCGATTTGTGATATAACTTACTTAAGCTAGGAAAACGCTGCACTTAATTAGTCCACATTTTAACCGGTCTCTTTTTGCCCCCATTCAAAGCTCAAAAGCTCTATCTATCTTCATTTATTTATATAGGGTGTCAAAATGTCAGACACCCTTAGCATAATTTTAACATAAAAAATTCGTTATTTTAGAACGTCATTTATTTGATGATATTGACATTTTGAAATTGACAAATTGCTACTCTCAGCCGGAGTCACTAAAGAGGTACAAATTTGTGACCAGTACTTACTTGACAACAATGAAACAAATAATTTTTCTAAATGTTACAACAGTGTACAGGGTGTCCCAAATGTAAGTAATTATTTCACGTTCAGCCCTGTATCTTCTAAACGGTTGATCATGGGCGAAGGAAGTAAATACACTCAGGAAACCTCTGTTTGCTCTAGAAACTAACAAAACTAAGCTTGAACGATTTTAAGGCTGATTTTTAAGAAATGTAGCGGACAGATTTTTTTTTGCTTGGTTTTGAGCCTTTGTAACCACTTCTTGTTACCGCATAAGACAAAAACATCGATTTAGATTTTCTGTTCTAGATCAAGAATCTGGGTAAAATCGAATTTGAAAAAAAATACAAAACTTTTTCGTTCTTAAAAAAACTGTCACTTTTGCCTTGCTGACGTGACGTCAGGATAAACATTTTGACAAGACGGACTTTTTATCATTACGTGAGTTCAGAAATTTACAAAAAAATTCTCAAATGCTTTGAGGTAGGGCAAAAATGAATAAAGGTCGAAACGTAGAATAACTTTCAGGGACCCTTTCGAAATTTGTATACATTTCATGCCGAATTTTGTTTACCAAATGATGTAATTATCATAAAAATATTAAATAGGTTAGTGGTGCAAATATGATATCGGAGATGCTCTTTTCAGAATACCAGGGATTTAGAAGTAGTTTTTTTTTATACGGGATACCGGGTACCTATATAGAGTGCCGCTTTTTTTCGTATGAAATGGGTTTCTTTCCTATAATAATATACTATTTTCTGTCTGGTTTTATATATATTGTTATTTATACGGCGGTAAAAGAATTTGAAAGGTTTGTTGCATGTAAAACGGATTGCAAATTATGTTACCGTTCTTAGCATTGTCATATTTTTTTACATGTAGGATTTTGTTTATTTGTTCCATATATAGATATATAGAAAATATTCGAATATTATCAATCCACTTCTGTACAGAATACGACAAACTTTTTAAATTTATTATTACGAATCAGGCACGCTATACGATAAAGGATTAAGGGCCTTCTGTTTTCTTATTTACGTGTATACATGCCCAATAAACTAACTGTCAGGGTTCGTTTAAGTAAATTACATTTTAGATAGAATGTGGATAATTCAATGCCATCTTAAGTTTGATAGGATTTAATATCGTTATTTCATTATATACTTCTATAAGAAGAGAGAATTCTAGTTTATGGGCCATTTATTACTAGTAATGTTTGAAATTAAAAAGATAAACAAGATATATTTGACCTTCAAAAAGTATAGAACGATATTCTTGTGTATATGTATACCAGCGGTCTGTTTGAGAGTGAGAGACCAAAAGAGTATCACTGGTTATATATATTTAACAGAACTGTAATATTAGGTACTCAGAGGTCATTTTGTTCAACATGTTAAAATTATTTCAACTATCTATAAGTTTGCATAAAATATGCCATACAGGGTGTCCGAAACATGCACAATTAATTCAAAAAATATATAACCTAGGAGAGAAGCAAAGGAAGGAACTATTTTTTATTTATTTATTAGTTAGGTGTATTAAAGATAAAAATCCGGTAAGAATGTTTTTGAAATTATAAGGGTTATGCCACTGCTATCTTATATGTTTTGATTTTCTTTTAGATTAAACATTTAAAACAGCAAATGTAATATCGCTTGCCTTTCTTTTGCATCTTGATTAGTTTTTGAAAAGAAAAAAAAAATAAAAACCATTTCACTGTACGTCATTGAACAATATAAAAAAGACAAAAATTATCTAAATGTTTATTATGTTGAAAGTAAGGAAAAATTGAGCTTTTCTAGCTATTAAGCAATTTTTTCTTAACTTTAACATAATAAACATTTTGATAATATTTATCATTTTTTTATGTTGTTCAGAGACGTGATTTGAAGAGGTTTTTATTTTTTTTCCTTCAAAACGAAGCAAGATGCTATAAAAAGAAAAGTGACTTAAAACTTTTACATTACAAATGCCTAATCTCAAAGAAAATATAACCATAAAAATCAGTGGCGTACAATATTTTTTTTATAAATATCAATTATCTTACTCTCCCTGACGTCACCGGACTAGGGACTATTATATTATTGTCTTCAAATAAGCCCCTTACTACTATAAATTAAAAGTTATATCGATATGAAAATTAGCATAACCGTTTTTAAAATATTAATGAAAAACTCTTTTTTATGAAATTTTGACATCCTGTATCTCATAAATGAATCAACTTAGGACACATATGTAACATAGTTTCTGTAGCCCACGATTAATGCGTCAAACTTTAGGAGGTTATCGGAGTAACTCTAAAACGCGTCGACTTTTCATCGCTTTATTTGCCGACGAAAAAAAAATGTCCCTAGTAAAACTTATGTTTTTTTTTTTCGTTAAGATTATCGGGAATTCTGTATTTTTTCATATATTATTTTTGCCTGTTTCAAAAAATAATATGTTTTTGTTTATTGAAAAATTGTAGACTTTTCGATAATCTTAACGAGAAATTAACATGTGGAGGGACGTTTTTTTCTTCGTCGGTAAATAAGGTGTTGAAAAGTCGACTCGTTTGACAGACTAATGAGGTGTCTATCAGTGACTCCGATATCCTAGTAATAGCAGTACTAAAGTAGCTTCGTTACTCATTGGTGATTGGCTAAAACTCTAAATATCCATGGAAACGGCTTGTTTTTAACAATACTCTCCCGCCCTAAGATTTGTTTGGATCACTATAGTTATAGTTACTAATATAGTTACTCATTAGATCACTGTTGTGGATTCTGGTTATGTCCTCTAAAGATTTTGTTTGTTTTTTCTATTAAATAGTATCTCCCAGGCGGGTGGTGGTTGAGGGAGGAGCTGGGGTAGACTGAAAGGGCCTTATAGGCCTACCAGTCAGGTCTCTAGACCTCCCCCTAACTACTACTACTACATCTCCCAGGCGCCACTTTTTATAAATTTGTTATGTAAAGTTCATACAACATACCTATATTGTAAAGTTCACGGTATCACTATTGGCTTTGTTTTCCTAATATGCATCTTGTTTGTTGTTTACTACAGCAAAAATACTTTTACATTATTAATTACGATCTGCCTTCACATTGACGGGATAACTTCCCATTCTGTAAGCTTTGTAATACCTACTTTGTTGGAATGTCCAATTTATTTAATACAAGCGTGTAAGTCTGCTTTTACATGCAGTGAAAGTCTTTAACCAAATTTCTTTCGAGAAGCGAATTAGTTTCGCAAGGAATTTCCAATTGTGCATGTCAGACCTAAAAGCAAAAAGTTATGGACGTTTGAATGTGTTCCTTATTCTGTATTTTCGAGGCAGCTGTGCCGTCATATGTCACTCGGAATGTGAGGACGAGAAAAAGGCAAAAAAATAAAATTTTTATTAAGCTTATTTTTACATGTGAGGGTTTAGAGCACAGATTTAGCAAAAGCACTTTTCCCACTTGCGATTTTTATTGTCTTAAATTATTTTTTTTTGGTTTTTCCATTTGATTACCCGTCCATTGGAAACATAAATGATCATAATGTCATGAAATAATAGCTAAAATAAGATAATAAGCTTGTAATTAAAAGCTCCATTTCTCGTTTTTAATTAATTTCTCTTTTTCCTCCAATTAAAGCAGAGCTTACATTGAATTAAATTCTCTTCTTAGTACACATTTTTCTTTTACTTTGATTTCCCTCTGAGAATGCTGATACGCTGGCCATATATAGGATTCTAATTCTCCAGAGAAATTGGCGAAAATCAGTTTCTTGTAGTACGGAAATAGAAACTGTATCAAGTAAGAATTATCTCATATTTAAGGCTACGAATTATTCACCCGTGACAGGAAATCTGCTAGTGGATATAATGGATGCTTTCCATTGAAATTAAATATTAAAATATGATTTATTACATAAGTACATTGATTATTCTGGTATAGATTGACCAGTTAAAGCGAATTTTTCAGGAAGGAATGAGGATAGTACCTAGGTCGTCATATAATCATATACATATTAAATTTTTGTGAAAAATTTGTCAGTTGGATAAGAAAAACTTTTTACGTTGATTTTTTAAACATTTTATTCCGCCATTTTGAATTCGTACTATAATTTTACTAGTTTATCTATATATCATATTCAATGCTTGTATAAAATTTGAAATTAATCTAATAAATAGTTTTTTCAGGCTGTTTTTTTATTGTATTAGGCTGCCATCTTAGATTCATACCAAAATGTTACCAATTCATTTCTATCTAACACTTGTGTGCCAAATTTAAGATAATTTGGATACTTAGTTTTTGGGTTATAATTTTGAAATATTTCACCTAACCGCCATATTGGATATTTTCCGAAATGTTAAGAGGTATTGAGAAAATATGTTTTTGAGCATCTAGAAACCCTAAAACTTGAAGTTATGTAAAACCTTGCAGGGGATTTGGAGATTTTTTCACGGTTGCAAACATTTTGTTTGGTGGCCATTTTGTTTCGCCATGCTATGTAAAATCTTGCAGGAGATTTAAAGATTTTTTCACGGTTGCAAACATTTTGTTTGGTGGCCATTTTGTTCCGCCATCTTGAATCGTACCACAATTTTACCAGTTCATCTCACTTAATTCTTGCACAAAATTTGAAATTATTTTAATAAGCAGTTTTAAAATGCCTAATTTTTAAAAATTTTATTGAGCCGCCATTTTGTTTCGCTATCTTGAATTCGTACCAAAATTTTACCAGACGATGTCTTGATTTTTGTGGAAAATTTCGGGTAAGTTGGATAAGTACTTTGAGGAAAATTATTAGATAAGTAGTTTTTTAGTAATATTTTTTTTACTAGGCCGCCATTTTGTTCCGCCATATTCAATTTTCACCAAAACGTAATCATTTTATCCCCTTATAACTCATGATTTTTCAGCAAAATTTAAAGTCAATCGGGAAAGTACTTTTTGAGCTACGACGCGTACAGGCAGACAGACCGTCGGAATTGAGAAACAATTGGCATGTAGGGAACCTAAAACGGGAAGATCTGTACAAACCTGGGAGGGTGATTTTTTCATGATTACAATACTTTCTTTTTACGAGGGAAGTAAAAATGAAAATGGCTAATTTGTTTCTGCGAAGAAGTTTCCACGATAACTATAAAAGTAAAATGACATGTTATAATGCTATCGTTATGTTTAGAAAAAAATCTAATTGTTACAAAACTTTTTTTTCAAACCATATTCTTGTAATACAAAAGTAGAAACTGTATCATGTCAGAAGCGTATTGTATTAAAAAGTGTGTATTATTGTTGTTGAAACAGGAGATCTACTAGAGTGAATAGAGTGGGTGATACATTTATTTTAATTTTCGTTGCAAGAACAATTTCATCCTGATTTGTAATCGACAAAAAATAAAGAAGTTCTAAATTCAGCACTCTAAACTTTATGCATTTCACCGAATTTTTCAGGAAGTATGGAAAGAGCTATCATATTAAACCAAAAAAAGGCCTATAACTATGAAATATGACGTGTAATTTAATTAACTACAAAAGTATTTCTAACCTAACCCAAAAATAACATGTTTCAGATGGTTTTCGGGGTATATATATGCATATATCATTTTCCGGTTTAGTTTTTTAGGTTTAGCAGGAAATCCTAAAATTCGACACTGGTGTCCACCAATAGATTTTCAAAAGTTAGTAATAAGAAAGTGTAAGTCATTTTGTTGTTAATTTAACCGTTTGGCCGATAGAGGGCCTTAGGTTAGGTATTTTTCTATATTTATAGCGGAGCCAACCTACACCCTTCTAAATGTGAAGCAATAGAACTATGGCCAAAACAAAAACACATATTTACAGAGAAATTACACAGTGGTTTTTCGAAAAAATAAATATATTTATTTTCGACAGTTGAGTCGATGATTAAATATAATTGGTATATTAGGGTTAATAAGGTTCCAGATATTATTTTTGCATATATTTACGGGATTTAAGTGTTTCTCGGAGTATCATTTATAAACATATACCCACTATCTAGAATCTGGCATGTGATGTGGCGCAAATTTTTCCGATTTTAGTTGGGGTGGCCAACAGGTTGACCTCTATTTGCGGCTGGCTTTTATGGCAAAACAGTTCTTTAAAAATCCCTAGAACAACACTGATACAATCGAAAAATGATGGTGGTTTAGCCCTGATGGATCCATGGTCAAAATACAACACTGTTTTCTCTTTACATTTTTTTAAAAAAGATATAATACACAATGTAAATCTGTTACTAATAATCAACCCTCCCAATCCTTATCAGTTACTTTGTGAGTACCACCATTAGAAGATCCGTATAGGAATCGGCATACTTACCAAAAAAATATTTCAAACCGATATATTAACAACAAAAGGTATTTATAAGGTTTTATAAACAGAATAGAGATATATCGAGAGCCTTTCAGGAAATTACGAATAAAATAGTAAATCTCAATCAAATAAGGTTAGCATACATTCATACTTATACACATTCCTCTCTAATTAAAAACAAAATAGTATAGAAACAACCAAAAATTCCTTTAAAATATTTTTGTATACGCAAGAAATATTCTCATTAGTTATAGTTAACATACAAATTAAGGACATATGACGAACTGACAAGCATTTATGAGACACAGTGTATAGCAACGTAATTATGATTTCAAAATATAGTTTTAATGCATACAAATATTAGTTTTAAGTGCCTATTTTAAACCTATATACATCCTTTTACATTTAAACTTTGCAATATTGCCATTTGTGATGTATCGATTTCCCATTAGACTATTTAATGCAACCTAAGTTTCATTTCTCTTTGCCCGGATCTTTATCAAGTTTCCCACAAATTATGATTTTGTGCAATCAAAACTTGCTTTGAATTTATTTGCGTATATCTGCAAATGAATAAAGGCTATTTTTAACCAATGCAGTACAAGCATTTCGAATTTAAAATAGCTCAAGAGTCTGCATTTAGTTTAAAGTAATTAAGTAGATTGCATAAATCAGCAGCTTCTTGATTGAAGTTAGGTTAGGTTGTGGTTTTGGCACAAATACAAAATAAAAGGAGTGAATGTGCCCAGACGCTCCAGAGTCGCGACACGATGATCAAGATTAATGATGTTCCCTCCTAAAGGACTTCGTAGTTCTGTAAATTGGTTTATTATGGGATAGACTTAACACGCAACAAGTAAAGTGACAAGTTATAATGCTATATTTAAATTAAAATTGGGGTTATCGGTAGACGTGCAAAATAATAATATGCATTTTTGATGTTATTACCAAAATTTATTTTTTCGTTCAACATTTTGTAAATATTGCCATAAATAAAGCATTGGTCAGTTTGTTTATAATATAGATAGGCAACTTAATATACAAAATCGGTCCCGTATGTGGCTCCCTCTAGTTTTTGTAGTCTTCAGGATTATTTTTTTAAATAATACAGGTTGTTCCAAATTTATGCTCGTAGTATACGAGCCCAGTCGAATATGTATTGGACCAAGGGCGTATTTAAAATAAGTTTATTTTTGTCACCTAGTATTTACTGCCGGTAACATAGCTTCAACAAATGCAACTACGTTTATTTGAGAGTATGTGATATTAACAACTACTTAACAATATCACATATCTATATCACTACGATAAATACTAGGTAAATATTTATTTAGAGAATTACATACAGCTACAACAATCTGTTTGACTTGTTAGCCTTAATATTCGAAAAAACGGAAAGCTTGCTTGACTTTCCCAATTTATTGTGTTTTTATTATTTTATGATATTAGTGCAGGGTTGTTAGTGATCATTTTTACAAGCTATGGTCATCAAAAATCTGTGTGTATTTTGGTTTTATTACCGAATGCAACTAAAGACATTTTTTAGGAAAGTTAAATTAAAAATATAATTGAAATATGGATTTTCAAAATAAAATATTAAGGAAAAAGGTACTGTCAAATATCTGAAGAACAGTTTCTGTTGACAACGCATATTAAAAACAATTTATTTCAAAGCCACCTTGTAATTAAAATTAAAACCATCGGAAAACAGAGCCATGATCAAGTTGCTTGCAACTAGTTGCACATTACCCCGTAAAGGGCGAGTGTTTGTAGTTGATGATTGTAGTTCATTATCGTTTCATTTGTTTTTGAACAAGAACATTTTTTTCTGCAAAATGAAGAAAATTACTAAAATATTCCATTTTTAGTAGGGTTGCATAATTGTCAAATTGTTTCAAGTTTGAAAGTTTTTAGAGTAAGTTAGGAACTTAATTTTAGGCTATTTTGGTGATCCTTTCGACGTATTAAGCATGTCCTGTAAAAAAGCTACATTATCCGACCTTGTAGTTTATAGTGAGTAGCGAATAACCGTGCTGACGTAGGAGGCGCATGCCTGTGGCTTCTCAATTTGTAGGGACCATAGAATGAAACGGGGAGGACTTTTTTTTTGCTTTCTATTTATTACCATCCCTGGTAGGTGGGGGGCTCCATGGCAAGAGTTTGCCTGTGGCTTCGTAAGTGCTTAATCCATCACTATTCATAGAAGTATTGTGGAGATACTTGCATCTCTTATAACGGAAAACTGTATAATTTTTACGTTTTTCCTACGATCATTTTAAACCAGTGCAATTCTGTTAGTGGTTCTTTATATCGGATCTTACAGAATAGGTACATTCCATATATTCCAGCATTATAATACACTTCGTTCCAAAATTATGGAATATTAAAAAACATAGGTCAGGTTCAAGCTTCGATATTTTTCTTATTAATAGATCGATTTAATTTTTTTTCGTTGTTTGAAAGATCATTCCTTGGTTAATAATAGGCGCCATTGGAAAGAATAAAAAAATTATTAGTATACTGCGAAAGTCAATAAGTAGGGAGTCACATCAAATTCACTACTTTTTAACCGAATCTGTGGAAAAGGGTATAAGTTGAAATCTACATAACATATTAATAAGCTTCGGTAAACATTCATACAGGTTAAAAAGGAAGAAATGCGAAGCTACAACATTAATCTAAAATTAATTACACATTAACAAAATGAAAATATCAGTAGAGAAAATTGCAACAAACAAACATTAAAAACGCATATTTCCCCCTCTTGCATTAATAACTGATTGACAGCGGTCTGGTATACTTATTATAAGATTTCTTATACTGTGTTGGTCCCTTTCCCCCCATATCATCTCGAGCGATATCCTCAATTCGGCCAGGGTTTGAGGCGGTCGATATAGAGCTCTAACTTTTCTGCCACTCTGATCCCACAAATGCTCTATGGGGTTAAGGTCTGGGCTTCGAGCTGGCCAGTCCATCACTGAGATCTCCACCGGCTTCAGGCGACCTTATGCTAACCTCCTTAATACTGTTTGTTTACATAAACGAATCTCGTAAACAGCAATAAATTCCTTTTCTTCCTTGTCCCGCTCTTCTCCTATTCGTCCCAGTTTCCATGTATCTGCAGGCCCTAGCATTTTCTTTTTACCCTTTATGAATGTTACCGTGAATACTTATAAGCTTTTATGCGCCTTGCGAGGATACCTTTTTTTCTACCAGAACATCGCAAAAAGCTAACAAGGGGTTAATAAATAATAAAAACCAAGTTTTTCCTAACAACTTTGCAAAAATCTGGTTTTTTCATAACGCATAGACTTGTACCAAAATGATTACACTTATTAATAGGTTATGTAGTAACTAAAACAGGCAGAGAAACCAAATACAACTTCTCTCTTTTTCCACAGATTCGGTTAAAAAATAGCCAATTTGATATTACTCCGTACTTATTGACTTTCCTAGTATACTAATATTTTTTTTTATTCTTTCCAATGTCGCCTTTTATTAACCAAACAGGGAAAAAAACTTAAATCGATGTATTAATAAAAAAAGTATCGAAGCTTGAACTTGGCCTACTACATATTCCATAATTTTGGAACGAAGTTTATATCGAGTGTATTATTTTTGCAACGGCTTTCCTATATTTTCTTTCCATTTTTTTTTTCTCTCTCTATATATATATATATATATATATATATATATATATATATATATATATATTTATATAGTATATTTTTGGATTTACGAATGACGGATTATAAATGATCACTTTAATTTTGGTTTAAATTAAAATATGGCTTAATATGTGTAATTGTTATCCATCGCCAGTTTAATATACACAGTATATTATAATAGGAAATAAATAAAAATGCTTTTTCATTGTCCACTAATTGTGGTCCTTTTTTCTATCTACGTTTTTTGCTTTAATTTTCGTCTACTCAAAAGCTAAGTGCTTTGACAAACAGTCGCCTGGTTAATGTCCCGAGTCTGTAGAAATTTGATAGTGGAGTGGATGTTCGAAAATACGTTTTACGATTATGTCGATGTTTACATCGGGAAACACTTCGTACGCTCCCTTCGTATGCGCTTCTCTGGAATAAGCTGCAATGTACATAGAATAGAATGAAATTATTTCCTCGTTCCCAGCACTACTGAATATACAGAGTGGTTTAGAAGTAATTTTTAAAACATTTTGCGGTCAAAAATCAGTCTGAAGGTTGTAGACAATGGATTAAAATTCTTTTGTCGGATTTGCATTGTCTCTTTATTTATTTTCTTTCACAACGTTTTGATCGCGATGTATCTTCGATCCTTCACATTTGACGTATCGGAAATACATGGCAATTGAAACATTATAAGTAATTTAGGTTAAAAGACGATACAAATCCGACAAGTAATGTTAATAGTTTTGCGGTCATTACTGATCACGCAATTGGATGAAATTTACTATAGCATATTTTTTAGGAATTCGGATAAATAATCTTTTTTGGAAGATGCTGACTAACACCAATGCTTGAAACTATCTAACATTACTCTTTCTTGATCCGCGGGCCGGTAAGGTTTTTACTCTATGTAATCGTTGTTATGTTCGAAACAATTTTAAGTGAAAGCTTAGTAGGTTCATCAGGTTTGCGTAGCCCTATCATCCCTGTATAGAATATGAGGGTGGCTTATACTTTTTAAAGGTTCTCTCATACGTCATTGACGTGAGGAATATAAGTGAAACTATTAAGTAAAGGGTCATTACTTATACTCCTGCCCCAGGCAACCTAATTAAAATATTTTAGTTTGATTAAGTATTACTAACTTAAACGGTCTAAACATCGATTTTCTTGCTGAATGAGATGTTTCAACTAGTACTAGTACTGCAAATATCCGAAAATATTTTAGAAAATTTTGTCGGCTTTGTACTAATATTCCAGCTAATAGCCTATCATTACTAGGTAATGGTACTATTTAATTTAATATTTATATGTATTTTTATTTTAAAGAGGTAATTAACTCTCGTAATACTAAAAGTGGTCCAAATTTGATCTAACTACCACTAAAACTTGGAAAGGTTTAAATTGGGGGACAATTAAAAAGTATTTGATAGAACGTAATGCGAAGCCTTCTCATAAAGCCTAGCCTACTTTTTTTTATGTAAATTTGTATATTGTCCGGCACGAGTTAACAAGTGATTAAGATATCCCGCCCCTATCGGATGGAATAGGAATAATATTCGGTAGAATCTGAAGAATTATCAAAAATATTATCTAAATCGTAAGACCTCAAATTGACAAATTAAACCGTTTAAAATTAGCTTTAATATCTGTCACATAATTTATAAAAATAGAAATAATATTTATATCTCTAAGGATATATATATATATATATATATATTGGATATATATATATATATATATATATATATATATATATATATATATATATATACATCTGTACAGATATTTTTTTTAAATGTTTTTCATATTCTAGGGACAAACATGGATTAAACACAACTTATATTTTTCTACATCTTGAATTAGAACCACAGGTTTACTAGTTTATCTCTATACCACAATTAGTTTTTAGGCTGAATTTTTAAATACTTAAGCTGCCATTTTGTTCCGCCATCTTGGATTTTTTACTTAATTTTTATAAACAGTGGTTTTTATAATTATATTAAGATCTATTAATTAAACAACTTGAACTTTTATTCTTTTTAATCGCTAGCGGTTTGTATCAACCTCGTAAAAGCATAGCTGCACAGCTATATCAATTTCTCGGAATCGTCGGCGCGTTACTGTAAGCGCAAAATAAAAGTTCCGACGGACTGTGCCCCTTCTTGTCTTGTTAATGTCCGGTGCTTTTTCTTCAGATCGTCTTTGATGGTATTTGTCAGATCATTTTCAGACAACTTAAGTTAAATCCTATAATTTTCATATTTAAAGTTTGTATCCCTAACAAAAAACCCTTTAGGTATGGTACCTCTGAAGAAGACCCTGTAGATCAAAGAATCATATAAATATTCCGCTAAAAACTATTTCACTGCGTTTCCTCTATATAAGACTCCATAAATTCCTCATTCATCATTGTATTTTCCGGACATTAAATCGGATCCTACACAAGAATTCCATTGTCCTTTATACATTCTGTGTGGAGGCCACACCCTTATTAATGTGTTACTGACCTAACATTTCGTAATATATCTTAACCTTATAATACTGCATGATCGACGAGGATGTGTTCCGATTCGTTTCCACGGGCGCGATATTACAGATTATTACACAACGTTTGTGGGTGTGTCTAGATTACCGCGGCGTGTGTCTAGAGTCCATGGCCGTGAATATACGGCGTACATTCTAAGAAAAATACCCTCGTTTTACGTAAACGGATAGTAGATACGTGAGTTCGTTCATGAAGTACAAATTTCACCGAGAACATTAGCATAAGCCTTCCTCAAATTTTTAAATAGTAATTTGTTTTAGTAAACATGTATTCCTAAAAAAACTGGTAATATTTTATGCACGTAGCCATTATATAATTTTCAAAGTCAATCAAAGCTACGACAAATTATCGAACAAGTTATGATTTGAAAACCCTCAACAAAAATATGAGTAACAGACGTAAATAGGTATAAGTATTTTAAATGATTCTCTGAGCATAATCTATCTATTCAGAAACTAATTTATTTTTCTTCTTGTTGTTTTTTATAATTCTTCCTCCATAAGGTTTCGTATAATTGTCCCGTTTAACGTTCTTATGTTACTTGTTAGCACGATGCCCATGTACTTATTTTTTCTCCTTTTATTTTCGTATCGCTTCCTATTATATATTTCTATCTATATATATAAGTATTATTTCTAGAGATGTATTAAGTTTTGCGATTTGTTGTTACTTAATGAATTTCCAAGCCTCCAATAACACCAAATCTCCAAAATATGTGGTTATTTCCTAGAATTTTCTATACCACCTTAATTTTATTTCTGCAGTTATCTTTCTCTTGTTCTCAGTTTCATTAAAAAATGTAAGTTTATTAGAATAATAAAAAATCTTGAAATTCTGATAAAGTTTATAAAATATCATTTTCTAATTTATTTTCTAACATACCATATGTATGGGTTTAATTTTAAAAATATCTTTGCATTTACTGACCAGGTTAATCTATCTCTATATTACCAAAGATCCAATCCAACTTTGTATTAATGTGTTCCATATAGCCGGGAATCATCGAGAATTAATTTATTTGGACTGTCTATTCGAAGTATAATGAGTCTTCGGTATTACTTAAATTACAATAAACTTTTTGAAATTCGGCACGCTCTAGCTCGGTAACGGTATGTCTGGGAAGAAATAAGGCCAATCCTAGGGGTTACGTGGACTCATTCGATAGGCGCTTTTTATATATATATATATATATATATATATATATATATCTATATATATATATATAAACATACATATATATATATATATATATATATATATATATATATATATATATATATTTATATATATATATATATATATATATATATATATATATATATATATATATATATATATATATATATATATATATATATATATATATATATATATATATATACAAAATATTGGATAAGGAAGTAAAAATACCTAGGGTCGAGTTGAGAACCTTTTTTTCATTAAAATTACAATTTTTTAAAAACTATAGCTTAAAAAGTCGCTACTAGATCAACTTTTGGCACTGGCGAGATACATATATAGTTTTATAAATGATAGTAACATTAAAGTTTAGTATTAACAGAAAATACTAGCATTTTTTATACTGGACTAATTATACTATAATATTGAACCTGAGAATTAAAAACTTAACATGAGAAAAGGCTAAATACCGTCTTTTTAGTTCAGTGCCTTTTCTGAAACACCCTGCCTGTGTATACAGGTCAAACTTGAACTTTTAGTTGAAACACTGTCTTTTAAAGCTTCGGTGGATTTACTGAAACCTTTCGCCTATTAAAATAATTGGTTTTTGGGCTATAAATATATATGAAATAGAAACTTCTGCATAAAATACTTACAGTCGAGAAGATATATTCAAATATCTAGTATATTATTAAAATAAAAACTCGGCGTCCTATAAAAGTGGTTATATTGAAGTTCGTCAGTCAAATCCATCTAGCACTGCTACCTTAAAAAAGGCTATTTTCTTTAAAACGAAAAAAAGCATTTTTTTCTGAAACTCGATTTTACCCAATTTCTGCACCTCCGATAAAAAAGCATCATGTTATTACATGTCTTGTAGAAAAAAGATGAAGCTTTTGATCTGCAGAGCAGTTTTTGACCCTGGAAGTGCCAATTCATCGTAAAAGGAATACATTAATACAAAGTTGGATTGGATCTTTCGTAATATTGAGATAGATTAACCTGGCCAGTAAATGCAAAGATATTTTTAAAATTAAACCCAATATTTCGTTTCATTCATTTTTTACATATTATGGTACGTTAGAAAATAAATTAAATTAAAAATTCTAATATTCAAACATAAATGTATTAATTTTTTAATCAAACTGAGAACAAGAATAGATAACTGTAGAAATAAAATTAAGGTGTTATAGAAAATTCTAGGAAATACCCACATATTTTGGATATCTGGTGTTATTGGAAGCGGGGAAGTTCATAAAACAAGGAAAAATCGCAAAACTAGATACATGTCTAGAAATAATACTTATTTATCAAAGACTGGGTAGATCACTTTGCAAATCGATTAATTGAAGGCAGAGGTCAACCCCCACCCGTGAAGAGATAAGAAAATAAAAGGAGAAAAAATAAGTACATGGGCATCGTGCTAACAAGTAACATAAAAACGTTAAACGGGAGAATTATAAGAAACTTTGTGGAGGAGGAATTATAAAAAACAACAGGAAGAGAAACAAATTAGTTTCTGAATAGATAGATCATGCCTAGAGAGTCATTTAAAAAATATTAATACCTATTTACGTCTGTTACTAATATTTTTGTTGAGGGCTTTCAAATAAATAATTGGTCTCTATAGTTTGTCCTACCTTTTATAGGCATTGAAAATTATATAACAGCTACGTGCATAAAATAATACCAGTTTTTTTAGAATACATGTTTACTAAAATAAATTACTATTTAAAATTTTAAACAAAAAATGATGTTTAATATTTAATTTTTATTTAAGAACTAACTGAAAGCAAATACATTTACCCGAAGGCTTATGCTAATGTTCTCGGTGAAATTTGTACTTCATGAACGAACTCACGTATCTACTATCCGTTTACGTAAAACGAGAGTATTTTTCTTAGAATGTACGCCGTATATTCACGGTCATGGACTCTAGACACACGCCGCGGTAATCTAGACACACCTACAAACGTTGTGTAATAATCTGTAATATCGCGCCCGTGGAAACGAGTCGGACCACATCATCGTCGATCAGGCAGTATTATAATGTTGAGATATATTACGAAATGTTAGGTCAGTAACACATTAATAAGGGTGTGGCGGCCATACAGAATGTGTAAAGGACAATGGAATTCTTGTGTAGGATCCGATTTAATGTCCGGAAAATACAATGATGAATGAGGAATTTATGGGGTCTTATATAGAGGAAACGTAGTGAAATAGTTTTTAGCGGGATATTTATATGACTCTTTGATCTACAGGGTCATTCCGAGGAACCATACCTAAAGGCTTTCTTGTTAGAGATACAAACTTTAAATATGAAAATTGTAGGATTTAACTTGTTGTCTGAAAATGTTCTGACAAATATCAGCGAAGACGATCTGAAGAAAAGCACCGAACATTAACAAGACAAGAAAGGGCATCGGAACTTTTATTTTGTGCTTACAATAAAGTGCGGGACACGAAAGAAAACCGGGCGGTCCTTAAAATAAAGGTTCATAGTCTTAGGCAAGCGGAAAAGTAAAATTTGTGTACGCAAATAAATTTTACGTGATTTTATTTGTTGTAATAGTTTGCCGCTTCACCTGTAAAGTGCGCCAGCTAAGCGGTACGGAAAATTAATTAGGGATGGCAACGATATATCGGTATTTTGTAAATATCGATATATTTCTTAAATATATCGATATATTTTAATCGATATTTTACTACCGATATATCGAAAAAATATCGATATATCGAAAACATTAATCAAATAAAGCATTCACTCATGCACATGCGACCTTGGTCGAAGCACAACCATACCAAACATGTAGGAAACATTACATACGACCCAATATTTTACATTTGACGTAGAGAAAATGAATTACTTTTTTTCTATGTTTGTCACTTTGTGTTTTGATTTTGAAATTTGATTGTACACTTCCGCTTCGGCCATTAAAGTGTTAACATCGCGGAAAGGAAAGGCTGATACAAAACAGATTAGTTAGATCAATTGTTGTTTTCTTGAAAAGAAGTGTGAAAGCAACTGATCTACTTCGTAAAATGCAAAGGGAGGCTGGAACACCTGAAGGAAGTTTTAAAAAAATGATCCTTGATGTTAAAACAAGGTGGAATTCCGCATAACATATGGTACATAGATTTTTAGAACTTGCGCCTAAAATTAGTACTATTATCCTCTCAAACTTAGATGCTCCAATGATGTTAAAAGGCACAGAGCTGGAACAATTAAGAGAAATAAGAAGATTGCTCTACCCTTTGGAGCAAATAACCAATAAAATTAGTGGCCAAAATTACATAACAATTAGTAAAATTATTCCAATGGCAGCTTGCCTTTTTGAAACCTTTTGAAAGAGAATGAACAAACAAAATTAAATTACGAAATTGAAAGAAACTTAAGAACAAAACTGAAGAAAGAGTTTCATAAGAGATTCAGTGGTATTGAGAAATCACTTTTGCCTCCAATTTCAACAGTTTTAGATCCGAGACTTAAAAACTTACATTTTAAGGATCCATTTGCAATATCAACTGCAATAAAATACTTGAAATCTGAAATTGCTCAAAACGGATCATTTTCCTCTTCATCTGATTCAGATGTGGTTGCATCGGAGTAGGAAGAAGAATCTTTTGACTTATGGGCGTACCACAAAAAAATTGCTCACACAAAAAAGAGAACTGTGACCTGTGGAGGCCGATGAAGTAACTCAATATTTGAGTATTCCAGTAAGGAGTTTAAAGGAAGACCCTCTAGAACTCTGGGGGAAATGAAGGTCGTGTACCCAAATCTATTTAAAGTGGCAATAAAATATTTTTCTTGGCAACTTCCGTCCCAAGTGAGAGACTCTTTTCCAAAGCTGGTATGACAGCAACAACAAGCCGAAACCGTTTAACTGGCAAATGATTGTCTAAATTATTATTTCTGAGTTCTCTTCCAGAAAGCTTACAAATAATGTAGCATAAACATTTTTATATAAATATTTTAAGTTCGAGTAAGTTTGGTTTGTTTTAGGTATATGTAATATTTTTCAAAGAAATAAATTTTAATTTTGTTTTGTGTGTTTTATTAATCTATCTGAATAAACTCCCAGTTTAATTAATAAAAAAATTGTATAAATATATCGATATATTCAAAATATCGATATTTTTCAGCCGATATATCGAGTGTATCGATATCTTATTTCGATATATCATATGATTCGATATATCGATTTTGCCATCCCTAAAATTAATCGAGGATTAGTAAATTTCGCACTGGTCCACTTGTAATTGGGATGTGCCTAGAATCTCCATGCACTTCCGCTAAAAGGTTCTAGCTATTTCCAGTGGCGCCTATACATTTCGAGCATTGGTTTTCATTTCTATATAAATGCGTTGCGGTGAATTTGAATTATTATTTCGAAGTAACGATGGCGAGCAAAAGAGGAAAAACAATTCGAAGCGGTGCACGTGAAGTTGTTGCGAGCGTTATTGAGACCTGTACTAGAGAAGCTGAAAATAATAGTTTGACTATTCCAATTCAAAATCGAACAGAACGCACTGCATTTTATACTGGTGTTTCGGAAAGTAGTGTAAGAAAAATTCAAAGAGAACATAATGATCGCTCATGTTCTCCTTCACCTTTAAAATCTCCTGGTAAAAAAGACCCCGATTATCATACAAAGATAAAATTGACGATGGTGATTTTCAAGTAATTCGACGAACAATAGAGGATTTTTATATAAACTTGAAGAAGGTTCCGACCTGCAAAACCCTACTTCGTACTATAAAGAACAAAATAGATTTTCCATACGGGTATAAAACTTTCTTTCACGATCAAATGGTTTTGTTTGGCGCAAGTGCCAAAATAAACGAAAATTGCTCATTGAGAGACCAAATATTTTTCACTGGCGGCTGAAATATCTATCAACTGTAAGGCAATATAGGCAAGAAGGACGCAATATTGTGTATCTAGACGAAACCTGGGTAGATAATGTTATGACAGTGAACAAATGCTAGCAAAGTAAAAGTGTTACAGGTGTTGTTCAGGAAATCCGCTCTAGTAGTCGCTTTATTATAGTTCATGCTGGTTCAGAAGCTGGATTTGTTCCAGGTGCTGCTTTAGTTTTTCGCTCGGGACTAACAACTGTAGACTATCATGGACAGATGAATAGACATAACTTTGAAAAGTGGTTGCTCGAGAAGCTTCTACCTAACATTCCTCCCAAATCAGTCGAGACAATGGATAATGCGTCTTATCATTATCACGTAGAAGATAAAGTGCCAACTAAATACTCTACAAAAGCTCATATGATATCGTGGCTTAAATCGAACAATCTTGTATGTGATCCAAATGGAGAAAATATCAATTATATGAAGTAATATCAGCCAACAAGTCTAGAGAAAAAAGTATAAAATTGACGGTTTTTTACGTCTCGGTCATACACCTCTAAGGCTGCCTGCATACATGTGCGACCTCAACCCTATTGAACTTGCATGGGCAGGAGTAAAAAAATATATTCGAGAGCGCAACACCGGTGAACTTTCAATTAAAGATTTAAATAAAATAAGCTTAGAAGCGATTGACGCAATATCGGCTGAAAATTGGAAAACGTGTGTTAAACATGTTCGTTCTATTGAAGATAAATACTGAGAAGTAGATGGCAAACTTGAAACGGTTATTGATGATGTAGTTATCACACTGGGATCTAGTAGTGACGACGAAACCTCATCATTTTTAGAGGAAGACAACGATTTAGAAGGAATCGAACCATTAGAATCACAGCCTTCAACCTCAAAAATGGCTTAGTTTTTTTCATATATTTTGTAAAATTATTTATAAAGTAGCTGTCAACAAACTGCTTCAAAATAATTAATTTTCTGTTCAATATCTGGTGTCAAAAAATATCTAATATTGCAATTAATATTTGAAAAACTAAGGAACTCATATTTTCCAAAATTAACACATCAATGTAGTTATAGTAGGGGAGCCAGCACTGATGCAGTTCGACTTTGGGCTATTCGGGTATGGCAAAGGTGACCGTTTGTCTCCGTCTGTCATATTACTTTGTACAGGGGGGCGTCATTGTGAAGTAATATATAGGGCGTTTTCTAATTGGGTGCTAATGTTAAAGGGGGGTGATTCTTGGACTTTTTTAAGAAAAAAGTTTAATATGAACCTAAAAGTCTTAACTTTGGAGATACAGGATTTTCAAAAAACATTTTTTTTAATCCTGATTCTGATTCTATTATAGATAAATAACTGTGTGAAATTTGATACACGTCTTTTATGCATAAAAGGGCATTTTTTTATTAACAATTAATTTTTGAAATTTCTACCAGTGGCGTGCATATGTAATTAACCTGGGTAAATCCGTATGCTCCTTAATGCACAGAAGACGTATATCAAATTTCATGCAGTTATCTACAATAGCATCAGAATTGGGATGAAAAAAAAACTGTTTTCTTTTTAAACTTTACCATCCTGTATCATAAAAGTTAAGACTTTTAGTACATAAAAGACCCACTTTAACATCAGCACGCAATTAGAAAACGCCGTGTATAGTACTTCACAATGACGGCCCCTATATCAAGTAATATGACAAATGGAGACAGGCGGCCACTTTTGGCATACCCGAGTAGCCCAAAGTCGAACTGCATAAATTAAAATTTTGATAAATCTCGTTCACTGGATCTGATGCTGGCTGCCATTGTAAAATCTGGACTTGTAAATCATGTATCACTATACTGGGTGGTCCAAAGTATTAGTGGACGTAGGCAGTAGCCCGGGAACCGTTAATGACAGAACTCAAGAAAAAATATATTTATAGGTAAATCGATCAAGAAAAATCAAAATTAAATCATTTTAAAATTCGAAAGTTCGTCGTTTTTGCAACACAAAAGAGATATAGAAGTGCGGTACACGAAAGAAAACAGACAAATATAGATAAAGGTTCATTAAGCATAGTTACATTTTTTAATTATCTGAAGTGCGTATAGTCAAAAAGGAGTGCCATAGTATTTAAAGAACGACGGGACACCACTGGTTTAAAGAGATTTCTTGGCCGACCTTCCTAAACCGATTGACTCCGCCCGGTTTTCTTTCGTGGCCCGCACTTTAACACGCCGCGAAATTCATATAGCTGTGCAGGTGCCTGTGCTTTTACGAGGCAAACTGCTAGCGATTAAAAAGAATAAACGTTCAAGTTGTTTAATTAATAGTTCTTAATATAATTATAAAAACAACTGTTTGTAAAAAGTAAGTAAAAAAGGAAATTAATTGTTGAAAATTTTAATTCAAGATGGCGGAACAAAATGGCAGCTTAATAAAGTATTTAAAAATTCAGCCTAAAAACTAATTGTGGTATAGAGATAAACTAGTAAACCTGTGGTTCTAATTCAAGATGTCGGAACAAAACGGCGGCCAGATAAAATATTTGTGATCGTGAAATAAATCACCTTCTCAGGTTTTACATATTTTCAGGTTTTAGGTTCCTAGATGCTAAAAAATATGTATCATCAATTCCGTCGGTCCGTCTGTGAATTTGTCTGTCGAACTGTCAGTTCGCGACATAGCTTAAAAGCTACTCATCAGATTAACTTCCATTTTAGGCAATAATTAAAATTTATATGGGGATGACCTGGTATTATTTTGGTAAATATCCAATATGCCGGGACAAGATGACGGACTAGTGAAAGGTTAAAAAACTATTACTAAAAAACTAATTATACAATTTCCTCAAATTTTGCACAAAAATCAAGTGTTAGGAATAAACTGGTAACATTTTGGTATGAATAGAAGATAGCAAAACAAAATGGTGGCCTAATAAAATATTTAAAAAATCGGCCTGAAAAAACTACTTATTGGATTAATTTCAAATTTTGTGCAAGCAATAAATGTGATACACAGTTAAACTGGTAAAATTGTACCACGAATTCAAGATGGTGGAACAAAATGACGGCCAATAATTTTTTAAAAATTCAATTGACATTAAACTTTATAGAAAAATTAAATGTGATATAGGGATAAACCTCGGTAAAAACTGGCAGAATTCAACATGACGTAACAAAATGCCGGTGTTTGTCAATGTAAAAAGTACAGGGTGATCAGTTAAGGGTAGCGAGCGGCCATATCTCATAAGATATTGGTCGTATAGATTTGAGAAAAAAAAATCGTAATAAAAGTCGCCAAGAGAAATTGCTGAAAATTATTTTCGAGTTTGTCGAACGTCCGCTAGAGGGCGTAACAACCAACACCAAGTAGAAAAATGGGGTTTTTATAGAATTTTGCATAATGAAAATATATCGATGATATCATTTTCATATTTAGTGACCATTTCCCTACACTTTTTGTCTAAAATGTTTTGTTCTATATATCAAAATAAAGCGGTGGGGGAAGTTCAATTGTTTTTTCAAACAAACCAAGATATCTCCCGTTTCTTTTGACCGATTTTAGCAAACTTAAGCTCATATGAAAGAGCATAATTTGCACTACAAAACGCTTATTTGGTTTTGAATGTTTGACTTTTGCTGGCGTCGCTAGATGGCGTTAACTGAATTAGAAGCATATTTTTTAGTTTTTTTCAAAAAAAACAGATGTAATGGTATATTCATTTTTACATATTTTAAAAGAGGATAAATTTCTCTATAATTTAATGAAAATAATTTATCATCTACCTTTTTTTGAACCGTTGATATTGACCAAAATATTATTTTATTTTATTAAAAAATGGTACGCCACTGCTTTTTGTCAAAATAAAAATCATTTTCGTAATCACTTATTAGTTGCTAACAAAAAGAACCTCTTGACTTTTTTTCGTTAGACGAACGGTTTTGGATTGAAAAAATAAGATGTTGTTGGACAGTTTTATTAAGATTTTTCATTGTTAAAAATCTTATTTTTATTGATTGACTTCGAATTTTGGCAAAAAATTAAGGGTCATATGGGGATGAGTTGGTAACATTATAATAAGGGGAAACAAAATGGCGGTCCAGAGAATGTTAAAAAAATGTTTACTAAAAAACTATTTATCCAATTTAACTCAAATTTTGCTCAAAATTGAAGTATTATTAGAAAATCAGCTGCTAAAATTTTGGTATGAATCGAAGATGGCAAAACAAAAGAGCGGCTTAATAAAGGGTTTAAAAATTCAACCTGAAAAATTGCCTAATAATTAATTGTGGTAGAAAATCAAGATAGTGGAACAAAATGGTGGCCAAATAAAATGTTTTTTATCGTGAAAAAATTACCAGGTTTTACGAATCTTCAGGTTTTACCTATTCCGTGGGTCTATCTGTTAGTCTGTCTGTCTGTTTCTCTGTTTCTTGGTCTGTTATTTCGCCGCATATCTTAAAAACTACTTACACGACTGACTTCAAATTTTGGTCAAACATTAAGGATCATGTGGGGATGACCTGGTAATATTTTGGTAAAAGTATAATATCGCGGAACAAGATGGCGACCTAGTGAAACGTTAAAATAATTATTACCAAAAAACTAATTATCTAATTTACCTCAAATTTGGCTCAAAAATCAAGTATTACATTATAATAAATTATTTAAAAGTTAAAAAAGCTATTAGATTAATTTTAAATTTTGTGCAAGCATTAAGTCTAATATAGAGATAAACTCTTAAAGTTGTGGTTTAAATTCATGACCGAACAAAATGGCGGTGTGTGTCAATGTAATGTCAAACTACTTATTCAATTTATATTAAATTATACCCAAAAATCAAGTGTTGCGTAGGTAGAAACTGGTAAAATATTGCTAGGAAACACTTGAATGCAATTGATTCATATTATAGCTTACATAAATCTTTCTTAAACAGATTTTTTACGTATTATTGTTATTATTATTTGAATATTGGTAGCTTTCAGAAAATTGATCAAAAATAATAACTTTGTGCAGCAGCCTTAAAATAATCTTAGTGAATTAACATAAACAAATGGTTACCAGTCTCAAATTTTAAAACATTCTTAGTTGTCCACAATACCTACTTTACAAGGATGAATATACCTGCTTCGATTTTATTCAAAGCAAACAAAATGTTTAAGTAACGGGTCAACGACCATGTTTATCTTAATTTTATTTGTTTAAGCGTTTATGGGTGTGACTTTCTTTACCCTGTCTAGAAAGCACTTTACAATCATGCAGTCATTAATAATTTAACCGTGACTGACTGACTGCTGCATTTTAATAATATAACGACTGAGACCCCGTCCAAAATAGACGGGTAAAATTACACCTGATAACTTGGCGGAGGGGATAATTGCAAATCACTTCTTTGCGAGTATTGTTAGTAACATTTATATCGGGGCTTATTTGAATTTTTAAAGCTTCTAATAGATTGAGACATCAACTCGTAAAACCTAGTAATGCTAGGTTAACTATAAAACTAAAACTCTAAAACAATAATAAAATAGAAACAATTTTATTATCAAATCAAACCGATAAAACGTTTAATAACCCCTGCTAATAGTCATTTTGGTGACGATTTTTCAACTGTTACTGGGTAATTTTTGCGTTCAGAATTCAAAATTGTCATCAAATTTTGTCTATAGATCTAGTTTTTGAGATAGGGATATACAGGGTAGGTCATTAGTATGTGTACGGCAGATATCTCTGAAAATATTGAGCTTAGAAAAAAAATGTCTTTATAACATTTATGCGGATCAACTTGCTGCATATTCTAAAACTATTTTTATTTATACAGGGTGTGGTCTTCTATTTTTTATTGCAAATTTGGATAACTTGGTCAATTCTAGCATGACTATGTAACATACATGGTCTCTGTAATGGACCGTTTTGCCGACATTTAACTTTTTCTAAAACAATTGACCTTTCGAAAAAATTGTTTAACTCGAGTATCCTTGAATTTAGGCAACTGCTATTTTCAGCTCCAACAGGCATTAAATGTGCCTACTAAAGCCAGTTGTGCAGCTTCTCAACCTTTCTTGGTTCTGAGCAATCATTAATGGAATTTGGAGTCTCTAAAATCATGGACAACTTGATTTTTTCAAATGTCACTACCTGACTGAATATGCCGTTGAATGTAGAATTTTATAGGTTTTCCAGTGATATGAGGTTGTAGGTTTCTATCTCTTACGGTTTTGCTCCAAATCCAATTATTTGGATTTATTAATAATAATAAACATTATGGAATCCACAAAATTTGCATTTGCATTTAATTGTTATTGTATCCAAAAACAAAAATTAGTTCTTAAGTCTTAAATCAATATTAATTAGTTCCTGATTTAACTGTATTCGATAAGGATGAAATCTATTTTTCGATATAATTCTTCTTACAGATGTTCGCCCGATTTCTAATTCCCGAGCAAGTTTTCTTGCACTTACATGGGGATCTTCCGTTATAGCCAACATAACATTTCCTCATTTGTTACAGTTTTTTTCTCTGTTTTGTTTAGTGTAATGAACACTTTTTGTGTTATCAAACCTTTCCATTATCTTTTGGAAACATATTTTTCGACGCTTACTCTAGGGAGATTTCGCTTTGTACATGCGACTCGTCAGTAGCGGATTTTTAAAACTTTCTCCCAGAACATAAATCATATCGATTAATTCATTTTGCGAATAATAATTACTTGTTCATTTTCGTTAATAAGCAATACACAAAAAATGACAAGTAAATAAAGTAACATTCTCTAACAGTTCTTTATTATTAAAATGCCATGGCTTACCGTGATAGGACTAATTAATTGCGCGAAAATTTAAAAACGTAAGGTTTAAAGAAAAACCGTAAGAGAGAGATACCTAAAACCCTAGATTAGTGGAAAGCTTACAAAATTCTACATTCAATGTTATATTCAAAGTATATTCATGAAAAAACCAAGTTATCCATGATTTTAGAGAGTCCAAATTCCATTAATGATTGCACAACTGGCTTTAGTTAGCACATTTAATGCTTATTGAAGCTAAAAAATCGCAGTTGCCTAATTTCAAGGATATTCGAGTTAATCCATGTTTTCGAAAGGTAATTTTTTTTAAGAAAAAGTGAAATGTCAGGAAAACGGTCCATTATAGACACCATGTATGTTACATAAAGTCTTGCTAGAATTCACCAAGGTATATAAATTTGCAATTAAAAATAGGGTGTTCCTGTGTAAATAACAATAATTTTGGATTACGCACCAAGTTAATCCGCATAAATGTTATTCAGAACATTCTTTTCTAAGCCCAATATTTTCAGATATATTTGCCGTGCACATACTAATGGCCCACCATGTATTTATCGTTTTATTTTTTAACTTATGTACTTTTGGACAGTTCGTGAATTTACTTCAAAAAAGTAGTTATACATTTACTTACCACTTTAAAAATTTTCTTTTATACAACTGTCTGGCATAGAGGTGCCGAATTTATATTATAAAGGTTTAAGCTTTTCATGTAAATAATACATTGATTTGTTATTTTAGTGTATTAACAATATTCACTTTTGTAAATAAATGAAACATAGTTCAAATATGAATAAGAGTATATGCTTCTTCAGCCTTCCTCCGTCCACTTCTGAACATAGGCTACTCCGTTTCGCTCCTATACACGTCGATCCTTGAGCCGTTGTGAACCAATGTTGACCGATTTGGTCTCTTATGTCATAGATCCATCGACTTTGGGACCTGCTCTACTTCCTTTTGTTTCTCTGGGCTTCCAGTGTAGAACTCGTATGGGCCATTTTTCGTTATACTGTCTTGCAGCGTGCCCCACCTATCTTCAATTAATCTTAGCTGCTCTTTTAATGATGTCTGATACCGTTGTTCTTCGCCTGATGTCCCCGTTTCTCATCTTGTCTCTCAAGGATATTCCCATCATTGCTCAATTGACATTGTAGTACATTCATATTAGCATAAATAAAAAAAAATTATAAAGTTTTGCCACTTGGGAATTAAACTTGTCTAGGGGTGTACTTTCAAAGTCAAAAGAGTTCGCAAGGAGCAAGTGGGAGCTCCGTCCCTTAAAGTCACCCCAACGTTCAATTTGGCAGTTTTTTGCGTTTTTCTCGAAAACCGTTCGTCCTACAGAAAAACTATAGTCATGATAAATGTTCGCCATAAAGTTCTGCAAAAAAAAAGTTTTATTACCTAAAATGTTTAGAACGGGGGTTTTCGAGAATTCAGGTGTTAAAGTTGGGGGTGAATTAACGAACACGGTATATCACGTATCTTAGGTATGATTTCGGTACGTTGGGATTTCATTAATGTTGGATTCTGGAAGGAGGGCTTTGTAATTGTATATTTTTAGTTAAGACAGAGAAGATACATATTACATATACATAATACATTTTTCAAAGTGACAGGTGATGTTATATTTAATTTATCTGACAGTTTTATTTTGCATGTGTTATATAATGAACAAGGGCAAGTGACACTGACAGAAAAAATTTAAGATATCTACCTGGGGATACCAATGAATTTTTTCTACTTAGGGAGCGAAAAGTTGCTTCTTATGTTTCTAAAATCGCCAATCGTGATCGGTTCTCCGACTAGGAGTAAAAGGAAGTTTTACTACTAATAAAAAGCACTTGTTTCCACACTACCACTGAGGTAGAGTTATAGGCGCGTTTTATTTTAGAGTGGTTTCTCCTAGAGACCTAATCCACTAAGTCGAAATAAATTTACAAATTGTCTTCTGTAGTATCTACAATATCTGTAAAATCTGTATTGGGACAGGTCTGGGCACGGAAGTTTCTGCATATAGTTGTACAACGTAAGCCTGCCTTAGTATAGCTGCACCTCTTTCCACAACCTTCTTTGCAACAATTTATTATTTTTAAGATAGAAGCTGGGGCGGGTGGCTCAGTGGTATAGACAGGTAACAGAGCATCATGGTTTTTAATTAAAAACTTTGCTCACTTAGACTGTCGTCTAATAGTTTAGTCTTATAGAGCATCGATACAAATACTGTAGATACTACCCAAGAGGTTTTTATGAATCTATTTTGATTTAGACGATTATGACTAACTAATTAGAAAAACCATCAAGGCGTCTAACTCTACATCAATTGTAGTGTAAACCTTTTTATAGAACTTGTAAAAGCTGTAAAACTTTTTATAAAATACTTCTTTACTATAATTCAACCCTAATGAAATCACCGTGTTCGTTAACTCAGCCCCAGATTTAACACCCGATTTCTCGAAAACCCCTATTCTAAACAGTTTAGGTAATAAAACCTTTCCTATGCAGAATTTTATGGCGAATATTTTTTGTAAGTATAGTTTTTTGTGACACGTACGGTTTTCAAGAAAATCGCAGAAAACACTGCCAAATTTCACATTGGGGGTGAGTTTAAGAGATGAAGCTCCCACTTGCCCCTTGGGAACTGTTTCGATTTTGAAAGTACACCCCTTGAGAAGCTTAATTCCCAAGTGGCAAAACTTTATAATTTTTTTCTATTACTCTATTTTTTAACTAATATCAATGGCCCATTGGCTGAAGCCCGTATGAAGCCACTGCTAAAATAAAAGAATCATTCACTTCTAAAAAGGCTTTTACGATCATTTGTTTTTACTCTGTAGTGATTGGTTTTCCTTTCGGCATATTTATTTGTACAAAAATAAGAGCTGTAAGGTTTAATTAGTCTGGAAATTTTCATATTTAAGCTTAAATCGTAAATCCTTTTCTTACGTATGTCAGCAGCCTACTATGATCCCTTAAACCACATGAGTTTTGATTTCACCGGTCGCTAATTGAATTTTCAATATTTAAATATTTGACTTGTATCATAAAAGTTGCTTTACTTTTGCCCGATAGTGTATACTAGTTTTAAGGATTACAATAGTTCTAGCTCTAGTAAAATGAAATAATTAATTTGGTTTTATTAACTCTTAAAATATATCTTGAGAGTTTTAATCATTTTCTTGTTTTTGTAACTGGAACACTCTTAAATATATAAATATTTAAGCTAGTTACTTGTATATAGTAACTTACTCACTTCATAGACTGCGTAAGTCTTAATAGGCGTGGTGAATAACACCTTCAGTTATGCTACCAAATTAGGAGTTTATAATAAATTCTCACATAAAAAATTAATAGACATCGGAATAAATAACAAATTTATAGTTTATAAATAGATCGAATGAAACTTAATTGGTACGAAAGACGATGTTTTACGTGTGTAACCTTCTATAGTGTACGTTTGCACAAACAGTTCTTTAATATTTTATACAAACTAGCTGGCCCGGCAGACCTTGTTCTGTCTTTTCCGCTAGATGGCGCGATGAGTATCCAGTGGAATTATGTGAATATGGGGGCGCATTCACCACATCGTCCAGAAATGTTATTGATGAAAAATATTGGTTTTATAGAAAAAATACGCAATAAAACAATAGTATTGAAAGGTCTCGGTGACCAGACGATTATTTTAAAAAAAATATATAAATTGGTGTAGTATAACTCTGGTTTAGTGTTTTAAATATATAGATTATTACAGTTTAGAAATATTAATGAAATGTCAGACTGTAAACAGTAAAATCAAAACTAATTAATAAACACTTTAACCTATAACCATGCTGAACTGTAAAATTACACCGTCAAATTGAATAATGTTAGTGGGACGTTAATAAAATGTTAGTAGGTGGCTTCAGATTGTATTTTTTGGTTTTAGTTCTGGTTATTTTTTTGAAATTCATCACGATATTAATAAATAAAAATAGCATTTCAAATCTCTTATGACCAAAATCGATTATTCGTTGTTTCTTGTCTCGTATATGGCAAAAAATAACAAACGAACATGATTCTAAGCGACTTCTGCATTAGGTAATATGAACTAACTAGCTAGACAAATAAGCCCATACTTTTGTTTGTCTATGGTAATGTAATACAATATTGAATCAATAAATACATTTAAAAGAATAAAGTATGTAAAACAAACAGAACACAATGGACATTCGATATTCTTGAGCTAGGTATAGCCTTTCTTAATTTTCCGCCTGCTATAGCTTCTTCGGAGAGGCTCTTGAATAACATTAGAACCATTACTTAATGTATAAATTTAAATAATTTAAATGTCTATTTTATTCTGTAGGTTTAAATACGATCAATACTTAAATTAATTATACAGGGTGTTTCAGAAATAAGTACCTTAAATTTGACTGTAGGTAGATCTTGATGAAATATGAAAAAAGTTCTGTAAGCCGCACCTTTTAAAATATACAGGGTGTGAGATGTAAATGCTCAAAATTGTATTTTCTTTGATATTTCCGTAGATAAGCAAGATAACAAAATAAAATTTTAGAGTGTCGCTCCAGTGGCGTAGGACAGGGGTAACCCCAGCACATTATTGCCCGGAACTTTTTACCACCTGGTATATTGGGTTTTTTTTTCTATTTTATTTTATGGACCAATTGATTTGTCAAAAATTTATTCCCTTTCAAATTTTCTACAGGAGGTTTAGTTTTTGACATAGTTTCACTTTTTTTGCATGAATGCAGCTAAATTAATTCCAATTAGTCAAAATTGTCCTTACTTAATTAGTTTTGAAATCTGTTGTTATAAAAAGAAGTAATTGTTTACAATGGCACTAATAACAAATGGATTTTTTTATTTACTGTATTTAGATTAATTTAAAAAAGAAACTAATACAAAAATGAACAATTATTGTTATAACTGCGCTACTTAACTAAAATTTTAACACATACTTTATTCTGAAAATAATTACCTTTTACTTTAATACATTTTCGGGCATTCCTTAACAGTTTTAAGGAAATGTTTTGTAGTGTATGTCTAGCAAATGACAATTCGTTGGAGGCGGCGTCAATTCTTGCATTAAGATACTTAACAGTGAGAATTGGGGCCGATACATTTTTTATTTTAAGATACCCCAAATGCCGTTATCGATTGGGTTTAAATCCGGCGAGCACGCGGGCCTCTGTACAGTGTATCTACTCCTCACCCGATCCATTTGCGGGGATATCTACTTCCCTTTAAAAGTGCGATGGCGCACCATTGTGCATGAGCCACATATGTTGTATTAAAAAAGGGACATCGTCTAAAATTTCAAACAAATGGTTTCTAAGAAGGTCCAAATAACTGTTACCGTTTCAATGTTCTGATAGATAATAGGGCCCTATGAAACTGCTTCCTATTAGGCCTTACCAAAAATTTCTTTTAAATTGGTGTTGAACATTCATACAGCATGAGGGTTTTCGTTTTGCCAAATGTGTGCGTTATGAGCTTAAATATTCCAGTTCGTGTGAAACACGCTTTTTCAGTAAATAAGAGTGTTTAATCGAAAGTTATTGTTTTGTACACAGTTTGACATACCAATAACTGAAATCAACACGGGGTTCAAAATCGATTGGTAATAATTCCTATACTTTGACTTGTGATATGGGTGCAAATCCATTGCCTATCTACCGTAAAATTTAAGGTTCTTATTTCATCGCTTTAATATTAAATATTGACCGGAGATCCCGGAGGAGATTCCTGGAATTGTCATTGTTTCTATTAAAAATACATTTCATCAGTTTGATTAGGCGACCAGCCCTTCTAAAATTAATATGAGCTGCTTACAAGCAATAGGTTCAAAACACTATTAAATAACAGCAAACTTTGGGCTCATTATGTGATATAGTAAGTTGAAAAATATCTGCTGTTACTTCAAGGTCCTATTTCTGTGGTACAGTACCAGGATAAGGGCATCTTTCTTAAGGCAGAGATTTGTATTTATATTTGGAGTAAACATGAATAGGTGTTATGTTTGAAGTAATCATGAATCTCAAAGGCAGGGAGACCTGGGGAGTCCACCAGAAGCTCTAAAAATATTTTGATATAGGTATGCTTCTTCCTAATTTTCTTGAGGTTTAACTGTTGGTTGTCGTAAACAACCTGACCTAACCTAACTCAATCAAATTTGATTGAACATATATGGGAGTTGACGTTTTTCTGCACGAATCAACATTGTCCAAATTTCGAATCATACATTCGTATTTCATGGTATCTTATGGTTAGTTTTAAATTGAGTTGCGCAGTGGGATATAGCGCTTGACCTTGAAAAACTATATTTATCAATTTTGATAAGAGAATATTGGAATGTCTGTAGTTTTTCAAAAAAAAATTGTGATTATTTAAAAAAGGTAAAACTTACCACACAACAAAAATTAAAAACAACTTTATCTTTAGACATTTTTTTAAAGAAATAACATAATTTAAAAAACGGACAGTATATATATGTATATATATATATTTCTATTATCACCATTTTGTTGACAACAATATATATATATATATATATATATATATATATATATATATATATATATATATATATATATGTAAAAGTATACAATACGCCATAAAGTCTTGCATAAATTCGATTAAAATAAAGGTAATAAAAAAACTTTAAAAAACGATATTTTAGTTTTTTACTTCCAAACATACAGGATGATCTGTATGATTATATCTCGAAAACAGTTGAATTTAGTTATAAAACGTGAGGCTTATAAAATGTATAGAATTTCCGGCAGATATCGAATATGTAATAAAAACTATGTCTCTTTCCACGCTAACGTGAACGAACTTTCTAAATTTTGGTTCACGCGAAACTAGATGTGACGTCATTGGCGTCCACACTAACTAATATAAGCTATTTATATGTTTTTCGTCGAGAAATTTGATGGCGCAGTAGTAGGGTTCTCAGCCCACGTCGTATAGCATGTGAGCTCGAATCCCGTCAAGAACGAAACATTTTTTTTCTTTTTTAACAACATCTTTAATTATTAAATTTTTAGGTTAGATTAGATTAGGATTGGTTCCAAGTCTATATTAAAACAAGGATTTTTTTTTAACAAAATCTATACTGTTAAGTGAATCCCCGTTAGGTTAGAACAAGTGCGTCAAAAAAGCCGTTAATCACACGTTTTTCTCGCGTTTTTTTTTATTTAACTTGAACCGACTTTCCGACAATTCGTTCATGTTAGCGTGGAAGGAGCAACGGCCAATAAAAACTGAGGTATTATATAAAAAAAAAACATTTGCAAACACGATCGCCATGAATCCTTGGTACTAGAGTGAAGGAGAGCGTCATTTAATAAATCGCTTGACATGTTTTTATTCTAACTTGAACATAAATCGAATTTCTGCAAGATTTTATGAACGCACTGTATCACTAATATAAGCAGCATTAGTATGAATGCCGTTTCATGGTTCACAATGGCTCCATCTCCAACCTGTTTGAAATATAAATTAGAATGATAGAAAATGCATTATCGACCGTCCAATCCGATTACCAATTTAGAATTTCAATAAGACGCCAACTAAATGAATTATTTTTAATTGAACACCTGAAGATTTTCAGCATAGCTAGGACATTTATTTTGTTCCTAAAATATTGGCACACAGTGTTGCAAACATATTTTTGTTAATCATGTAATTACAGAAATACAAATCTTCGCAACATGTAATAAGTACTAAATAATTTAGAGAAGTTTTTGGGGTCAAGACTGACAAAGTGGATATGCAGGATGTCCCAGAATATGTGAGCTTTGGATAGTTTTAAAAAAAAGGACATAAGTTGATATAAACTTTTTTCCTAATGTACCCCTTAACGGAGATACAGGATGTCAAAGTGAAATTTCTCTTGACTTGTAGGTCTTTTTTGAAAGGTCTTGAAATAGATTTCTGTATCATTTTTACATCAAAAAGGTATTCTTGTTAAAAGTCGCCAGGAGCAACCATTCTGGAGATATTTAGATTAAAAACAATTGATGCATTGATATCGAGATTTTAATACAGTACAAATAACTCATTTTGCTGTAAGAAAAATATCGTAGTATATGTGATATTTTATAAAATAATTTTGTCGGTAGTCCCCTTCTGATCTTATGCATTCTTTAGCACTGATAAGGAAAGGCTGTTGGATTCTACAATACTGCGGCATTGTTTCTTATTTCGTGGCAAGAAAGTCTAAGGGGTTAAAGTTCGGTGTTCGAGGAGGCTAAGCGACTGGAATTTTCAAAAGTCATTTAGGTGTTCTCTCACTGCTAGGGTAAAATGTTTACGGCGCATTTCCAAAGGTAGGTGTTCTAATAATTTAGGCAAGTTGTTTTGAAGGAAGCCCAAATAATGCTCTGCGTTCAATATTTTCGGCAAAACAAATGGTCCAATCAAATGCTGAGCAATTATTCCAGTCCACACGTTTATGAGTTCAAATTGGTGCTGATGATGCGTCTCGATAGTAGCATGGGGATTTTCATCTACCCATACATGCAAATTATGAGAATTTATGATCCCGTTTTTCGAAAACTCGGTTTCATCCGTGAAGACAATTGAACCAGTAAAATTTGCATCATTTCTGTGCTGTTTTAAAATCCAGTTTAAAATTTCAAACAGCTGATTTTGTGGAATCAAACTCGGCCGCCAACTTGTGTGTGCTTCTATGTCATTCAAAATGTTTCCTTCAACACGCTTGGCATCAACATTTTAATTTTCGCAATTATGACTGGCTTTTTTAAATTTTCCCAAAACATTCACATTTTGTTACAGTATGCCCACACGGGTGATAAATAACAATGTCGTTATTCTTACCGGTCTCTCTTAAGCGACTATCTACTCTTTCAAACGTTTTCCTGTCTGGAACTCTACGATCTGGGAATCGCTCTTTGTATAACCTTGTAGCATTTGAGGCATTCATGCATTGCATGACCTTTCAAAAAAAAAATGTAGATTCAGCCAGTGATAGAAATACTAACATCAAATTGGAAATTCTCATATCAAAAAATCTCAGATACAAATTTTCATTCAAATATCACGATAATCTTAAAAGTTATTCACATAAAACAAAAATAAAAATTTCGCTTTGACACTTTGAAAAAAGTTTATAAGAACTTTTAAAGAAATTTTAGAACTTTTCTAAGGATGCAGAAAATTTTAAAATCGTAAAAGTCGATTAAAATATTCTCAGGTATACCAATTTAATTTTTATCATAAAAACACGAGATATAATTATAAATATTGATTTATATCGCACTTCCCAAAATGCATCTTAACGTTTTTTATCTCTTAGAAACGTCTGTTGGAATGTCTAAAAAACAAACCCATAAAAGATAACTTCATTGCCAAATATTGCATTGTTTTAAAGTGAAATCAATTATTTGCGTCGTAAAACCCACATTGTGATATTTATGAATGTTCTGTTATGCATATTTTATTATTTAAAAACCCAACTAATCAAATACATTAACTATTTACTGACCAATAAAATGGTTACGTATACGCGTGTTGTTATGGGTATATGAGAGAGTAGGTACTTTTGAACAGTCTCAAATGTTAAAAAGGATTTAGTTGATGGAAATCCATTACAAAATGTGTAATTGATTGTCTCGCCAACATGAATATGCTTTTTAAATATATATCTTCATGAATTTCTAATATTAATAGCTATTTAGTTATTTGATCTGGACATATTCAGTTACTTGTCAGTTAAATTCGTACCACAATTTTAACAGTTCATCTCCATATCACATAAAAATCTTGCACCAAATTTAAAATGAGTCTAATAAGTAAGTAGTTTTGAGGTTGATTTTTGAAATAATTTATTAAGCCTCCATTTTGTTTTGCCATTCTTGATTCGTATCAAAATTTTATCAATTTGTTTTTACGTAATACTTGATTTATTTTTGAAACATTTGAGTTAGCAATATATAAGTAGTTTTTTAGTATACTTTATTTCACTAAGCCGCTATTTTGTTCCGCCATATTGGATTTTTACCAAAATGGTACCAGGGCATCCCCATATGACCCTCAATATTTGAAGTCATTCGGTTAGGAAGTTTTTTAGTTATGCTGTGAATAGGCAGACATACCTGGACATGGAATTGAGAAAAGATAAAAGCTAACGCGGTAATAAAATAAAATCATAGTAGTTTTTCCTTTTTCCAATCGTTTCGCGATCTCAATGCTAAATGATTATAGATAAATTATGGTAAAAACGGCAGAACCGAGAGAAATGTTTACGTGTTTTGTTTTATTTTTTCCATGGCTACCTAGATTTACACTTATTGCTTTCGTAGTTTACAAAGTAAACGCAGCAACCTGAGGTTTCGGTCCATGTCTACTATGATTAAAAGCACATAAAATAAACCTTATTTCAGGATTTTTAAAGCAATATAGAGCGAAAACGGCTGAACCAATTATAGACATATTATACATTTTTGAAAAAATATAGGGTGATCCATTTAAAAGAATTGAGTTGGTGGCAGCACCTCATTGTTGGACTACCCTGTATGCGAAATAAAGAAAGAAGAGAATATACCGGAAAGAAATAGTATTTGAAAAAATAAACAAAAAATCACATCACAATAGTTTTTAAATTTCTCATATTTTAGTAACACTCATTTGTTTCTATGTTGACATCTGTCAAACTTATGACGCGTCTACATTTTTTCAAATCGCAACATTGGTCATGTGATATCTCTTTTGAAAGGTATTTTCACCCTGAGTACACACGTCAAATTTGATGTCATTCCTGCAGATCTTAAAATTTAGAAATGTATTAAAATGAATATTTTATTTTCCTTACTTTCTAATGTATAATTTTGCAGATTAATATGGTTTTGTCATGTTATGTTTTTCTTCGAACGCATTAAATGTTACTTTACTTCTGTTTCGACTACTGGGAAATATCCTAATCTGGCTAAAATTCCTATTACGAATAAACATTTTTTACATAGTTGGATTCAAGTTGCCCATACTCAATATACTGAAAAAGTCAACGTATGAGCTGACATATTTCAGAACAGTACTATTAGTCCTGATTTACTATTTTTTACTAATCTGACTGAGGCAATTTATCTGGATTTTATGCAAATAGACCTAATCCCCGCCTTATATCATCCACGTTTTTCAGGCAATGAGCCCGATACACCAACTGAACACATGTAATTTCAACAAGATGAGGCACTGCCTCATTACACGGCAGCTGTTAGGGAATATCTAAATGAAAAACAGATGGGTTGGGTGACGTGATCAAATTGAATGTCCTCCAAGATCACCTGACTTGACACCCTTGATTTTATCCTGAGGGGCTACTTAAAACGTAAAGTTTACTTCAACAGACCCCCTACCATTGAAGCTTAAAAGGAAAGAATAAGGGCAGAAATGCGGCGAATTCCAGATGTATTTGTTACGAACATTCAACAGGAATTCATACATAGAAAAATAGTCGAAGGCCAACAATTTCAACAATTTTTGAAGTAAATATCTGTCGAAGTGTTTTACTGTTTTATAAGTTGTTAATAAAGATCACTGGTTACCTAAGATCGTTTTTTACGGAATTTTGTACTTTCCAAGAAAAACAAAAAATGAAAAACCATATCAACCCCAGTCTGAGATATTTATGACTATTTCCTCGTAAGAAAATTAAAAAATCTGCAAAATTATAAATTAGAAAGTATGGAAAACAAAATATTCATTTTAATAGATTTCTAAATTTTAAGAGCTGCCATCTACAAACGAGTTGACGGAATGACATCAAATTAGGTGTACAGGGTGTCCAATTTTGGTTGTAAATGCAAGGTATCTCCGTTATTTGCAAATATTTAGGGTTGGGGTTTTCACGACACCGTGCCACTTTTTTGTTAAACTCAAGCTGCCGTAATCAGATTTTCCATAGCCCGCCTCGTTTCGTAGATACAGGGCCAAATTGAAAAAGTTGCATTTTGGAACACCCCTTGTATCTCGGTTATCTTTTAACGTATTGAAAAGGTAAAAACTGGTGTTTTTTTAAATGGGGACACCCTGTATATTTTTACGGAGTCCTATTCGTCTTATTATGAGCTTTTCAAAAATATATGGTTATCTATACTTATTTTAAAAAATAAGGCTGCAATTTAGGTTTGTGAGGCTCCATATCTCGCAAAATAAAATAGCTATTGAAATAATTTTTTTACTGATTTATTGCCTAAACAATTGTCTTTTATTTGGTATATAAAGTTCTAAAAAGTTTTTGAAAAAAATTCTAAAAAAACACGATTTTGTAGTAATAAAAATGAAATTTATTTTTTCCTGTTTATTTCACCTTATCATATCTTGCTTATATAAAAACATATTTAAATTATTTTTACATCAAAAACTGAGGAATTTTATAGGCATCATTTTCTATCAATTAATGTAAGATCTATTTTTAAAAATAAAGTAGCTAGAAGCTTTTTAACACGGCAATGCACACCACGGCGCCGGCCGCGCGCGTGCCGATTTGCCTCTTCGAGCGTCCCGCGACCCAGTTGCGACCTTTAGTTTTAACAGACTCCCTCTAAAAAACTATAAATAAATAGTCAACTAAAAAATTTAATTTTTCGAACCCGACATAACACAGTTCAAGACCTGCGTAACACCACTGTGCAGGTATTTTTGCAAATACAAGCACGCAATGTAGTCATTTCAAATGCACTGGGTAAAATTGCAAGAGTGTGTGAGAGATGTCTAAGAGAAAATGGAAACCAGATTGAGCAGTTCTTTTGAACATGGCTAATTACGAAAAATATATATACTTAATATATTCTTAAAAACTTAACCTGTAGCCTTATTTTTAAAATAAGTATAGATAACTATATATTTTTGAAAAGCTCATAATAAGACGAATAGGACTACGTGAAATATACAGGGTGTCCCAAAAACGTAACTTTGGGTCATGTATCAAAAACGACGGCCCCGAGTAAAAATCTGTCCACGCCACTGGGTTCTACGTAAAAAACTCTATAAGAGCCAGTTTTTAGCTTTTCGATACGTTAAAAGATAACCGAGATACGAGGGGTGTCCCAAAATGCAATTTTTTCAATTTGGCCCTGTATCTCCGAAACGAGGCGGGCTATGGAAAGTCTGATTACGGCAGCTTGAGTTTGATAAAAAAGTGGCACGGTGTCGCGAAATCCTCAACCCTAAATGTTTGCAAATAACGGAGATACCTTGCATTTACAACCAAAATTGGACACCCTGTAGATTCTTCTTGTGAAAATAATTTCTAATTTTTCACTTTTTGCCAGCTTTGTATACTTTTTGATTGCATTTTATAGTTATTTCACTTTTAAAACTTTAAATAGATATATACAAAATGAAATTCTAATAATAATCATATAATTCCCTCTAAACAAAATTATTTTATGTCGCGTTAATGTTCTCGACCGACCGCTTAAATGTGAAATCGGTGGTAACGATTGAACCCAAATCCAAACAGTGAATGATATTAATAAAAATCGTCAGATTTTTTTGAGAGTCTTCGAGTTTAACTAGTAAATGCGGTACAGCGCAGCGTTGCCATCGTAATAATGTTAAGGATTATTTTCGAATTTACCTTTAAGGACTAATTCAGGTCTTGTTTAGGGTAGCGGTAGTAAAAATTGCATTTAAAAAATAATAAAATATCCAAAAACAAAAATATACGGGTTATTCTTTCACATAAGCGGCAACTCAGCCCTAAATAATATATTAAATCGTTGTTTTTCGATGTGAAAATTACCATAAAAATAGGTGCCAGTTAGTTGATAAGATGTCTATGGGTAACTGCTAGTAAATCCGAAGAAAAAATTGCTTTGTGTTTTAAATAAATAATATAGATTCACTCTAGGAACAGCAAAATATGAAAAATGGGTATTAACTCTTCGAATAAAAATCCAGTAACTGACCAATGCAAAATCGCGGAAAAGGAAAGAATTTTATAAGCTTAACAGAAGTAATAATATGCTGGGACTAGTTTTCATCCGTTAAGATACAGTTGAATTATGGCTTCCCCAGGCCTATTTATCATTGGTAGAATACAAGAAAGCTGATTTATCTATATTGTCTTTGCAGTAAGAGAAGACACCGAGGCAACATGGAGATAAAGATGAAATATACTGTTCGAAATTACAACTTATTGCTTAAACAGTCACCTTCGTACGTGAAATGAATGCATGAATGATTTGATCTATTACGTGCCATCCAGGCATTTTTCGTGTAAGCTACAAATGATGCTATATAACGCAATAAAATTGAACATACATATTTCGATTTTTGCGTATACCGTGTACCTTCAGCTTCGTGAAAATTCACCCTTTGATATATGCGTTTTATGGTCTCTAGAACCCGAAAAACTAATTTCCACAGGGTCTTTGATTATATTTACGTCCCTAGCTAAAGCCTTTATTATTTGAGATGGAAAAAAATGTTTTATACAAAAGTTTTAGGGTTTGTCCCGAACCTTCAGAATTTAGTCTGTAATCAAACAAATGCGTATCGCAAGTCAAAAAATATTAACTTTTATTTAATGGCACACTCTGTATATTATTAGGTATTTAAGAAGATCTTTTTTTTTATTATAAATATACCCGCGTTTGCATCTCTATCTTGAAAAAATGGCCAAGTAAATCGACATAAACCGTACCATAAGAACCGATGTGTTGCAGAGAGAATATTTTCATTTTATGTAAAATTAATTTTCACTCCAACACATTGGTCCTTATGGCACGATTTTTGTCGATTTCCTTGTCCATTTTTCAAGATAGAGATACAAACCTGTATATATTTACAATCAGGAAAGCAAGATTTTTTAAATACCTAATAATATACAGGGTGTCCCTTTGATATTTTGTGACAGATTTGCGATATGCATTTGTTTGACTAGATATTAAATTCTGGCGGTTCGGGACAAACCCTTAAACTTTTGTTTAAAACATTTTTTTCCATCTCAAATAATAAAGGCTCTAGCTAAGGACGTAAATATAATCAAAGACCTTGTACGTGACATGGCTCAGGAACTATTTATCCGGTTAAATTCAAATTTTGGTCAAAAATCAAAGGTCATATGGGAATCGGATGGTAATATTTTGGTAAAAATCCAAGATGGGGGAACACAATGGCGACCTCGCGGAATGTTAAAAAAATCATTAATAAGAAACTACTTATCGAATTGATATCAAAATTCGCAAAAAAATAAGTCTTAACTAAGGTTAAACTGGCAGAATTTTGGTGTGAAGTCCTATGGTGGAGCAAAATGGCCGCATTATGAAAGTTTTAAAAATTGAAAACACAAAAATCGATAAATTACCTTTACCCGGAGCTTCCCTCGTTATGAATATTTGTTTTTATTAGGAATACTAAAGTGGGATCCAATTTTATTTACTACATAGTTATTGAGTAACATATACAGGGTGATTCTTGAGGAAATGTCAATACTTCAGGTACATATTCAGGACCAAAAAATAAACATAAAAGTCTATATAAATAAGTGTTCGCAAGGCCTTAGTTCTCGAGATACAGGGTGTTAAAGTTTTTATTTAATTTTCCTATTTTTTAAATAAAATCTATGATAATGTAAATAATGGAGTGGAAATTGATATACGGGGGTTTTTTGGTATGACAAATTCCAATCTAATATTAGTAATGCTCTTACTTGTAGGGGTCGCCACCTACATTTCTTTCTACTTCTTCGAACAATCACAACTTTTTGGTACAGTCTTGTATTACATTTTTGAGCAAAACAAATTATTCCCTTGCCATTTCTACGTCAAAAAGGTATACCTGTTAAAAATGGATACGAGCAACCGTTTTCGAGATATTTGGATTTAAAACAGTTTCGGCGCATGTGATTTTTTTTATCAAATTCACATAAAGTATGCATGTATTGTAAAAAAATAGAAGTGTGCCTTGCCTGACAGAACAAATGCTGGTTGGTGTTCTCATCGTTTTTCCTTTTACTTAGCAATAGTAATGTCAGTTAATAGTAAGATCAAATTTTGCCACTGTGAATTTCTGTTCATAACTTTTATTATCTGACAATAATCATTTAAGAAACTTTAGATCTAAATACGTCATTATGCCTGTGATATTCTCGCATCGTGAATATGCAGATATGATATTCGTCTATGGCTTCTGCAATGAGGCCGCAATTCAAGCAGTCGCGGAGTACCAGCGTCGTTTTCCAGATAGAAGGGTGCCAGATAGAAGAGTTTTTCAACAAGTTTTCACTACTGCTGGAGAATCTGGGATGTTTCCAAGTGCGAAAATTGTATCTGAAAGGGAATCGGGACCCAACGTTGAAGTAGAAGAGGCTATACTCAATGCCGTCGAAAATGATCCAAGCATAAGCACTAGGCGGATTGCAGATACTTATCAAATTACACAATCGTCTGCTTGGAGAAATCTTCACATTAATTGTTTATACCTATTTCATTTACAACGGGTTCAATATTTGCAGGAGGGTGATTTTGAGTTGAGAATGCAATTCTGTAACTGGATTAATGAAGATCATAGGTTGTATAGGTATGTTTTGTTCACTGATGAAGCACAGTTCACACGTGATGGTATAAATAATCTTCACAATGAACACCGGTGGACCATAATTTCCAACATAAATTTAGCATTAATGTGCGGTGTGGAATGTTAAATGGTCATTTAATTGGTCCATTTACAATCGGCGGTAGTCTTACAGGAGAAAAATATTTAAACTTTCTTGAAAATCACATGCGAAATCTATTAGAAGATGTTCTTCTTAATGTAAGACAAAACATGTATTTGCAGCATGATGGAGCCCCTACACCCTACAGTTTACTTGTAAGAGAATTTTTAAACCAAAACTGTGTTAGTCTTTCATTTCAAAGCTTTTGTGCCAAGATGCCTTTAAATTTGGACAAAATAACAAACTTTTAAAATTTTGCGATAAAAAATTACATGCGCCGAAATTGTTTTAAATCCAAATATCTCGAAAACGGTTGCTCGTATCCACTTTTAACAGGTATTGACGTAGAAATGGCAAGGGAATAATTTGTTTTACTCAAAAACGTAATACAAGACTGTACCAAAAAGTTGTGATTGTTCGAAGGAGTAGAAAGATATGTAGGTGGCGCCCCCTACAAGTAAGAGCAATACTAATATTAGATTCGAATTTGTTATACCAAAAAACCCCCGTATATCAATTTTCATTGCATTATTTGCATTATCATAGATTTTATTTAAAAAATAGAAAAATTAAATAAAAACTTTAACACCCTGTATCTCGAGAACTAAGGCCTTGCGGACACTTATTTATATAGACTTTTATGTTAATTTTTTGGACCTGAATATGTACCTGAAGTATTGACATTTCCTCATCAATCACCTTGTATACTGTCTTTTTAAACATTTTTATTGAATGCTATTTTCCACATATGCCCCACTTGATTTTTGGGCATCATTTTAAAATAAATTCAATAAGTAGATTTTATATTGACACATACCATCATTTTGTTATGGGATGTTGAATTCGTACCAGTTTATCCCATTTTCCCATTTAATTTTTCTGCAAAATTTAAAGTCAAGTGAATTATTTTTTGATTGATTGATTTATAAAAAATTTTGTTTGGTCGCCATTTTGTTAAGCCATCTTGAATTCGTACCAGAACTTTACCAGTTCATCTATATATCACACTTAATGATTGCAAAAAATTTTAAGTTAATCCGGACCGATGGAATTAATAAAACATATTTTTTGGCATCTAGGTATCCTAAAATGTGATGATCATATGTAAAACCTGATATGGTGATTTTTTCACGATTACAAATATTTTATTTGTCCGTCATTTTGTTCCGCCATTTGAATTAGTATCACAATTTTACTAGTTCATCTCTGTATCCCAATTAGTTATGTCACTCAATGTGAATTCAATCCATTAAATATTTTTTTCAGGCTGAATTTTTGAAACATTTTATTAAATCGTCATCTTGGATTCGGACCAAAAATTTTACCAGTTGATTTCTTCATAATACTTGATCTTTGTGCAAAATTTTAGTTAAATTGGATAAGTGGTTTTTTACTAAATTTTTTTTTAACATTTGAATCTGCTGCCATTTTGTTTCGCCATATCTAATATTTTTTAAATATTCGGTAAAATTAGTTTTCTGGAGTTAAACCTTTTTATCGAAGAAAATAATAAATGACAATTTATTTTTATATACTATGTAAATAAAATTTTAGCAAATAAATGATAATAATAATAATATGAATAAATTAAAATCAATTTTTCAAAAATTCGGTAATTTGAGCATTACTCATAACTTCCCTCGTACATAATTCCACTACATACTACATACACACATACATATTTATATAATTTATATAATTACGTGCAAATGTAAACTGTGTTATCTGTACCCGGAAAATTGTAGGGGTAAAGGAAAATTTAACTTTTTCTTAATCATTTCATTATTTTTATTATACTATAAATACTTTTAATTTCGCAGTTATGGTCGTTTTAATTATCGAATTTCAGTGATATTTATACAGTTCGTATTTCAAAAGATTATATTTTCTAAGTAAATATTTTTTTGTTATTTATACATAATATTAAGTTTTATTACATTAGTTTACTGCCACGTACTTGGATATATTCCAAGGCATCCCGAAACGAGTTATAAAGTAATTAAAATCTTCAGAAGCTTTTTATATAATGTATAAAAAAAATAAACAGAATAACTGCCTTTTAGTGGAGCTTAGTCCAACGATGTGTAACTGTGTACCATCTCATAACCGGGCAAGATATCAAACGTTTGAAGAAATTTCCTTATAATATTATCCATTTCGGAGATATGTTTAATGGAAATTTTTGCTTATGTCTATTTATAAAACTTTCCATGAAAATATTTTATCCAACAGCCACTAATTATATTGTCATTATTGACATACTTACATACGGGTAAAATCAAAAATAACACACGCTGAGTTATTAGTCATAACTCAGTGCCTCTAACAGACGCGTCATAACTCACGCCTCATAACTCACGCCTTTCTTTTTGGAAACCTTTAAACTTTATTTATGCCATTTATGCAAATTATTTATGTAAATTAACATTAATATTGAATGTAAATGAAACGCAGTTTGAGGATTGAAAAACATTAAAACCATGTAACTTTCCAGTGCTTGAACTAGGTTCTGTTATTATATCAGCTGGTTTTGGAACACTTGCAGCACACTGAATTTTTTTTTCAATCTCAATTTTAGTGTAAAATATATATATATATATATATATATATATATATATATATATATATATATATATATATATATATATATATATATATATATATATATATATATATATATATATATATATATATATATATATATATATATATATATATATATATATATATATATATATATATATATATATATATATATATATATATATATATATATATATATATATATATATATATATATATATATATATATATATATATATATATATATATATATATCCCTCGGCCACTGTTGCTGACTTCCATCCTCCATGCCCCTGCATTTGTCAATAACATAGCGGATAATCTCATACGGTGACCAGTCCATAACTCCTGCTCAGATACGTAGCAATTTTTGTTGGTATTTTTTATTATGTTTATTTCTCGCATTGTCTCGTACACTTGGCATTTTTATAAAAAAAACCAAACATCTTTTGTGGGGGGTACTTTCTGGTCTTAAATTCATGTGTTTTCTGTATAATTTTACAGGATTGACTGGAAATCTTTCCTGCAGTATTGTGAAACTACGAGTTTTCCTGGTCTTTGCATAAGGTATAATTACATACAAGTAGGTCGTTGTTTTAGTCTATTCATCACATCTGCAAGCTCCTGCAATCCCTCCAAATAAAGCTGTTTTCATGACCAAAAATATTTCCTGTCAGGTGCTTCTTTCAAGAACGGAAAGTCTCGGAAAATTAGAGATATCAATGTTTTTGTGAAGCTGGAGAGTTGAGTTAAGCTTTGAATATCGTTTCTCGTATTAAAAATCTCATTATTTTTTCGTCAGAAAATAACTAAATGACCTCTTAATGTTATTGTTGTTTATTAATTACAAAAGAAAATCACATCCATGTTGCGTAGTAATATAAAATAAGCACCTTGATAAATTGTGAATTCCCAATAATGACAAATTGATTGATGTTTAAATTGGTACATTGATAGATCGATCTAAATTGATTATTCTTTTGAGAAAACATAAAATAGTTCTGCTGTTGGATAGAATTTTGTATGGCTTCCACTTTCTAAAGCCCTAGGCACAGTTGAAAATGTTGTTGCATTGTACCGGGAAAACTAAAAATTACGTGAGCATGTAAATAAATTAAAATTTAATATGGCTGCCAAAAAAAACGGGGCATGCAGATTTTATTTTTTCATATTCTACGGATACGAAAAGGTTTACTGCACCACATCACCACGTTCGAAATTTTAATTTTTAATACAGGGTGGATACAAAGATATACACTTTAAACCATAACTTAGAAATATGGTTAATTAAAAATACACTTAGCCATTGAACACAAGATTATTTATTTTTACTATTTTTTATTTTTATACCTTGGTATACACATCAAGTAAAAAATAAGTAAAGCTAATTTTAGAGATACAGTATGCCATCGCAAGGTTTGACACTTGCAGTCTTAATACAGGGAAGATGAAATTCTATGAGGTTCAAATAGTTTATTTTACATTTGAGGACACAGTTGCAAATTTTTTCAGAGACGTTGCCCATTAAAAAAGAGACACTAATAAACAGTTAATATAAATGAGTTTTTATTACCAAACATACAAAAGAAACTATACTAAAGCGACAAAAAGGCGACAAAAAAGATTAAAAAAGAAATGCGAAAAAATAAAACGACCACGAACACAAAAACTTAATAGTCTGTTGGCCCTCCACCAGCTCTAATACATTGCTCGATTATTCTTAGCATGGTTTCAATTCGGTTGTTTATACCCGGTTGTATAAACCTGCAAAAAATTCATTTCTTTTACACGCCTTCCCATATATCCCCGGCATTTTCGACTGGATTTAACTCCGGCGACCGCGGAGCCCAGTCCAAACTTGATATTCCTTCTACTTCTTTATATTCGATCACTGCTCTTGTCCTATGTGCGTTGTTATTATCATCCATGAATAAAAAGTTTGGACCTACAGCACCCCGCCACAACATGCAAAAAACCGGGTCCAGGATATGTTCTATGTAAATTTGAACAGTCATCGTTCTGGGTATAGATGTCAAAGGCGTTTTATTATGCCATATTATCCCACCCCAAAACATGGTTGTAACGCCTTGATATGGTAACACTTCCCTAAAGTTGGCAGACTTGGCTTCTCGTTTTGTCGTCGGTCATCGGACATTAAACCAATTCTGGTTTCATCGGAAAACGTTACATTTTTTCATTAATTGATGTTTCAATGGCGATGTTCGATACACCAATTTAACCTTGTCTACAATTGCGTAAGTTTGAGAACTCACAGGAGGCCTTCTGTTTCTTAGGCCTATTTCAGGTAGTCGTGTTATTATTTTGTTGATACCTCGATGTGACGTGCTGCTCGAATTTGTTTCTTCATAACTGTTGATGTTGTTGGATCCCTCCCTGCCAGTATTATAATAAAACGATCTTGATTTGTTGTGTTCTTGCGATTTCGATGCCTTCGAAGTCTATTTTTAATTGAACCAGTCTCAATATATCTGGAATAAATTCGAGTGGCATCACTCTAGTTAACCCCTGTTATTTCGGTCACATTCCTCTGACTTCTACCTCTACAATAAACCTATGATACTGCCTCGGTTTAAAGAAGAAATTCTAGGCATTTTTAACTTTTTAACATTTCATCCGCCCTGTATTAAAACGGCAAATGTTTTGTGATGGTATATAGTAGTTCTGAAATTAGCTTCTTTTTATTTGATACCTATACCGAGTAATAAAAAATAATACTAATACGTTATACTGTTTAGGGAAGTTAAAATTAGGAATACATCTCTAGGTATTGAAAAGGTTCAATGCCTAAGTATATTTTTAATTAACCATAATTCTATGTTATGGTTTTAAGTGTATATATTTTTATTCACCCTGTATTAAAAATTCAAACTTGGTGATGTAATACAGTAAAACTATGAAAAAATTAAATCTGCATGCCCCCTCTCTTTTTGGCAGTCATATTAAATTTAGGTTTATTTACAAGCTCACGTAACTTTTAGTTTTGTCGGTACATACAATAAAATTTTCAACTCTGCCTAGGGCTTCAGAAAATAGAAGGACTAGCCTATCAGGAAAAAACTTTGTTAAAATCGGTTGAATAATAACATAAATATATGCATTTGATTTTAACGTTAAAAAACAACGATGCATTATAAGTGTTGACTAGTGTATAACACACTTGAACCATAAATAACTATTACCACCTTTTTTAAAACCCCCAAACTATTTTCCAGTAATTTATTGTCATTTTTTATACTTTTTACAGTAATCAAACACATGTTCGTAATTTTCCTCCATTTGTTTTAAAAAGTAGCATACTGATAACTTGTGTTCACTTAACTAATCCTTAGCGACTCTCTAATTTGATTTGCATAAAGTAGTCTGCAAATTAGCATACTACAAACGTTTTAGGCACCGCTGTTTGGTTTAATGACTTGTAATTATTATGGCTAGAATTTGAATTGGCAACCGGCATAACTGTAATACCTGTTTTATTTCTGACTCGCATAAAATGGTTTTGTAGCGGGGTCAGTAATTTTAATCTTTCCTCTTCCGTATTTCTGTACCTTCAGTTTTAGGTCATTTGTGATTTTTTGCAATGGGGCATTGGAAAAAATAAAATATTTTTCACAAAAGAACCGAATATTGCTTCTAAGTATGGATTTTATAATGTCTTCCCTCGTACAGAACTCCACTACGTACAGATAACACAGTTTATATATTCATTTGATTATTTGGTAATAACGCTATACAAATTGTTAAGCTGTAATTTAATTATTTACCGATTGTATTATTTGTTTTTAATTCATTTTATTATAATTAATGTTAATGCTATTATTATTGATATATTCTATAAAAAATAAATTATGTAATTTATTATTTTCCTCCATAAAAAGAGGGTTTTACTCCAGAAAGTGGAATTTTACCAAATATTTAGACATTGTATTAGGTCGCCATTTTATTTTGCCTTATAGGATTCGTACTAAAAGTTTACTATATGTTACCATTTATCCATGTTTTACGCTTAATGTTTGTGCAAAATTCTACGTTATTTAAATAACTAGATTTTAGTACTGAATATGTAAACGTTTCATTGAGCAGCTATTATGTTTCACCTTATTCGCCTTACTCCAAAATTTTGTCAGTTTATCCATGTATCACATTTGACTTTTATGCACATTTTGAGGTCCGATCCAAGTAGTTTTTTTATTGTGATATTTTTAACATTCTGTCAGGTCCCATTTTGTTCTACCACGTTGGATTTGTATCAAAATTTTACCATGCCGTCCCCATATGCCCTTGATTTTCGAGCTCCCTTTTAAAGGGAGGTAATAAATGGATTCACATCAACTAAACTGGTCAACATTAAACTGAGCCACCCATTTTTTAATCCAAAATGTATGTAACTTAAATAATATGTACATATTTATGTAACTACAATACACAGGGCGATTAATTAAGAGGCGCCAAATATAAAGGAATGATTAAATACTTGTTTTGGGGCTATATTTCTAATTCACAAAGCGCTAACTCCAGACCTTAGTGGAACTTTTATTTTTCATTATTATTACACGACCTCACTTATGCACTTTTTAAGATTTTAGTATTATAACTCTTATTGTTAATTTGATTTAAATTAAATTTACAGAAAACCTATATTACCATCTTGGGATTATTTTGCTACTAGCCAAATTTTTTTTCACTGGCTTGCGAAACTAATTAATATAAAAATTATTATTTTGTAAAATCATATTAGAGAGCAGATTCATCGTCTCAAAATTGCTTCTAAATCGAATTTTAAAAGTTTATGTTACATCGTGTTTTCAATACAACCTTGTAAATATTTAAATTATTGTTTTTTTATCAAAATTGGGCTGCTATGTAAATACATTTGAACTTACAAAAAATATCTTAGAGACTTTTTTCCTTAGAGTATTTTGTCTTATAATAATTGTAACTGATAGAAGTATACCATATATTTTTATTTTCATAGATAATAATAATAAGACGTTTATTAATCTAAAAAAAAAACAATACATACATAATTTGGAAGAACAATCGTTTTGGGATTAAAAGGCCATTGCATCAACTTTATAAACCAAAGTTTAGAGGCTGTTGAGGCCTAAAAGTAAGTGCTATCTGCTCATTTCTCGGAGAGCGCCCTTTTTAATTCCTCTAGTGTCATTTGTGCAGGTACTAAAGCACGTATTTTTCTCCTTAGTCTATCCCAGAGATGCTCAATCAAATTAAAGTCCGGGCTGTGAGCCGGCCATTCCATCCGCTCTTTATTCTCGTCGTCTAGGTATTCCTGTTCTATTCGTGCCACATGGGGTTTGGCGTTATCATGCATAAAGATAGTGTTCTCCTATCAAGCCCCTGTGGGGGACAACATACTCTTCCAAAATCTCGTGCAGGTATGTTTCGGCATGAAGAGTACCCCTAATTAAATATAGCTGGGTGCGTGTCTTTGCTGAAACGCCCCCCCACACCATGACGAAACTGCCTTGAAAACTCACCCTCGCACTAAAAGTGCATTCTGCATACCTTTCTCCCGTTCGACGCCAAACACGCTCCCGGCCATCTGGAGATCTGGGGCAATACCTGGATTCGTCTGTAATATTTTTGCAAAATATTCGTTAAAATCGTGTATCTCCGACAAAAATAGGTGAACAAAAAAATAAAATGTTCGAAAAAGATGCATCTTGGTGCAGAATCAATATGCAAACCTTTTGCACTGCGAGATAATTCTACAGGAGGCTCAAAATATAGACTGAAAAAACTCATTTTTGATTCTCCTGGTATAAGCACCTTTCGGAAGACATTTTCTCTTTAATGAAAGAAGTTTCAATAACTAGAATATCATACCTGTATTTTGCCAAAAAAATCCATAAATTCGGCCCAAATACACAAAAGTTTTTGAACATTATTTTTAATGCCGGTCAGTATATAAGTATATATATATATATATATATATATATATATATATATATATATATATATATATATATATACACAATAGACAGTAGTCGGATGCATTTTCTTCAAGTATTATATTGTTAACATATATTTGAATTTTCGTTAAAAATTGGGCTCTGCTTAAACTATGAACCTCCTGCTTTAAATTCTTCTTTATTTCTAGAGTAACCCCATTACAGCATCTTATATAAGCAAAAGTTTTTCCAATGTTCTCTAATCTGCATGTTATGTTATTTTTTATAAAACATAAAATTGAATATTTTAGGTTCTTTCTAAATTTCCGTATTTTAAAGAAGCTCATGATATATAAGCGTATCATCTTTACAACAAACTTACCTTGATACGATATTTACAGTAAATTAAAAACGATTATTTACATAAGTCAATTTTTTCTTCTGGACTAGAGGGTCTAGAACATTTTTTTTTTAAATTAAGTAATGAAATTTGGGTAAACCGCTCTCGGAATGACTTTATTATGTAAATTGAACGCCAAGCAATTTTGAAATAAATATAAATGTTAATTATATTATTCGAAAACACCATTTAGTTGTAGGTTTTATTTGCAGGTTCATTGGTATTATTTTGTATCCCAAATTGTAATAATTTAATGAAAAATAATTACTGTATCCTAGAGCATTTTAATTTTCTTTTTTATGTCGTAATTTTTGAACTTACCTCTTCTGTATTTTTGTACCCCTTATTTTAGGTTATTTGTGATTCGGAGGACGAATTTTTACAATATTTCCATCTTACGAGGGAAGTAATAAATTGATTTATAGCAACTAGGCAGGTCAACATAAAGACTGGACTATATTGCCACCCATACATCCAAGTTACATTAATTCAAATGTATGCAGTTCGAATAATATGCAAAAGTTGTATGTCATTACAATATACAAGGCGATTAACCAAGAGGCGCCAAAATTTAAAGAAATAATTCAACACCAGTTTTATGTTAATTATTATACGACCTCATTTTTTGACTTTTTAAGATTTCAATATTGTAACTTTCTTATTCAACATAATACAAATACATGAGTTCTAACCACAACTTGTTATATTCTGAACGCGCGTTTCGCTAACCAAGTTAGCATCATCAGCAGAAGGTAAACTCTCAAATGTATCCAATAATCTATTATTAGATACATTTTTAATTAACTTAAGATTATTTATTCCTATTTGGTGAAGGCATTTTGGGCAAATTTTGACTTTTCTGTTCTTCCATATCTTAAATGTGCCATGTGTGAATGTTTATAAAGCGTTTAGTTTGCCCAACATATTTTAGATCGCAGTCATTATAGCTAATTTCATAAATGCCACTCCTCTCCTTCAAGTCGACGTTGTCTTTAGGGTTTCGAAGAAGATTTTTCAAACTGTTCTTCATTTTGTAGCTTACTCTAAAATTTACGTTTTTAAAGTTAGAGGAGCCTAAAAAAGAAAACAGTTTGAAATCTCCTTGGAAACCCTAAAGACAAAGGTGTCTTGAACGAGAGGAGTGGCATCTATGAAATTAGCTGTAATGACTGCGATCTAAAATATGTTGGGCAAACTAAACGCTCCATAAACATTCGTTTTAAAGAACACATGGCACATTTAAGATACGGAAGAACAGAAAAACCAAGCTTTGCCCAACATGCTTTGGAAATCAATCACCAAATAGGAATAAATAATCTTAATGTATCTAATAATAGATTATTGGATGCATTTGAGAGTATAGAATTAGTTAAATGTGGTAAGAAAGCACTAAGTAAAGACAGAGGGCCTATTCTCTATAGTTCCCTCTATTGCTTACTTGACAACGGTCCAGTCGGGTGCAACCAAGTTTGACCACATTTACCTATAAATAGTCTCGGTTAGGGTAAATTATTTTAGTTCATATCATCAGCTGATGATGCTAACTTGGTTAGCGAAACGCGCGTCCAGAACGTAACAAGTTGTGGTGTAGTGTGGTTAGAACTCTTGTATTTTGATCTATTTTCCACCACAGGTTCCAGTGTTAGGACTTAACTCTCTTATTGTTAATATGGTTTAAATCAAATTTACAGAAACGTATACTGTGGCGTGTAAAAAAAACTTATTTTACCTGTTTTATTTCTTACTAAGATATAGGAACAGTTAAAAATGGAACACTAAAAAATGTAATTTCACTCTCTATAAACCCAAAATAACTCTTTTTTTGTATAGTTATATAAAGTTTTCTTAAAGAAATAAACAAGAATACGGAACTGACTACCTGTGACTCACTAATATATTTTTTTCTTTAAAACGCGTCATTTCTTGGGCGATAATTCAATTAAGTTTCAAAATTAACTTCCTTGTTTACTTTTTCTGGTCGAGTTCGCCTAGATTCCAGATACGTAAAAAAGGATAATCCAAGAAGCCATCATCTATTTTCTTTATACCCCGAAAGCCGAAAGGAGAATCGTAAAATAAAGGCTCCGCATGGTCTGCAATTTCTACGATTTTCCTACGAGTCGATGACCTACGATTCTTTGTTTTTCTTTTTTTAATTTTAAAGTTATTTTCTTAAGTCGTTGGTCACAATTCTGGCAATTTTAAAAATATACAGGGTTATTCAGCTTTTTTTAGTTTAAACAACCATTCGGTTTTTTCTGAAGAATTTTAAAAATCAATTTGACTTTTAGTAAGAGCACTGTGAGAGAAAAAGTATTTCTTTTTTAATGGAATAACAATACATGTTTAAAAAGCCCTCATTTTTTCCGATCCCAAAATATACATAGTTTTTCATGTGAGATACTTGAAATTCTTCTTTAATATAAAATAAATCTTCCGACTTTTTCTCCAGAAGACTTAGATGCTATAACTTATTTTAAATACAAGGGACTACCTCTTATTAGATTACCAATTATGTAGTAAGAATACTTTGTGTGTACATTTCAGCTTGATTTTTTAATTCTGATAGTTAAAAAAAGTTAATAATGTGCAAATAAAAACAATATATGTTGGTTGTCAGCAATATATAAAAGTTTCGTTCAATTTCAAGAAATACTAAAATTTTAAAATATATTTATTGAATATTACGAAAATGCTGTTATAACATGTCATAATATTGATGTATGACACATCTTTTCTACACTTTATCGATAACGTCCTTTATATATTTTCCTTATTGAATTTTGGAAATTGCATACATAATAAGACCACTTAAAAATTGTAGTGCTAAAATGGGACCAAATTTATTAATTTAATGCAATATTACCAAACAACTCCCTCTTTATGCACCCAGAAATTGCATCACATTGCTCAACATTCAGTAATTTACATGTCTAAACAGCTTTTAAGTAGTCTATATTGCTACTAATAATACGCAGCATCATTTTTTTTCCTACTTATATATTCTTATTATTATATATACTAACTATACCAATTTAATTTTCAAACTGTCGTTTCATTCATAAACAACTTACTGCCTTTTTAACAGCTTCTGAGTTATGGCAGGATAATAATGTTTAAACCTTCCTTTTGTAAGTTTTACTTATTGAATTTTGGAAATGGCATAAAAAAATTAAGACCAGAATATTGCAATGCCAAAATGGGACCAAATATATTAATTTAATGCAACATTACTAAACAACTTCCTCTTTAAGCGTCCAGAAATTGCATCACATTGCTCAACATTCAGTAATTTGCATTTCGAAACAGCAGTTTTAAGTAGTCTATATTGCTACTAGTAATACGCAACTTATTATCTCTTTTTCTACTTATATATTCTTATTATTACATATACTGTCTATACCAATTAAATTTTCAAACTGTCGTTTCATTCATAAACAACTTACTGGCTTTTTATCCGGTTTCTGTGCCACTTATTCCGGCAACATCGCTTTTTGTTTCCGCCCTTTTAGGGGTATTGGAACATGGAATGGGAAACACATATATATACCAGGGTTGTTTAAATAAATGTTTGAGTTGAAATTACCTTTTCGAAAATCTGAGCAAAAATGGATCATTGAGTTAAATTATATATACTGGTTGTCTTTAGGTACTTCAGCAATAGGCAGGACCAGATTACCCATTTAGCAATGTTTTTTTCTATCAATAGATCACGATTGCCTAAGTACTAGGACCCTGGTTACTTTGTATGAAGATAAAGGAAGTGTAAAGTGTAAAAAGAAAGCCAATTTGTTCACGGCTGCTATGGGTTGGTTCTTAGTGGCGTTAGACTGGACAAGGTCCTTTGATTTAATGCGGTCATTACTCTACGCCTATCATTAATTTCAGTTTGAAAACTAGTTTGGGAAATTGTATTTGGAGTAGTGTGTAATATCGTTAGCATAGCTCTGAATAGAATTCCAGGTTGTAGAAAACAAATGATTGATTAGAGGAGGAATAGGGTAGGTGCCAACACTGAACCCTGTGAAGCGCCTGCGTTGATTTTGTGAAAGTCACATGAATGGCCATCAATCACTACAGAAATAGTTCTATTGAAAAGAAAACTGGCAATCCAAGAACAAAGATTTGGAGGAAGACCGTAGGCAGGAAGTTTGTTAAGACTTGATTAAATGCTTTAGATATGTCGAGGGCAGTAATTTGGGCTACTCCGTGGTATTCGATGGATTTGTTCCAGTTGTGAGTTACGAAGGTAAGATATGCTGTGGATCTTTAGTGACGGAAGCCATATTGCCTGTCATGGATAAGTAGTGATATATTTCTCTATTGCCTCATAATTGGGAATAGGAATATGGATCTGTAGTTAGAGGGAAGAGTTTTGGATCCCTTTTTGGGAACAGGCTGTACACGAGCAGATTTCCAATTTTTAGGAAAAATGTCCTTGTCATGGGACACTTAAAATAACCTGGTAAGGATAGCGGTGAGTTCAGAAGCGGCCGGGATACCATCAAGGCCAGTACTTTTTGATATGAAGGTAATTTCATGCATGTAGGTACTGTGCTAGAAGCTGGTACTGATAGAAGGAGAAAGTGAAGAGAATGGATTAAAGTTGAATCTGCTGCGAATTGTTTTGCAGAAAGCTCAGCTTTTCCTTTAGACACCAGCGACCAAAAGAATTGGCCATTTTGGCAAGAAAGAACTTTTTTCCTGATGCTTGTGTTGAAGACATGTTTGGCGTCGGAAATGATATGATTTTAATGATTTTGTGCCTCATTTTTAGCCTCTAGATTTTCTAATTTATTTTTGGGAGACTTTGAGGTCTTAATAGAATCGCTTTAAAGAAAACAAACATCATTCCAAGAAAAGGAAGAGTAGAAAACCCACAACCCATCCCAGTCAGCGGAATTATAGTGCCATATAGTACGTTCTGTCATGTGGATTCTACAACTTTCTGTTCTATGGGACAGGAAACAGTAATTAGACCGTGAAGACTAGAGGAACCCAGGGGAGCATATATGAAAAAAATAATAAGGCTCTTGAGTGAGTGGTGAGACAATGGATTTTGGCTATGTTTATCGATACGTGCGAACTAGGTAGGGTTCTCTGAATTTTTTTTTAGCAGTTGCATACACAGAATTTTCACTTTACAAAAATATCCATACTTTACTGAGTAAATTATAGTTTTTACTGTTTCTAGTGAAAATAAATAGCCCGTAGTTTAAACTTTAGTGGATATGGTCTAAGGTTTTGTTAATCCGGTTCTGGCTATCGGCTCTTGGCTTGAATCTGAAGATAAAAATTAGTACATATCTGTTGTAAAATGCTGAAATTAAGCCGATTTACTTAATATTTATAATTGACTTTTACCACTGACATTTAGTGAGATTGTTACCACTCATATAATGGGATGGTAGCCCTTAAAAAGTCATCATTTAAAAATTTATTATCCCATAATTACCTTTCTTCTTTTTTATTTTCAAATAGCTAACTAACAAATACTGAGCGAAATAGGAGCAAGATCATAACCAAAAAGTTAGAGAACGTTTGAGTCCCATATTAGCTTGAGCTCAAAAGTATAAACTATTTTTTATTTTGTAAATATGTTGATGTGAACAACAAATTATGGAATATTTGGTAGTTGTTATTAGAATTTGGGCGTCTAGAAGATTGGTTATTTTGGAAAGTTGATTGACCTAAGGAGGTCATACGAATAAAATTTTGAGTGTGTGCCAATTAGAAATATTAATACATTCTTTAGTTAATATCTAAATTATACATTTTATTATTCCACTCGTCTTCCCACACATGTCCTAACATAATCATCTATTTTTATACAGCATGGAAGTATGATAAAAGACATTGCCAGTGGGAATTTTCCTAAACGCCATTGTTGATTGCTCCTGTAGTATACAAGTCGATTACACGTTATACAGAAAAAATCTTGCCGAATTCTAGCACATTTCGCACTAATAGGTAACCCGTTCTTAAAGTCTTTTTATCTGACAAAAAAGGTGGAGGTTATCAATTCGATCCTATGTATTTTTTTGTATTTACATCGATTACTCCGCGGTGGTTTGATCAATTTGGATGAAATTTTCAGGAACATTCAGGATGTTGCCGGACTGTCAAAAATGTCGGAATGATATATTGAACAATATATGCGTTCACCATAGTGTCAGGAAGAAAAAGTGTATATGTATAGACATTTTGTCACACACAAATAATTGTCGGAAATATTAATGATTGCACTATTCAGGCTTTCATATTGATTCGGCCTGATCGGTGATAAGTATTTATTTCTTCCTACAATAGTTTCTATTTCCACAGTTTCGTTTGACATTTTTGTAATCATTATGAGTTTCTTCCAAGCTGTCAAGAAAAAAATCATTAATCGGCTTCCTTTCCTACCCCTTCTTTGTTATAAATCAAGCATCCCTCGTAATGTTCTTTTACGATGCGTGGAAGCTTCATCGCGCCACGCTACTACTAGTCAGAATCAGCCCGCCAGTTTCACTTTCCTACGTTCCAGTTTCCAAAATTTCGTTTGTCATGAGCATACAACTATCCAGTTTGTTTAGTCTTGAGGCGATGCGCCCTGTTTGATTAGATCAGCTGGACACAGCACCACTTTGAATAAAGTTTAAAACTAGTGAGGAAAGTAGTGTGGATTTATGTGATTGTTTTATCATTGTAACGTATTAAAAATGTGAACTTCCCTTGTGATTATAAAATGGTATTGTAGAGTTTCTTAGATGTGTTTGTATTTTTTTCTGTAATATGTTTTTATTTCATTTATATGTATACAAATTTACAGATAGTATTATGTAGAGTAACGATTGCTGAAATTTTTGAATGAGTCTTTGCGTATTTATGTAACTATTTTTTTTAGTGTTTTATGACACTTTTTTAGTATCTCATATGTATTAAAAAATGACAATAACAATTATTCTTTAAAATACTATTTATTAACATTAAAAAATGTCAATGGTACATGACTAGATCCATTTTTAATTTAAAAATGTGCATTGTGTCCTTAACGGTTAAATATAATATCCAGATTTAAACCCTTTTTTGGATCCATGCTTAAAAAATTAAAAATGTATAATGCCATTTAATACGTTTTTAAAACTATCTATGATACATTTTTAGGTGAACCTGGAAATAATTTTCAGGGTCATGTTTATATCAAATTTCTATACCAAGGTTTCGAGCATAACTTTTAAATAGTTTTACTTTTGAGAAAGCCCTGTATATAAATCAAGGTGTGTTAGGCCAGACGAACGCGGAGGCCAGTTTAATTATTTGGAAATTCTCCGAGAAATTAAAGAGTTTTTCATATACAATTTATATAATTTTTTTGTTTATTGTAAGATGGTTATCAATGAGGTTTTTTTGGGTGAGCAAAACAGCATTATGTTGTGAGATGACTTGGCACTTAACGTGGGTGGATAACACGTGTCTAACATATATTTCCAAGATTCTCTACAAGATTACATACATCCGCTAAAATATATACATAAAATAGCACAAAATGTTCATGAAGTGGCAGTGAATTGTAAATCGTGTGTAGTTTTTAAATTTGTCGCTTGTCTAAATTGGCATTATACCTATGTAACTTTTCGCTGTTTTACACTAGTAGAACGCCTAAAAATGTTACTTTTTCTCACATACAATTTGTATGCAAGATCTGAACTTTTTTGTTGATTTAACTTGTCAGCAAATTTACTTAATATGTTCGAGGATTTTATTGCAGAACGTATTAAAATTTTATGAGTCTTGAAAAAAATAATAAACGAATAAACTTATATTTCTCCCGATCCACAAGTAAACTAAAGTTTATTCGATATTTCTTTGATTGCAAGATAACAAATCGGTAAATTTCCTTTACCCGGAACTTCCCTCGTTTCCTTTTTGTTAGGAATAGTGAAGTGTGGCCCAATTTAGTTCAGTACATAGTCATTTAGTACATATATACTGTCTTTTCAAACAATTTTTATTGGCCGCCATTTTGTTTCATCATATTGGATTCATTCCTACCAATATTACCATTACCATTTTAATATTTTCTACCTATGCCCCACTTGATTTTTTTGACATAATTTAAAATAAATGTAATAACTAATTTTTACATTAAAACACACCGCTATTTTGTTACGTCATTTTGAATCGGTTCCGGTTTATCCTTACTCAGTTCAACAAGATGTTTTTACGTTCATTTTTTATAAATTTTATTTGGCCTCCGATTTGTTTCGCCATTTTGAACTTGCACCACAACTTTACCAGTTTCTCTTTATATCACATTTAATGCTTGCACAAAATTTAAAATTAGTCCAATAATTAGTTTTTTCAGCCTGATTGTTTAAATACTTTATTAGGCCGCCATTTTGTTTTGCTATCTTAAATTAGTACCACAATTTTAATGTTCATCTCTATATCACAATTAGTTATAGTCACACAATTTTAAATAAATCCCTTGATTAGCTTTTTCAGGCTGAATATTTCAATATTTTATTAAGCCGGCATTTTGTTCCGCCATCTTGGATTCATACTAACATTTTACCAGTTGATTCGTACATAATACTTGATTTTTATGCAAAATTTGAAGTAGTCTTTTAGTATTAATTCTTTTAACATCTCACTAGGACGCCATTTTGGTTCGCCATATTGGATTTTTATTAAAATGTTACTAAGTGTTCCCCATTTCCATTTAATCTTTTGTCAAAATTTGTCAGTCAGTGGGGTAAGCAGAATTGAGAGAACATGTTTTTTTCAGCATCTAAAGACCCTGAAACGTAGAGATCTGAAAAAAATCTCGTAGGATGATTTTTCACGATTACAATACTTCCCTTTTACGAGGGAAGTAAAAATAACTTAAGTCTCATGAATTTATAGAGAAATTAATTTCTTAAGTCAGGAATGTTTGAATAGCTTGAAATAGTCCAGAGAATTAATAAAAATGTACAGGACGATCCAATGTTATAAGGAATAGAAGAAAAAGGTTAAATATGAAAGTACTTGGGATTTTTATTAAGAATTCAAATTTATTTAAAAAAAACAATATAACAGTAGGTATATAAAAAAGGTATATAGGAAAACTAGCCACATTTTATATAAATGTTTTATGTAAAAATATAACTGTCTTTGAGATATTCATAATAAATTTTTTTTATACTTCAAACATGCGATATGAAAAATATATACTTGATAGAAACAAATGAAGTCTGTGTTTTTATCTTACTTTTTTATAATCTATCCAAAAGAAAGAATAAAATATGTTATTAAATAAATAAAAAAAATTATGTAGCATTTGGATAAATGTTTCAAGGAGACCCTCAAATATTTATTCACCTGAAAACCCGTTTTAATTTTTTTATTAACATCTTTTTATAATCTCTGACGATATTATAAAATAGTAAGAAACGAATAATGGGCTTTATTCGTTTCTACTAGGTATTGTGTCAGTTTTTCATAACGCTTGTTTGAAAACAGTTACACTTTTTACATAGAATATGTTTTGTATAATATTTACCTAATTGGGAAATCATGGTTCTTGGGATTAGATCGTGTCAAATTGAATTTATTATCTGACGTTTCGCTTTCGATTTAACGAGACATCTTCAGGGATCTTTACTACCCTGCGTTAAGATCCGGTTCCGCGGATTGAACAATTGGCTTCTTTTTAATACATCGTTGATGTTCATGTATATGAAATTCCATGCTCCTGTGGAGAAGTGTATGTGGGAGAAACAGAACGGTCAATATCAACTAGACTTAAAGAACATGAGCGATGTATTAAAAAGAAACAAATTGTTCAATCTGCTGTAGCTGAACACCAGCATGCCACTGGCCGTTTTATAAATATAAAGGAAACCAAGGCTCTAGCATCGGTTCAAGGATTTTATAAACAAAAAATTAGAGAATCTATCGAAATTGTTAAACATACAAAAAATAGCAATAGGCATACGGGTTACGGTCAACATCACACTTGGACTCCGATCTTAACTTAAGGTCACGGTTGGTACTTCACATTTTTTTCTATTTGCTGAATACAGCAGAATAAATTGTTTCGTAAAATTGGAATATTAAGTTGCAATCCGTGGTCAAGACTAAAAACTAAAATTTGTATTCGCTAACAAAAAAATACACAGTTCAGTGCACATAAAAACTGACCAATAGCTAAAAATAGATATAAATTACCTAATACATTAAGGAAATAAAGACTTCAATAAAAGGGATTAATTAGTGCTAGAAAACGGGGAAAATAAAAGAGATTTGTTACCAGTGGTCTCGATAAATATGTAATGGATGTCCACATAATTAATCAAATGTTTCCGAATTGAAATGTGAAAATAAATACTCACCTAAAGGTCAGTTTCTGACCTAATAACGAAACGGAAACATGTTTTCAGCGGTAGCACAATTTTATTTTTCTGGGAGATTGAGTGACCTTAATTCATTACTATCGCGTGGTAAATACTACTATTTTTATAATTTATGATACAATCTGTATTTATCAAATGTTTTTTTATATTAGTTACTGTTTATCAAGGCTTTATGATCTGGTTATATAAGCTTTAGGAAGACATATTATTTCTTTAAAAAAAATTGTACCTAATTTTTTTAAATATTACAAAACCAGAATGTTATGGAAGTTTTTATCACGTTACATCCATAAATACGAAATCTAATTCACTTTTTAAAAGAAAATTTATTAGCAAAACATATTGGATATTGATTGTAAAAACATACACTTTTAAAATTGAAGTTGGAGAATTGCCACGACCAACAAGTAGTTTACGAATGCAACCACTATAATTTTTAATTGATGAATGGAAAACACCGAGTCGAACGCGGGATCCAACTTATAAGAGTAAATATTGGTCGGCGTTTAGAATAAAATGTTCTATTTAATAGTAACTTTTATTTCCTTTTCTTTAATATAAAAGTCGGTAAATTTCCTTTACCTGGAACGTCTCTCGTTATAATTTTTTCCCAATATAGTTTGGTCAATAGTCATTTAGTAACACATCATATACTACCTTTTCAAACTTTTGTACTGGCACTTTTTACCAGTTTCTAACTATGCCACACTTGGTTTTTGGGTATCAATTAAAATAAATTGAATAAAATGTTGTTACATTGACTACACCGCCATTTTGGTCTATCATGTTGAATTCGTACCAGTTTAAAATTTAAAGTCATTTAAATAAGAAGATTTTTTTACGTTTACTTTGCCGCCATTTTGTTTCGCCATCTTGAATTCGTACCACAACTTGACGCGTTTTTCTCTATATCCTACTTAATGCTTCTACAAAATTTTAAATCAGTCTAATAAGTAGTTTTTTCAATTTTGTTAGGCCGCCATTTTGTTTTGCTTTCTTGAAATCGTATCAAAATGATACCAATTCGTTTTTTAGTAATGCTTTTTTAACGTTTCACTGGACAGTCTAACTTTACCTGTTGATTTTCTCATAATTCTCGACTTCTGTGCAAAATTTGAAACAAATTGGATACATCGTTTTTTAGTAATAATTTTTTTAACATTTCACTAGGCCGCCATTTTGTTTCGCAACATTGGATTTTTACCGAAATGTTACCAGGTCATTCCCATATGACCCCTAAGTTAATCGGATTAGGATTCTATGCCGCGAACAGACAGACAGATCGATGGAATTGAAAAAAACATGTTCTTTTGTCATCTATTTGTATTTAAAAATACAATAACCTACGTTTGCAACGATGTTCTTTTTGGTTAATAAAAACAAAAGCATGTGTATACTTTTTAAAGATTGCAGGGAAACATCGATACTGTATGAAAACTATTCGAGTCTGGTTTTTTGGTCTGGACCTCGCTTATAATTATACTGTAAATCGATTCTTTATCGACTTATGTAATTAAACAAGGTTCTCTGGACCCTAAACGAACAAATTTTCGTATTAAAAATAAATATAGTTATTTCTGAAACAACACAACATCGTGAATGGTATTTTGTTCCTCGATTTGTTAGATATAAATCTCTAACTTGTTTTAGTGAACTACTGATTTTTGCGAAACTTTTAAAATTCATATATTACTTTAAATAAACATATAGAACGATACTATTTAAAATTCACGGACCTAAATGCAAGTGGTTATTATATATATATATATATATATATATATATATATATATATATATATATATATAGGATGTCTTAAATAGCGTTTGCCACCATTGCTATCTTCGAAACGGTAAGTGCTACGAGTTCGGTTAAATTTGAGAATAGTTTTTTTTTAGTACTCATTTAAGATCTTTTTACCGTGTTGCCAAAATCCTGTTAGTTTATGTAATACAGTGTGATGTGTAAATAACGCCTAAATCAATTTAGTGGAATATTTCAAAAACTGTTAATTTTAGAGACAAAGTTTAAATTGGAAAGTTTTATATTTTTTTGCGCTCTACAACGCGGTATCTTTAAATTTTGATTCTGAAGTTTCATAATCTGGCCACCACTATCAACATAATTTTTTTCAATACGAACCTGGATTTTTAGTTTCCGGTTTTGAAAGGAAATTGAATTTGCTACACAACCATGTATTGCACGGATATGGCTCACTACGTTTCTATCCAGAAAATCCATCATCGGGAAATAAAAAAATTACCTGTGTACGGTCCTGTCTTTTTTCTTGTACTTTTTCTAAATTCAAATATTTGACATTTTTACAAGAAAAATATAGTTAAATAGTGAAAGCAAAAGTCCTACAAAATTCAGTTTTAATAAACGGAAACTCTAAAATCTTCAAATAAATTAACAGGAACGATTCAAATTTTTATTTAAACATAGACTTTAAAACATTTACAACGATAGACGAAACTATTATATGTGTTGGAAATGACCACCATTATTTCGTAAACATTTTTGTGCATTTACAATAACCTTTTTTTGAATATTTTCTAACATCCTAGGATTAATTTCGTTACATGCCTGTCGAATTCTTATAATCAGGTCATCTAAATTCTGTGGGGTAGTTCGATACACCTTGTCTTTAATAATACCCCATATGGAGAAATCCATTGGGGTAATATCAGGTGATCGCGCTGGCCAGTTTATAGGCCCGTTGTTACCAATCCATCTGTTGGGTTTAAAATTGTTTAAAAATCTTACACATCGACGGTCTCTATGGGCGGGAGCACCATCTTGTTGGAAGTATTTAAAATTAAGAAGAATATCTAATGGAAGGTTATCTAGAAGATCTTGGAGAGAAGTGGATAAAAAGTCAAGGTAAATAAAACCAGTCATATTTTCTTGAAAAAAGAATGGACTCACCAGTTTTCTGTCTAAAATCCCAAGCCACACATTGATACCGAACTTTTCCTGGAAAACTGTTTCACGGTGGAAATGTTCATTGCTTTGAGTCCACCGGTAATGTATATTATGATTGAACCATCCATTGTTGCAAAATCTACTTTCATCCGACCATAAGATCTTTTTACAAATGTCGGGGTCTTGCCTTCGACGCCTTAAAAACCAACGGCAAAATATCCTTCTCCTTGCGTAGTCAGTTGGCCTTAAATGCTGCACTTTTCTACAGCCTAAATCTATTGCGGTGTAGTATTTTTTTTGCTGAATCTTTTGATACACCAGTTTCTCTTTTTATTTCCCTTAAGGAAACTTCCCCGCTGTTAACATTTTTGTAATGTACATATCCTAAAATATATTGCAGAGTAGGTATTTAATAAAAATTCATATTATAATTAACTAAGGAACCGTATCCCCGTCGGCGGTGTTGCCTATTTAAAGTAAAAATTCAAATTTAGGGGGTGCTTGAGAAAAGCTGGCCAGTAAAACAATTGTTTCTAAGATAGGGAAAATTGGAAAATAGTTTTTTTTTTCTGGTTTTATTTTTAAAGATGTTGCCAAATAAAGTATCTTTGTGGCCCCTTTTGTAAGCTATGAGAAGGTTCATATTTTATATTTAAAGTTTCGTGTTTGGGCCAGCACCATCAATTTCATTATTTTTTAAATACCGACCTTCAATTGTCTTACTTCTTCAAGTACTTTAATCCATAATGTCGTACCTAACATAATAACAATTAAATTAATAATAAAAAATGGAGGGATAACTTTATGAGGAGTGTTTGTATTATTAAGTATATGGAAAGTTTGATACATGTTTTACTTTCCTCGCAAGAGGAAAGTATTTTTATGTCAAAATTAGACTGATTATGGTAATTCAAAAGTCTATTTTATAATGCGCAAAAAAATATCAATATGTTATTTTAGATTGCAACAGTCATTGCATTGTACAGGTATATTCAAAATAACACTACCATAATTTATTATTTTTAATTCTTACTTTCCGATAAAAAGCTAGACTCTTCATGGCCGGTAAATAGCTTATTACACCACTAAAACGTTGTCTCGCAACGCCTGGTCGCGCGCCGGCGCCGTTAGGTTTTTAAAGTCGAACGTCATTTTGACAGATAAAACAACGTCTGGGAATTAGGTTTTTATTAATTAATAAAATATTATAACGACAGTATGAAATAAAATAATATAAGATGAAAGCCCGTTGGATGTTATTAGAGTACGAGAAGTACAAACGAAGTCATATACCGGCCATATAACGTTAATTACTACTACAAAAAGGAAATATTTTTACACTGAATATCTTGATTCATTGTTGTTAAAAACATCCCGTTTTTAATTAGGTCTGTATTACTCATATCTTTTGCAAATCAGCACACAGAGAAATAAATAGGTTGCATTCTAAAAACAGAATAAAATAGAAGATACATTTCTCTGATGAATATTCGTCAACGGAACCCAAGAAAAGAAAAACGAAAAAAAATGAACCTAATTTTTTCAAGAAGCAAATTCTGTATATTTCAAACAAATGAACCAAAGTTAGGGTATCGAGGTGATAAGAAGGCTTATCCATACTCAGAATTTGATTATTTTATGTTAAAAAGTTTTTGATATGTGCCATCAAAGAACCGATAGACGGAACAACATAACTACAGAAATACAAAACATGTTCGGATTTTGAGGACCTAGACACGAGAACATAATGATCTCTCGAGTTTTTTCAGGATAACAATACTTTTCTTACAAATGAACTAAAAAAGGCCACCTCTCAGTTGATTTTAATTTTAAATTTGCGCCTTCCTTTACAATGTACAAGTAGGTATAATTTTTAATGAAACAATTTTTTATTATGTAGCAAAACATTTAATGAAGCTAAAAATGTTCCATATAGTTACAAACGCCCCTAAATTGTGTACCTATATTTTTTTTTATTTTTCATTTTTCATTTGTCAAATATATTTAGCGCCAAATTATTCAATTATTTCAAATATTTCTCTCAACTCCCACCCTTATTTCTTTATTTTTTTATTATTAATTAAAAAGTACGCCAAAAATCCCTCATACAAGCTTCGTTAGTAAAGTAAAAATGAGAAAGTCCTCCTTAAGGCGAAAGTCTTAAAAATATATACATATTCTTTCCGCCGCTTCTAGAAAATTAATTCGGTTTAAGGGCGGAAATATTGTTATAGGTGTCTAAATTCCGCAGAATGGCGGAATTTTTGCCTTAAATACGCAACTCCGCCGGTAGATATACTTATAGTTACTCTGTATAATTAAAGTTAAAAAAAAATACCTAGCACGTTGATCTCGTCCTCTCCACCTTCCAATGTAAAAGGGGAAATCCTCTTTTGAGGTTTGCTAAAGGATCCGTGCTCTCGCATTCTTCTTTCTAATCTTGCAAATATTTTGCGATTGGGCATCCTTCTTTCTGGGTACAAATTTTGATACATTTGAAGCGCGTTAGTAGCACTACGAAATGCCCTCGTATAAACAAATATCATATCTGTCTTTTCATCATTTGAGAACTCCATTTTAAAAACTTGGTCGTAAAATGACTCGATTTGTCATAAACTGATAATAAACTAAGTTTGACACATAATAAATATCTGTTGATTTTTTCAATTGTTTTCAAAGCCTACTTTGGGAAAGACGTCTTACTAATAATATTATAATACTTACGGATATACTTGAATCGATTTACCATGTATTTTTATTAATTACTCTGCAATATTTTTCTAAGATAAAAACTCATATTACAGAAATATTAACAACGGGGAACTTTCGCCAGAGAAAAAGTGGAGTAATAAAGTTACATATTAGACTTTATTATATTTTCTTTGCAACCCCCGTTTTTTTCCAAAACTTATTTAAAACAGGTATGACGAAAAGACAGGGCCGTACAAAGTATTTTTTTTTATTTCCCGATGATGGATTTTCTGGATGGAAACGTCATTGGCCATATCCGTGCAATACATGGTTGTGTAGCAAATTCAATTTCCTTTCAAAACCGGAAACTAAAAATCCAGGTTCGTATTGAAAAAAAATAGGTTGATAGTGGTGGCCAGATTATGAAACTTCAGAAGCAAAATTTAAAGATACCGCATTGTAGAGCGCAAAAAAATATAAAACTTTCCAATTTAAACTTTATCTCTAAAATTAACAGTTTTTGAAATATTCCACTAAATTGATTTAGGCGTTATTTACACATCACACTGTATCTCATAAACTAACAGGATTTTGGCAACACGGTAAAAAGATCTTAAATGAAAAAAAAAGACAACTTTTCTCTAATTTAACCGAACTCGTAGCACTTACCGTTTCGAAGATAGCAATGGTGGCACACGCTATTTAAGACATTCTATATATATATATATATATATAAATATATAGCCTACTTGTGAAATTGCTTTAAAATTGTTTAGTTTACTATTAATTGTGAAAACCGAGACTTTTCTATCGCGAAGGGCTATCTTTTACACTGCCGACCAATATAAGATGGGTATACATCTATATTCTCTCCGAGTCATTGTTGTACATAGTTACATTTGCCGAGATTTATTGTTCAATTGGTTTCCATTTCATTGTGCTTGACCTCTTATATTATTCAGAACGTTCGATATTGGCTATCCTTAACAGGTTTTTGTGAATTGGGCGTTAAATATTAATAAGAATAGATTCGTAGATAATTAATAAATCTTGATTTACAGTCAGTTTATGGTGACATGGCAACATTACCTAATATATAATAACTTACAATCTCATCAGCATTATAGCCATACAGGGTGTTGTTTAATTGATGACTAAGAATGCAGGGCGTGAATTTCTAGAGTTAAATTATTTAAATTTGACACACACTAAATTGTAGGCAGTGTCTATGAAATGGCTGTAATACATTTTACAAACTTATACTGAGCATTATTTTTTTCCAGGTCGTGACCTCTTTTACCCCGCTGAAATTCTTACTGCACGTCACTGGCTGTTTTTGTTTAGAAAATCAGTCTCCCCATATTGTTTTCTAACTTCTTGGTTTATTCTTTAATCCAATATTTTGAATCGTTTACATGTTAGCAAAATGCTAAGGCCTTATGTATTTAAAATTTTATTTTATTTTTTTTTATTTCTTCATTTTGTGTAGAGCCTTAGTATTTTGCTTACTAACGTCTAAACGGTTCAAAATATCGATTAAAGTAACAAACCCAGAAACATCCAGTAACGTCGAAGTAAAAAAAGTAACACTCAGTAAGTTTTTGTAAAATCCGTTAGAGCCGTTTCGTAGACATTGCTTACATTATTGTGTGCGTCAAATTTTAATGATTTATCTCTAAAAATATACAAAGTCCATGAAAACAACTAACAAAAAATAAAATTGTGACCTTGCGGACACATGTGTATGCGAACTTTTAATCTTAAAATAAGGCAAAAAATTACGTCCTTCATTTTTAGCCATCAATTAAAATACACACTGTATAACACAAGCATAAAGTGGGTAGATCCGTTCCAAATAAGGGAAATATACCTAAAATGGGACACTTCTATAAAACGGAAAATGCTTTTGATAAGAATATGGTATACGCCATCTTTCAAAAGTTTAAACTTATAAGCCACCATTAGACGTAACACGTGACAAGACTAGCAAGTTATAACAACCAGTTCAAGAGTTTATTCGTTCTACTTTTCTTATAAATTTAGTAGTGAATTATCGCCATGACTGTATGTTTTTTCTTACGATAATCTCATTTGTTGTTTTCTTACTAATAATGTGCTTGTATTTCCGTGGCTTTCGTATATTTTTGCAGTAATATGCAGCTAAAGAGGTTGCATTTACATTTTTTACTACTTAATGATTTTGTGTAAAATGAAGAAAACAGTATTTCTGAAATGAGGTATCGAATTCACATCTATTAACTTTTAAAAGCAAGGTCTGATCAGAATATCAAGTTGGTGGAACTAATGCAATCAAGGCCTCGTTCACAAAGCATGTGCAGGTGAAAACAAGCGAGTTCACCTGAATACATTTAGGAAAATTGTAATATTTCTTCATCGATTTTACTAATCAAATATTCGAATGCGCTAATGGTAACGTTTTAACATATCCTACAAACTTCTGGGGTTGCTTCTATAAGAAAGGTCATATGCTCTCCTTCAACTATTTTCAAATGTATGCTGCAATATGCAAGAGTTTTTAAAAAAGATATAAATCGCATAAATCCTTGTCCATGTTTCATTCATACTGATGTCTAGATATCTGATGCATCAGATCGCAAATACTAAAAACTGTACGGCTAAAATTTAGAGGAGGGAAGAAGAATATAAGAAACTTAAACCATAAACAATCTAGTGAATTTAAAAAAAAAACACTTTTTTTATAAAATATACGTCATTTTGTATCGAAAAAAAGTATAATACAATCAAATAAATTATTTTGTAGTCTTTTTCCTCTTGTATTAGCTGAGATCGGTATCACTTTTAAGGGTCCAACAGAAGTCCGCTAATATGTTTAAGGTCCATTTTCCACTATACCTCTTCTCCATTTGAGCAATTTGCTCAAGAAATCTTTCGCCGTATTCTTCTCAAACTGCACCTAAGTTATTAAGAAAATGCAGCTTAAGCAACCTAACGTTTTGTAAGATTTGATAAGTTCTTTCACTAGAGTTTTGTAGTTATCCGATTTCTTGTAACCTAGAAAGTTATTACATATGTTTTTGAAGGTAGTCATGCCCCATTTCCTTTACTTAAAAGCGTACTTTCAAAATGTTCGTCTTTAAAAAGTTGTCGTATTTGCAGCCCAAAGAAAACTTTTAAAAACAATAATATTTGGTGTAGCCACTCTGCAGTCCTGTGAGTAGTGCAACAACTTTCAGATCGGTACAGATATTTCATCTATGATGATTTTATGCTTTCAAGTAATATAGGCATGTCCTTGTAGGTTTCTTTCATATTTACAGCATGACCGAGGAGAACAGACGGTTGTTCGTTTCCATTAAACAGACAGTGGCCACCCGGTAGGTTTATAGGAAAGCCCAAGTTCGTTCATTAAACTTGGAATATCATGACAGTAAATTGAGTCATTTCCCATTGAGAAAAATATTGCCATCATAGACTCCTTTTTCCGAAACTTAGAAATTTGCATAATATATTCCACTGCTGTAAACAAGATCCAAGTGCGTCTGTTTTGGGGAGATCCAAATCACGAATAAGAATGTTGTGCTCTTCTTGAGATATAACATAGGGCTACTTACTGCTACTACATTCACAATCGTCTTTCTCTTGTAAACTTTTTTTCGTATTGTTCTGGAAGCTTAGGGGTATGCTAGAAGCACCATGAGGTACAGGTCTCATGGATGAGGGGATATCAGGATATTCAATTTTATGTTTGCTTTTTCTAGAAAACCCCAGGATTTTTGTTAACAGAAGTAGCAATCATCAACATGATTCTGAGGTTCTCGCCAAATCATTGGCACTCCAAGTTAAGTTTTGTCTTGATCGAAAGTAAATATAATAAAGATCAATATAAATATATAAATATTTCAAACAAATGAAATGGTATTGATTTCCTTGGAGCAGAGCCTTATTGGATGTGTTTATTTTGTTGATTTCTGCCTTTTTCAGCTAAAGCAAGGGTCCGTTACGTGAGATGGACTTAAAATGAGTGCGGGATTGGTTTAACGGACCTTTTTTATTGTAGCGTAAAGAAATACATATTAATTCAGTATAGCTTACCTACAGCGATTTATATAAACATATCTACACAGTCTTCTAAAATGGCCATAATTGAATTAATTAATTGGCAACATTGAACGTATATTTTTTATTCAAGACAATTTTTTTTATAGCAATTGAAAGCCGTGTAGTTTAAACTGCAGAGTTTAAGGAGACATTTCATATAAAAAATAACTATGATATACTTAATAGGAAAACGAATAATTTTTCAATTAAACGGCCCAGAGTTAAATTATTTTTGGGTGGATGTCGGAAATTTAAAATTGGCCAAAGATTCAAGAAAAATGTGATGGTTCTGGGCGGGGTAGATTTTTTTAAAAACACACACACTTCATGTTTATACAACTTTTTAATGCTCGATTCATTTTATAATTAACTACTAATTTTAAGGCATCTATGGTAGATTGCAGAGTTTAAGGAAACATAATAGAAGAAAATATAATAAGTAAACGAATAATTTTCCAGTTAGCAGATATCAAATTAAACTGCCTTTCGTGGGAGTACCGGAAATTTAAAAGTTATCAAATATTGAAGGGTCTTTTTATGCTTTAGAAATGTTTCTTACTCGTCGTTTATGGGCGAGATAGATATTTTTAGATACTTCATAAGTATTTATTTAAAAACGTAATATATTTAATAATTTAAAAGAAGAATAAGGTTTATTGTTTGTTTCTATGTTAACTTGTAGCGTTGTTTTCTGATATTCGTTTTAAAGCTACTAGAGTAGTATTGTTATTTTATATTTTTCATATTTTTTTATTAATATTGTTATATTGAGAGTCTTCTCAATCGCACCATGCCCCTAGAGAAAACCTTGCCTGCCCCGGAAAGTGATAATTATAAAATTTAAATAACATATGTTAGTTTCTTTTGTATTTATAATTTTCTTATGTAGTAATGTATGTAAAATGGCTCCGAGTGGTAAAAATCTGTAAATTTTGATTTTCGTACTCGTGCTGGTTAAATATATTGATCTCTGGTACACTTACAAATTCCATTTCTACGAAATTTTTTGTTAATTTTAGATTTAGTTATTAGATTTTTGTTGGGATATTTGTCACTAAAAATGTTACAAGCATCTTGCAGGTTTCACATTCTATGCCCCATTACTTTTAGTCAAAATAGATAACTATTTTTAAGTTTTATAGAATTCTTCATTATTTTGTTTGGTCGATAGTATGTTTAATATTTTGCTGTCTTATGTGTTTAAATATATGCCCAAATATTGGCCTTTATTAAGAAATCATGGTTCTTGGAAATAGACCGTGTCAAAAAGGAATCACTTTCCAACGTTTCGCTTTCGATTGCACGAGGCATCTTCAGGGATCTTTACTTCACGAGATCGGAAAACTGAATGACCTCGGAGAGTTGGTTTACAGAGCCCTCGCGATTTGTGACCAAGATTCTTTACGAACGGAAACAGAGAAACTGACTCAAGCTTTAAGAGGGAATGGATATTGCACTGAGGATGTTAGACGGTCAATTAGAAAATATAATAATCCTACTCCACGAAATGATACTAATAAGGAATTACCGGAAGTGTAGTTCTTCCATTTATACACAGAATGATTGCAAGGTTACTTCGCCGGTCCAACCTACGTACAATCTTCAACATACTAACAATTTTATTAGAGATACGTGCTTCAGTCTACATTATACGTGGAAACCGATCGTTACACTGAGTCGCAGTTCGGTAAACACAGATCGACTATAAATAGCTCATTCAATGTTCCGATCTCGTGAAGTAAAGATCCCTGAAGATGCCTCGTGCAATCAAAGGCGACACGTCGGTAAGTGATTCCATTTTGACACGATCTAATCCCAGGAGACATGATTTCTTAATTGACAATAGCCGTGAAGGCTTTCGTTCTATATTGGCCTTTATTGAATTTTTATCGTGTTTTAGATATCTTAAATAACATAAAGGAATTACATGGAAATATAATTTCAGTTATGACGAACAAATGTAGTTTTACGTAAATTATACACGAGTCAATTGCCATTTAAACGCTGTTGTTGGCCTTGATAAAACTAAATATTTGATAAACGATAGGGTGATTTATAGAGTTTGGGCTGAAAAACGACCTTACCCCGCAGGAAGCTAAATTTAGCACTCATAAACGATGCCGTGTAGTAATTTGGCATGAGGAGAAACGTTTTAATATGACATTTATATAATAACGCTATTTGAATATCGAAATTCAGAAACCGTCACAAGCGTTACCGGATATGATATTTTTTTATATTCATTTCTCAGAAGATTTCCGAGAAGAATTATTACATAAATAAAACTCTGTTTTTACAATATTTAACCTCTTTTCATAAGCGTAAAAATTGAAAGTTATATTCTACTCTATAACCATATATAATATATAACCCAGAAAAAAATAACACTGAACCTTCCACTAAACGTGTAGACAAAACATACAAAACGCGAAATCAGGAAAACGGGCCATGAAATAAGCATAATAAGGGGTAATTGGGGATGTTTGGGAGAATGGTGTAATTACCTTAAAAGCTAATTTAATCTTAGGAAACGGTAATCATTTCAAAGTAATAGATGTAAATTTGATGAGGGTTGTGTGGAATATAGCGATATAGTGAAATAGGTCGATTAAACCATTATCTGAAAATACATAAAAGAAATTATATACACTCACGAAATCGATCACAAACAATGTTTAAGAAATTTCAAAGTTAGAAAAAATAATTCATATATTAGTTGTTATTATTTAAGTTCATTCATTGTTGTTCAGCCTTTTAACCTCAATTTAAATTAAAGTGAAAAACTCATTTTGGTCTATGTTTGAAACACCCTGTGAAGTTGTCTGATATGAGTTCTGGAGTTTAAAAAAGTTATTTAATATAAAGAAATTTACATCGGTATTTTCTTACCAAATTTATGTTTTTATTCATTTTGGTAGCTTTATTTTTTTAAAAGTATTTTTAAATAAATACAACAATTTTTTTCTTGTTATTATTTTATTCATAATAGTGTCAACATAAACGGACAGTATTTTATATATGTATCTTTCAGCATTGAGCACCTATGGGAAGATATAACTCAGTGATTTCGTAGAAATTCCGGCTTACACCATTTTCCTCCTTACTCTTGGTCTCACTCTACTTACGTTTACTCTCGTATTAAAAGTACATTCAGCATAGTGCTCTCCACTTCGTCGCCATACTCCCTCCCAACCACCCGGAGGTCTCTAGCAAAATTGAGATTCATCTGTAAATAACACACGCCTCCAATAATTTTCAGTCCAATTTTAGGGATCTCTGGCAAATAGTATCCGTTTCAGCTGATGTTAGCTCTACTAAATTCTGGTTCCATCAGTTCTTCTTGATACGATAATTGCTTCATTTAATCTTTTTCTAACAGTTCATTCACTAATATTTACGTTCCGGACACGGTATAATTCCTTTCGTATTTGTACTGCTAGCAAACTTCTTAACATCAAATTCACAATAAAGCGATTAATTCGAAGTTGGGGAGGATGGGGACTTGTTCCTGTATGTCTGGTGTATAAACCTATCTCAACAGAGTGGGAGTAAACACTTCGCACTGTACTTCATGCACACCTAAATCTATTAGTGACATAACTTTGGTTTTTACCATCTTAAAGTAGAGCCATAATAGCAGGCACAGCAACTGTCAGCAAACATGCTTTTTCCCTTTCCAATGATTTTATCAAAAAAAAAAAAATTTATAAATTCACCTTTACCCACGACTTTCTTCGTATATAATTCTACTACTACTACTTCAATAAACAGTTTATATATGTTTATAATTATTTGGTAATAACTTTATACTTTATACAAATTCTATATAATATAATTTATTTCCATTTTCTTAAGTTTTAACTTATTTATTATTATTATTTATTTTTCATAATATTATTTGCTTAGTCTACAAAAAGCAAAATGTATCCTTTATTATTTTTATACATAAAAATAGGGTTTTATTTTATGAAATAGAATGTTATACATTTTATTAAGCCACCATTTGTTTTGCCAAATTTAAATTACAGTACATTTCTAGCGTCTTCTTTAAAAGTGTTTATCTTGAAAAAAATGAAGCTATTCAGGTGAATTAAAAAACAAGTTGTTAAAAAAACGTGCCTTTACCATAAGACATTTTTTAAATTGCCGGCTCTGTCAGGCAACTCCGCAAGGGCGTTTTAAACACGTTTTAAACTCAGACCAAAAATGTTATTGATGCAAAACATATTGGTTTTATAGAAAAAATACGCAATAAAACAAAACAATAAATAGTGTTGAAAGACAGCATACAATCATAAAAAAAAATCATGTAAATTGGTGCAGTAAAAAATATTTCTTTAGATTTTAGTAAAAAGAAAGAATTCTGCCACTATAATTATAATCGCCGAAAAAATTGGCGCATAACGTTACAAAGACACATTAGCTACTGCGACACTTGTTCTGGCTTGAACTAAAACAACGCGGTTTGAAAATAGATCTCTGTTTTTAATTTAAAAGGCCTTGAACAATCAACACGTGAAAAAATTAAGGATATTATGGTTCGTTCCCGTTAGCGCATTCAGTAGATATCTTTTATGTAGTTTTTAGATTTATTTTATTGAAGATGTAACGTCTGAAGAAGCTACTGTGTAACGAACATGTCACGGGAAGTCTTTGAAAAACATATTTTATATTTTTACATTTTATATAATAAAGGGTCATTCAAAATTCGCAATTTTTGAATATAAATGTATTAAGTTATTTAAAATTGTTTGATGTTTATATTGAAAAAAATCTGAAATTAAACATTTGTAGATTTTATTTTTTGTAAATAATATTGTCAAGATATCTTCTTAGGCGTTTTTGACATTCCTCCAACTCGCCATTGCACGTTGCACTTATCAACTGGAAATGGGTTGATTTCTTGTAGAAATTGTTACTTAATTGGTTACTATCGGCAGGAGAGTTAACATTCACTCTGTGCTGTAATATCACATAAAAAAAGTCTATTGGGGAAAGGTCTGGTGAGCGTGGAGGCCAGGGGAAATTATTTTTTCCTGGAAACATTGCTCTGACCATCGCGATCCAAATAATTCACGTGTTTGATGTTGCCCTATCTTGTTGAAACCATGTGTCAGCATTTTACCGCGGTTGTCCTCTCACCTAACTCTTGAGTTTTTAAATCATGTAAATTTAAAAAGCGAAACACGTTTTAATTGTCGCTCTGTACAATTTTTCTCTTCTAAAGACTCTTGAACGATGCAAAATTTGAAATAGTTTCAATTTTAATTTAACACTGAATCTTTTAGGTGGAATATAATATATATTTTTGCGTCAAAATAAACTTCATTATGTAAAGATGAAAATGATTAGTATAGGATGAAGCATATGCGTCACTCGATATTTGTACTAGGCCATCACCTTTAGCCTTCAATTGTTTGCTTTTTGTAATTTGGGTTTACATTTAATATATCTCATTATTTAGTAATTGCAGGGAACGTTGTAACGTTGATTCCTATATAAACTGTACTACCTAAAGAAACCTATTTTTTGAGATCAGACGTACGTTAAAATTATTTAAGACGTATCTTTATTCGTATAATTAGCCGGTACTTTTGCAGTTGGTTTGATTTATTTTTCTTTCTCACTTATTTCGTACTTTGCAAAACCGTCGTTTCTCTTACACCCCAAGGGTCCTTATATTTCGAACCGAATAGTTTGCAGTTCATATCGGGTTATACAATATTTAGGTGATTACCGAGGGATGAAAAAGACAACATTAAACTTATAGTTTATTTGCACAGTATGTTTTTTCTTTTGTCGCTAAAGTTGAAATTAAAAATGTTTTACTAATTTAAAACAACATGATGAATCTATTAAGAATTCTGAATTTATTACACTGCTGGGTGAGTCTGCTTTGGGCGTCGACTCGAAAAATACATTATCTAACTCTGTCAATAGAGTTACGTATAAATATACTCGGTTTTGATTTTTTGTAATAGTTTTAAGAAAGTATGAAATACTAAAAAAACTTCAAATTGCTGGCTAATAAGGTAATTATTTTACTCACAAACTAACCATTTTAAAAAAATACCTGTAAAAATAAATATTTTGCTTAAATTTTCCTCCATTACTCCTTTTACCTCCATTGAGTCAAGATAAATAATAAACACTAGGGAGGAGGGAAAACTGCAGTTTTGTGTCAGGTGCTTAAATGATCATATAAGCCTAAATAGGTTGCTTATGTTACTCACTGTTACAGCTTTATAATAATAACAAGCATGTCAGTTTTATGTATGTAAATGCTAAATGAGTCTCGCTTCTCTCAGTTATCTTCCTTATTAGAAAATCTTTTACCACAAGTGTACTACAAATACTTTTAGAGTAAAGCCACAGTGGTATCGTCATGTTATAAGCTGTGCATTACCGATGGTTTTGGTAAATAATATGTATTCTGTCGTTTTCGGGACCTTTGGTAAGATGACAAATATTTTTGACGAAGTTTTTGAACACCAGATTGTCAAACGGCTCTAAAATTCCAAAAAGGTAAGAGTTTTTTTCATTTGCTTCTAACGAATAATATTCTTCGAACAAACGTATTCTACTTTCATTGCAAAACTTTCCGTCGCATTTTAAACAGCACTTGTCCCTGCAAAGACGATTTTCTGTACAAAGAAGTTTTGCTGGAACCTGAACCCCTTTGTATGTTATGTATGACTTGTAACTGTTTTTCTCCTGCCTCATTTTGTTACGTTTCCAGCTTTTAGGAAAAGACTTTCTTTTTCTGGACTTGTTCTTCTCCTTCTCCTCGCTATCATAAGCAACTGCAACATCTTCAATCGTAGAATCTTGGTTTTCACATCCCAATATTTTACTTGGCTCATATCTATTGTTTTGACACATTGGATACACACGAAAATTTTACCACCTTATACCCGTTTTCCACTTGATTTTTGTTAAACATTTCAAGTCAATTGGATAAATAGTCTTTTGGTACTGAATTTTGAAATATTTCAGTAGGCCGCCATTTTGTTCCGCCATAACGGCTTTATTTAAGAATTTTACTACATTATCCCCGTACTACACTTTAATTTTGTGCAAATTAAAAGTCTATCCGATAAGTAGTTTTATAAAAATTATTTTTTTTTACATTTGCTGAAGCCGTCATTTGGTTCGCCTCATTTGAGTTTTACAAAAATGTTTCTATGCCATCCCCATATCACCCTTGATTTTTGACCAAAATTTGAAGTCAATCGAATAAGTAGTTTTTTTTTTTATCTATGCCGCGTACAGATAGACCGACAGACTGACGGAAATGGGAAAACATGTTTTTTTTGGGACCGGGGACCCTAAAACGCAAAGATCTGTAAAAATCTCGGAGAGTAATTTTTTCACGATTAAAATACTTCATTCCCTCTTAGTAAAAAAAAGTATAAAACTGTACTTACTCATTGAGTTATCACTATTTGCCTCTGTAAGTCTTGGAGGGAAAATAGCCTGGATACCGCTAGTTCCTGGAACTGGCTCATTAGTTTGCTGTAGTTTAACTCTTTTATTATTAATGCGTTAATTTGCGTTATGAAAATTTGCTCTAATTTAATAATTTTTTTTTGTAGTTTTTTAATAAAGGGAAGTACGTAAAAAAATATTATACAGCAGCACTTGCCTGATGAGCTATCCATATTTCCTGTTAAAGGGAATATAGTCTGGATACCGCTAGTTCCTGGAACTCTCTCGTTAGTTGGAATCATCTCAAGTTTAGCTTTTTTAATATTAAGTGGCTCATCATTTGAATCTAAAAAGCCGCACAAGAAACTTTTATTAATTATTTACGTTATTAAACTTTGCTTGGAAGTTGCCAAACCTAATTATTATCCAGATATAAAAAAGAAAAATAAATATTATAAAGCAGCACTTGCCTGATGAGTTACCCATATTTTCTGTTAAATTTATTGGAGGGAATATAGTTTGGATACATCTAATTGCTGGAACTTCTTGTGCCAAACGGCTTTTTGATATTTTGGGCATCTTGCCTTTTTGCTTAGATTGTATTTCTTCATCATCATCGGTACTCCCAACGTCTGGAACTAAAAATAACATAAAAATATTATTTGAAACCCCCAAACCAATAACAAAAATAATAATGTGCGTACCATCTTCTGTCGGAGAATATTCAGATCCTGAATCTTCGAATTCATTGACTAGTTGGTCAGACGAATTATTACTGTGGCCAAATTTCGCAGCAAATTGAGCAAATATTTTCTTTGTTCTATCTCGCATCTAAAACAATATTATTAAAGTCAATCCCAAAGAACTTTTAATGTAATTGTTCGCAAATATAAGAGTTCATTTAACGACCAAACTTCAGATTGCATATCCACACTATATTATCACATGTTTTTTTTAGGTTAGGTTTCAAAGAAATTATTTAATATCTTTTCTAGAATATAGCTACACCGAAAATAAAACGTTCTCGTAATACATTAACTAGTTGGTACAATATGAAATAGTTTCTTACCTTTAAAACACTTAAAATATCGCCAGGAACAAAAATCACAAAAACTGCACTAGCCGACACATGTGTTTAGATGTAAACAAAATATGAACACTAATGCAAAAATGCCTAAAGTATATGAGTTAACACGTTCTTCACGAAATCAAATTGTTTTCTTTTAGAGATAACACGTCTCTGCTTGCTAGTCTAGGCGAATTGAGCGCTATCGATTACCCAGAAGATTTACTAATCAACAAAGAACCGAGTTAACACCTGTTTGCAATAAAAAAATCAAATCTTGAAAAAAGTGAGTTAACAACTTTTTGCATTATGTTCTTCAATTGATACAAATTAACTATTCAAATTCTAAAGGTTTTAGTTACTAGGCTACCTATGTTAAATAATGATACCCAAGCCACAGAACGTGCTTTAATTTTAAGTCCGGCATGCAATATATTGTTTTTATTCGATCTAAACCGTTTTTTTGGCACTGCGGAATATTAACAACAATAGTTTTCAGGATTTTAAACAAACCAATACGATATTTCAGGGTAAACAAGTATATCTACCTTTCAAAGGTGAGTTTCTCTATATTAACCAACTAAACATTAGTCGTTTTAATTTTCTTTTATTGGAACACCAGCTTTGACAATGGTAGTAAGAAACGGGACGAAAAATAAAATGAGGTTAATAAGAGATTGGATAAGTTCAACCACTGTGGCGTTCACCGATTTAGAAAGGGTAAAACAAACAAGTTTTCTTTCCATTTAGAAAAAAGTCCACTATAACTGAACGGATTTAAGGGATTAAAAGTTATTTAAGTGATAAACAGCGGCAAAACTAAAATAGTTTATTTGCTACAACTTGTTTCCATTTAAAATTTGTTTTTGTCTACTTGTATAGAGAAAGAGGTTTTTAAGTGGTTTTTGTCGATTGGAAGTAAAGTACCTTGCACTGGACAATGATAAAATATATCTCCGTTAAATTTCCTAATGTTTTAATATTTTGTATCCTTAAAGACTCTTAAGAACTTATGTAAGTGGCTTTCCGTGTCTGGTTTTTGATTTGATCTTTTAAAAAAAAAATCGGGTTTTTATAATTTTTTGAAATAGGCTTTGGACGATTTTATTAAAATTCATCATTTGTAGTGATAAGCCTTTTTTAGCGTTCACTGGATAAACATTATTATATCCAGTGGCGTCCCGGGGGCATCTTATATTATTGAGAAAAAATTTACGCCATTGTTTTTGGTAATTTTTAAATTATTTCTGATTAAGCAACTAAAAATACAACAGATATTTTCGTTGGTATCTTACTTTGTTTAAAAAAAAACATCAGACATCAACAATAATAATGGGCTAATACTAAAGTAAAAGATAAAGTGGAAATCATAAACAAATAAATAATATTTTATACACTACAAAATTACACAAAATATAAATGATACACTGTTAAAATAATATTTATTGGTTGTCTGTCACTAAACTTTATTTGTTAGTCTCTAAACTTATGCTAATATAGTTATAATTATTATTAACTGTTATTATTAATTGGTTTATGAGCACTTTCCATAATGCTATCTAAAAGACCAAATGCGACATCTTAAAAGACCAGTTTCCTGATGTCTTCCGTATATTTCAAACACACTTGCTCCAACAATTTCGAAATTGTCCTCGATATAAGAGAGTGTAAGTCCTCTTTGATACATCCCCATAGTCATTTCACACAAATATTTTGGAAAATCTCGAAAATAGTTTTCATTTAAATTCACACCTCCGTCTGACTTGTTGCAAATTGTTTTGAAGAACTCTCGTTTTCACAAAATTAGACTGTTGGGCTTTTGCCCGCATAGTGCGAGGCTACAGCTGATGTAGCATTATTCATAGTAATAGTGTTTTTGTATTTGTTGATTATAGCTCCAACTATTGTGTAAAAATCACTTTTATGGACTGCGTGATTAATCGAAAATCTTTCGATTAAAGAACTTAAAAATGGACTTAATATGCCCATTTCTAGCTTCGATAATTCAACGGATCTTAGTTATAAGCCGTGTCTCATGGGCCTCCTCTGTGGTAAGCTGTTTTTCTCCTCGTTGCTTCCGGGTTCTTCCAAACAGAACTGGGACTGCATGTTGGTACCTGCGGTCAGAAATTATAATTACATAAATTATAATATCCAAGCTCAAAGCCACTCTTGTAACTCATCGACACCCCTTTGTAGCCCGCTAGTTAATGTTGATGCATCATTATTAAGTCCATCTGATAAATATGAATATCTAAAATGTATATATGTATATATATATATATATATATATATATATATATATATATATATATATATATATATATATATATATATATATATATATATATATATATATATATATATATATATATATATATATATATATATATATATATATATATATATATATATATATATATATATATATATATATATATATATATATATATATATATATATATATATATATATATATATATATATTAACTATATTTTGTATGGCTGGATGAGGCTGCTTTGGGCGTCAACTTCAAAATGTCTATATTTAAGGAATAAATAAAATATTATTTTTTACTTTTTAGCGATTTTTTTTTTTTTTGAAGCCGGTTGTATTTTTTTTAATATTTTATAGACATTTAACTTTAATTTTTTGATTTTTAAGTAATAGAAATAGTAGTCAGAGAATCAATAGTAAATTTCTCTTTTCGGTATCAGCATACCTCGATTGGTCTGATTACCAATTGTTTGACAATGGGTATAATTGATGTATGTTTATAGTTACATAATGGCAATAATATGTTGTTATATTTTAAACATTAGAAAAAACGATCTGCGTTTGTAAACCATGAGAAGACTGCGAACCACATAAACAGTTTAAAAATAAAATAATAAGTTTCTAGTTTGTATATGATGCTCTCTGGAGTCAAATTGTCCAATACTTGTAAAAAAATTGGGATTGACTGTACTCATTTGTCAGATCAAAAGAGGTAATAACCAAGCTCAAACAACCAGGAATAATATCAATAATAGCACTAGTCTTTTCGTCTGAGAGTATTTAACAATACCTGAAAGAATATAAAAAAATTATCAAATTCTTATACTTATACAAAATTTAAGATTGAATGTACCCATTTGTCACATTAGGAGAAAAAATCATTCTCAAACAACTAGGAAGAAAATACTTTAATACTTAAAATACTATTTAAATGACATTAAGCGAGAGAACAAATATAATGTGATTAAACAAATGGCGTGACATAAGGTTTTAAAAATTGTTTGTTTTAACATAAACCTAATATTTGGTGCTTATTATTTGTTTGAGTTTTAAAGTGTGGTTGTAGGTATAAACTATTTAGGTATTATATAGGTCCATTAGTGATGTTTTCTTTTAAAAATATTATAACTTTGATTTGGGTTGGTGTAGCAACTATCGATCACAGGTTAGATTATTTTATATAATGATAGGAAATCTGCTAACTATTTATACATTTTTTTGGTAATAATTTGTCTGAAGTGGTTTCTGGCTGCTTCAATAATATTTGTCGGTGTATTATCAATCTCACTTTGATCGTTTAAACTCATTTTAAGAGAAATTAACTAACTTTTAAGAAAGACATTTAGTCACAACAGTTTATTTTCGATGTGACAGCATATTAAAATTATAGCGTCGTCTGACGTGCCGATTATGGTCTTTTGTTTTTCCATGGCATTCGCGATGAATTGTTTTAACTGCGGTATTAGATCCTGTATTGGGCAATACAGTCAGTGAAACAATGGAAATGTTGTGTGATTGGTTGCAGCCTGTGATGATTGAAATCATTACTCACGGGTATTGTGTCTATTATCGACGGCATAAGTAATCAGTGACATCTAACTAAAATCGGTTTTGTAATAAAGAAATTATTTGATAGTCGTAGAAAAAAAATTATTTTCCTGAAGGTTTATTTCAAATTACCGCGCTAGAAGATAAAGTCGAACAAAATAGGTATTTCAATTCTAACTACCAGATAAGCGCAACGAAATCCACTTAAATACTAGTAACGTCGAATCGGCCCTAAATGTAATGCATCAAGTTGAAGTATTGAGAAATTTCAGCGTTATCTTATGTGGTGCGTGGAATTAAATTAGTGAGAAAAAGTTAAATTAAAATTCGAAGATCTCTAATTTTCTGTGACCGAGTGGCTAATTAACTTTTATCAACTGAGTAAATTACTTTATTGATTCTAGAAAGTTTTTTTCGACGAAATTTTCCGTTTAGACATAAAATTCTGTATTGTTAAACAGTTTCTGTAGGGCTCTGTACTTGCTGAATTAGGACCCTGTGTAAGATTGACTTCACTAATCCGGAATTTTTAGGCACCTTTCTCATTGTTTGTATCGTTATATCACAAATAAAAGCGTATATAATTCGGTCCAAAACAAAGCGTAAACAGAACAGAACTGTCTCTTTCCTGCGACTTACAATAACGATATAAGGGGAATAATTAGGTTTGTCCACTCCAACGTTATAATTCACATTAATATTAACTGTTTTACATACATTATTCTTTAACACTCCATTCGATTAATAAATCAGTTTTCCGGAATCAAAAATTCATACACTAATACGAAGAAATAGAGTTAGTTGCATCATTTTATAGAAAAAAACCAAAATTTAAACTAAAGAAGTATTTATTCATGAATCTAACCATTTTACTTGTTGATGACATAACCCCCATATAGTTTTCAGTAGGTCCTGACACATAATAAAAACTTTATTAAACAGTAAGGGTTATTAATAGAACATAATTTGTGATAATTCACCTTCCTCCATTTATTTCTTTTTTATCAGAAACATTGTGTAACTGACCGCATATTTGTGTCAGGAAAGTTCTTCAAAGTTAAATCGGTTGCTCGAACTTATCGAAAGGATTCTACCGAATTCACAGGAGGACTGTTGTCAAATCTAATAATGGCGTATATTTCAAAATTAACGCCTCTAGAGAATAGAAATAAAAGTTTCTCTGAAAGTTCGAAAAGTTAACACTTGGAGCAGCTTTACGTGGTTGATATGGATCTAAGGACATACATTGGAAGCACTGAAATTACACCAAATTTAACTTAAATATACAAAAACGAATCATTTAAAGTTTAGAGGTATTAAATTCATTGGAGGAGGGTGACACACTAGAACTCCAGCACCCAGGCGTCATAGAGAATGTACAAGGGCATTCTTTCTGGGACCGTATTTCCTGTTAGCAGTAGCCTATTCTTACAAAATAGTTGATGCGCTCTCTTCCAGAATGGGTTCTATGATTAATAAGGTAGCAAAACAGGGGGTAAATGGAATATTGTTTCATCTTATTGTTTGCTCTGTCTGCTAACAGAAGTTTCACTTAGATTCTGGTTTTTCTTCGATATTGCCTGCCTCAAAGTTTAGACAACGTGTACAAGAGTATTTTTAAGCATTTTTTAGATAACTTATCGTAGGATTATTGAACGAATGAAAGGGCAAAATGCAGCACTGACCGCGGCCTAGGGAAATAATCGTTAAAAATAGATTAGAATATAAATAAGGAATTAGTAAGTGGGAATTAGAAAAATCAATATAGCTGAACGGTTTTACTGTAAAAGAATGGGATGTGTAAATTCTATAGAATCATACAATGTATACACTAAACAAAAATGTAGACTTGATAATTGTATTACAGAATTCTTGTCCACCATCACTTTCGTTATTAAAATGATGACTTTTTATTTTAAATATTTATTATGTATAGTTCAAAAATAGTCTTTTTGAGTTTATAGGAATTTAATTTTTAAATTCAAATTGAGATTTGTGATGGCCAGAAAATATAACAGTTAGCTTACACACATATGAAACATTTTAATTTAGGATCACGAAAGGAATAAAATACTATAGTTTCGTTAGTTTTTGATATATTTGGGTTTGGACATATCTATGGATAGTCCTCAATTTAAATGGATTTTGAATTTAAATTTGCCTAATGAACTTCTTGTTGTGTTTTACTGTAGAAATGGGGATGCAATTAAAGTAAACCATATAAAATGTATGTGTGCTTTCTTCACACCACATCACATGCAGAGGTCGTTTATTGCATAAAAGATAAATGACATTTACGTTATTATAAAATAAGGGTTCACAATAGGTAATAAGCAGATATTTCAAAACATTTTAAACCTCTAGAAATAATTCAATAAATAACACATGTGGCAAAATATTTAGTTTTTCTTCCGGTTATTTAAAGAATTTAATAAATTTTTTCAAGGAAAAGTAAACTAGGTTTGGACCCTAGACAATAGATTTACCCGGTCCTTCCAAAGAGTTTATTGTATTAAAGGGGCACGGGTATACTTGTAATAAGAGTAGAAAGAGAAATATTGATAATGTTATGGAACAGCGCTACATGAGGGTTAGGATATTGGCCTCCAATTTGGAACGAAAAATCGGTTAAAGGGCATCTTGTGTAGTCTAACCGAGTTTGATCAAATATGTATATTATTAAAAGGATGATCCTGAAATAGAACGCAGTGATAGTAACGCTTATTATAATTACATTCAATACCATTAGTACCAATATATATTTTTTAAAATAAAGCTAATTTATGGGTATTTTCTAATAATATTTTGGTTTGATTCCTTTAGAACGTGATTTTTCGGTGTCTTAACGTAGTAATATTTTAAGAAGTCAAAATTAATGCATTTCATTGTATATGATACGTTATTACTTTCTAATAACTGTCACAGGTATTTATTCTTAAAATAAAAATACTTAACTACTTGCGAATCTTGTAAAAAAAAATCGCTATATTTCTATATGTTAATTTATCAAAATTTATAGCAAACATTGATATGTTTTTTTTTTTTCGTCACGTAAAATAACTTGTGTGTTATAAAAAAAAATGTCTACTCTTTTTTATATTTTCTGGAATAATGTTGGCTTACAAAACATGTTTTATCTGTAGACAATCTACGGAGGTGGAGTTACTATACGTGTGTCAAAAAAATATTTTTTTGCTACTCTACTTTTATTATCTGAAATATTGTTGGCACACAAAACATTTTTTATCTGTGGACAATTTACCGAGGTAGAGTCACTATACATGTGTCACCAAGGTAGCTTGTTTGCATCTCGTTATGTGTTATGCATCTGCATCTGTTATATGTGTTAGAGAACAAAAACTTATGACCTATTTTAAATTCAATGATTTATTGGTACTTTATTGGGTTTCAAACCCTGTTCGAAACTGGCACGTTATAGCAAGAACATATGATAAGGATAGCCTATTAATTCAAATTAGGTCTAATAATGAATCATTATGTATGCATGGTATGGTGAAAGTTTCAGTTTGCAATCTCACTCATCTTTAGAAATATCAAACGATATGCGTTTTGGAGAACTGGACTACTTAGTAAAAAATGGAATATGACTTTTCTATATTTTATCAAGACTATCTACAGCCAATGGTTAAGGCAACTTTATATACATATATTTTATTTTTCATTTTTTAGCTCTATTCAAAGTTGGTGGTATTACATAAGGATAGAGTAGAAAATAACGAACCAAGATCATACATATTTTATTATAATTTCCCTTAGCTTGCATTTAAAGTGCCTCATGAATAGCCCATTATAATGAAGTGGGTAAAGTACTTGGCCTTCTCAATATTTCTGTATTTCAATGAATATAATTTTCAGTGCAGTTGCCTTTTTCATAAATGTATTGTTTATTGACTAGATACTTTTATAACTTAACATAACTTCGGTACAAATTAACGTATAAATGTTTAAGAAAATATTTAGACATTTTGTGAAAACAATTTTTTCCTAATAAAATAGCAGGAAATAGGTATTGAAACGACAAGCAAAAATAATGTACAAGAGAGGTCTGTTAAAAATGTTTTTTTTAAGTTAAGCCTATAGAGTTGCGCGGTGTTATAGGTAGGTTAGACCTAATCAAAAAATTGGATAATTTCGATGAGTGATATAGAGAGACAATAGTTTGAGATTCAAGAGGATATATGTTCTATGTTATTATTTGAAACATAAGGTGTAAAAGAGTGTGTCAGTGAAGGCGCAGAAAGGTGTTATTAGTGTTATGTTTTTTTTTTTTATTTGTTAATTGGTTGTGCTTCCGGTTTTTTTAGGCGCTTCAATTTGTATGCCTTACCCCAGTGGTTAAGTACTCAAGAAGCGACATAACTTACTCAAGAAGCGACATAACTATCTGTTCTACAATTTACACTCTATGAACAATTTAATAATAATAATAATATTTATTTATCCGAGGAAAATATACTTTTTCATAGATATGTCAAAAATGAAATTACAATTAAGTATTAACTTACTGTAAATTGTAATAACAAAATAAAATAAAAGTTAAAAGGCTACCAATATACAAATATAGGGGCTATTTAAATCTCTGCCCGCAGACAATTTTTCTGGCCACGTCAGGGTTCTGGCCACTTTTATACGAAAGAGCATGTGAACATGAACAGCACCTGTACCAACTTCCCTTTATACGAACGGAACAGAATTTACTTTTGTAAGCGGACAACAGTATTCATTATTTCCACAGTTTTTTTGATCATTATCAATTATTATCAGGAAGGATTGTTATACTACATAGTTCTTTAATTTTATTAAAATAATAAATAAAATTCTATATGCTGTTCCCTGCTGCCTTTCGATCACTATTATACAGTGTGTCCAGAATTGGTGATGGTTGTATGGGGATCTTGGAAACTATAAGGGGTAGAGAAACGCTTAGATGAGGAAAATTTTGGACAATTTCGTTACTAACCTAATGCCGCCATCAAAATGGTTCTATCTATTTGGGTTCTTAATATACAGGGTGTTTCCTAAACATTGGTAAAAAATTCGTAGGGTGATTCCTGAGGTATTTTTATGAAAAAAAGTTATTATAAACATTTGTCAAAAATGCTTCCTAAGGGAGCTACGCCCCTTCAAATGGGGCACCCTGAAGACGGTTTTTCCTCCATATTTCCGAAACCGTTCATACAAAAATCATGAAAGTTGGTACATCATACAAACTTTGAATGCTGAATCAGAATTTGAGCTCAGAGTATCAAAATTTTAATCAGGGGTGTACCATACCGGGGGAGTTGGGGGTAAAAACAACCCCATTTTTTTATGACATGCTTACTTTACATTCTGATATCATGATATGATACCTGGAGGTTTTTTACGTAAAAAAGGTACTCTTAGTTCATATCAATAGGGATAGTAGTTTTCGAGAAAATCGCAATTTTCTACAGTGATGCATCGGCACCCTAAAGACGGGTTTTCCTCAAAATTATTGAAACCGCTCACCGTGAAATATTGAAATTTGGGATACTGCATAAACTTTTGACGCCAAATTAGATTCTGAGCTCTAAAACTTTGATAATTTTATCAGAGGCTTATCATATTGAATTGGTTAGGGTTAAAAACAACCCAATTTTTTGATAGTAATTTATTTTTGACATTTTGATTTTAGAATTAGATCTTTGAATATTTTTTACGTAAAAAAGATACTACTTCTGGTTTTTGAGAAAATTGCAATTTATTCCGTCGACGCCGTTATTTACCCCTTTAAGAATACATAGGTAAGCAGTAAGTATTTTGTCGTTTGATATTTTTTTGGAGAGTCCTTAGTGTCGAAAACAGAGGGTGATAGAAATGCTTTTCGAAAAACAAGAATAATACAAACTATTTTATTATCGAAATATTCATTAATTTAATTTTCGTATTACTTCACAAAAATTGTTGAAAATGACCACCATCTGCTAGGATACATGAATCTAGTCTTCGCCTCATTGACTGACGAACTCTTTCAAATATGGCAGGGGTATTCCTTATCGCATTGCAACCTGCAATTATACGATTTCTTAAATCGTCCACATTTTCCACTGGTGTGACATAAACTAATGACTTTAGATGACCCCATAGAAAATAGTCTGAAGGGTTTAAGTTCGGAGACCGAGCAGGCCATAAGTGAGGTCCACCCCGACCAATCCAGCGGTCTCCATATGTTGCTGTTAACCACTCACGAGCTGCCATACTAAAATGCGCTGGCACACCATCGTGCATAAACCACATTGCATCTCGCGTTGCCAATGGTACATCCTCAAGGAAGTTAGGTAGGGTTTCTTCCAAGAAGTTTCGATAAACCTCGCCGGTGAGTCTTTCTGGTAGGAATACTGGTCCAATCAACCAGTCACCAATAATTCCCATCCAAACGTTTAAAGAAAACTGATGTTGAAAACGATCTTCACGTATCTCATGCGGATTTTCGTCAGTCCATACATGATTGTTATGAAAATTCATGATTGCATTTTTTGAGAAATGCGCTTCATCGGTAAAAAAAATCAACGACAGCAGCTGAGGGATTTGAACCAATAGCTGCAAAAGCCGTTGACAAAATTGGATGCGTGGAGGAAAATCAGTAGGGAGAAGTGCCTGAACTCGTTGTATGTGGTATATGTGGTATGGATACAACAAATTGTCTTTAAGAATTGTCCACACAGTTTTATTACTGATATTCAACGCACCTGCAATTTTTCTAGTGGAAGTACCTGGATCTTCCTCTATTATATGCAGAACATATTCTTCGATTTCCACCGTTCTTGCTGTCACGGGTCTTCCCGGTCCTCTATTTTGTTTCAATGTGCCTGTCTCATGAAGTCGTTGATGTATGCTCTGGAACATTCTGCTGTCAGGAGCATTACGGTTAGGATATCGTTCAATGTACAACCTCCTAGCCTCTAAAGCATTACCATTCGCAAGTCCATATAAGAAATGCATATCAGTCATTTCAGCGTTCGTATAGCGATTCATGATGAAAAACTTCACTAGCAAAAAGAATGAAGATTCAGATTTAAACTAACTTTGCTTCCGATATCTGCACCAGTCTGCTATGATTTGAAAATATTATTCTATCGGAATGTTAATAAAAGATAAAAACGCATTTTATTTTTTAATTTCCGACTGATTTATTATTGACAAATAATGACACTATGTCAAAGCCACTTAACTATGAAATAATGCCCGGTATTCACGTTAAAGGCAATGGTACATAGACCACGTTAAGCAAATAAAACTAATTTCAGATTTTTTGGCACTTAGCCCGTTATTTACTTCAAGTCTTCAATTACTTTTCTTCGTTGATCTCTAGAATGAATATCTTTTTAACGCACATTTAGTTTTTCATTTAGATGAGATCTACCCAACACATATTTACTAACTGTAAATTTCTCAGCAGATAAATACAATTTTCTCGAAAACGATTAGCCCAATGAATATCAAGAGTATCTTTTTCACGTAAAAATTCTTCAAGAGTCTAATCATCAAAAAATTGGGTTTATTTTTACCCCTAACCACTTAAGTATGATACGCCTCCGATAATTTTTTTTTGGGAATTCTCAGCTCAGAATCTAATTTGGCGTCAAAAGTTTATGCAGTATCCCAAATTTCAATATTTCACGGTGAGAGGTTTCAATAATTTTGAGGAAAACCCGTCTTTAGGGTGCCGATGCATCACTGTAGAAAATTGCGATTTTCTCGAAAACTACTATCCCTCTTGATATGAACTAAGAGTACCTTTTTTACGTAAAAAACCTCCAGGTATCATATTAGGATATCAGAATGTAAAGTAAGCATGTCATAAAAAATGGGGTTGTTTTTACCCTCAACCCCCCCGGTATGGTACACCCCTGATTAAAATTTTGATACTCTGGGCTCAAATTCTGATTCAGCATTCAAAGTTTGGACGATGTACCAACTTTCATGATTTTTGTATGAACGGTTTCGGAAATATAGAGGAAAATCCGTTTTCAGGGTGCCCCATTTGAAGGGGTGTAGCTCCCTTAGGAAGCATTTTTGACAAATGTTTGTAATAACTTTTTTTCATAAAAATACCTTAGGAATCACCCTACGAATGTTTTACCAATGTTTAGGAAACACCCTGTATAGGGGAAGAAACGAGACGGTGCATTTTCTTCAAACTGTCATATCTTTTTTCTTTAAAAATATTTTTTTTTAATTTATAAAAACACTCTGGAAGCAACTTTTCACGACGCGTAATTTAGCTTTTTAGTTCGATTTACATTTTAGCGTTCCGGTTTTCTGAAACCATGATCAACTTTTGTTTTCTTATAGCCGCCATATTGGATTTTTGAAAAGTAAAATAGTACGCAATTTTATCTTTTCAGTGATGTAAAACAAAAAACTATTACAAAAAACATAATTTTTTTTAGAAAAAGACATTATTGGTCTAACAAGGAACAATCTAAATAACCACTAATTTGTAATAATTAAATAAATAAAATTCATACATTCATTTTAATCAAGCTACATTAAATATCAAAGAAATGTCAGTACTAGTTTTTCCTGGATCCCTCAGTTTATTATTATGTACTAACTTGATGAGTTGCGAAATCCGTAATATATGCCTATTTTTGGAAGGGCAAAATTTATATATTTAGTTTAGAGGTGGAAGGTGGACCAAGTCGGCCAAGGTCCTGGACCACTGTTAGAAATTATTCTTTCGTCGAAAATCAGACCTAAAGTTATTGATAGCTGCCTAGAATTTTTTTTCTGGAATTATGAGTGGGGCAACTGCTCCGCTCCATATATTATAACCATATATTATGGAATTGAATAAATAGGACCGTGTCCCTAATTGCAGGTATTATCTAATTTTCTACTATACCAAGGCATCTTTGTTCTGGCAATGTTTGAACACAAATAATTTACCCATTAATCCTAAAGTAATACAAAAATATATTGTGTACACTTAAACAAAATTTTCGTTCTGAAATTTCATCATTTTCAAAATTCAAAGCGTGGTGCCAATTTGTATGTTTGATCTGTCCGCATAATATTATTATGAAGACGATATTTAGTATCTTTTAATACTTAATAAATTATTGATTTAGCAGTATTGAGCTCTCCTTGTTGAGAATTTCGGATTCTCATGAAAATGAATAGTCCTATTACGATTTTTATTATTTTTAACATACTTTTTGGACCCAGGTTTAGAAAATTTGCAAAATTCAGTAAATCTGGGGAGCTTTGATAAGTAAATTCTATTTAGGTTATCGTGCCTCAGGACAAAGTAACTAGTTCATATACTTTTTTTAAAATTTATAATAACACACACTTTAAATTTATCTAGAAAAATTTAACGCCGTTGTGTTAAAGTTGTTAATTTTAGTAGGTGTACGATAATTTATAATGTTGGCTTTTACATTTTACGATTTTGTCACAGACTTAATGAGTTGATGTATTAAAAAACGCTTAAGAGATTTTGCGATTTGTTACATGTTACACGGTGTTGCCATATGTGTATAAATAATTTATTGCGTTTGTACGATAGCATATTTTTTGCCTAATTGTTGTACATGATTGAAAAGGTAAAATTGTGTAATTTTCAAATGGCCTATGGAGGCCATAGAAAAACAAAACTTGATGGTTTCAGAAAACCGAAACGTTGGAAACAAAATCTGATTAAGCATTTGAATTTTACGTAAAAAGTTATTTTTACAGATTTAAAAAAATATTTAAAAACAAAAGAGATATGACAGTTTAAATAAAATACATCGTTACGTTGATTCCCTCATATCTCGAGAACCCAAATATCTAGGCCCATTCTGCGGGTGGCATTAAGTTAGCAACAAAATTGTATAAAACTTTCCCCAGTTAACCGTTTTTTTTATCTCTTATAGTTTCCGAGATCTCAATACATTCATGACCTATTCTGAATACACTGTATATACGATAATCTAAAATGTAAAATTAACACCCGGATTCGGATGTCCCTTCCCGCTTATCGAATACCTCATTACGTAACTGACTTTGGTATTGAAAAAACTTTAATCAATAAAGCATTACAATGTTTCAAAGCTACAGTTTGCATCAATCTAGATTTCAAAGATTGGCAAGATATTTAGAATTTTTAAAATTAAAAAAATCGGAAACTTTCCTTTACCCGGAATTTCCTTCTTTATGAATCTTTCCGTTTATTTCACGCACGCAAAAGTAACGAAAATTTATGGGGGGCCTACAAAAATTAAATATATATTCAAAAAAATAATAATCGTACTAATTCTAAAGAGTTTGCTGATGCCGATAAAATAAATGACTTTTTCATAAATTCGATACCAAAAGTGTCACCAATTATTGATATTTCTGAGGTTTATAAAGGTCATATGGAGAACATAAATAGTTATTTAAATTTTACCACCGTGAATGACTGTGAAGTCGCAAAGCAATTGTACTCAATTAGAACTCTCTCTACATGAATTGATGGATTAAACATAAAATTTTTATTACTCTGCGTCCCTTTATTATACCGTATATACGCCATCTTGTAAACTTTTGTCTCACCAGCTCGTCCGTCCCTTCTCAATGGAAGGTCGCAAATCTTGTTCCTTTTCTAAAGGCAGATAGAATAAACGGTTTCGCCGATCTAAGGCCAATAAGCATCCTACCTCTAATGTCAAAGATAATAGAATGTGTCATCAAAACACAGCTTGTTACACATTTAAATCAAAACCGTGTACTCCCCGATTTTCAATCTGGATTTAGGTCTGGCCATAGTTGTGCTACTGCTTTATTAAATGTTACCGATCATATTATTAGAGCGGTTGAGTCCGGTATGCTGACCGTGATGATTCTTCTAGACTATTCTAAAGCCTTTGATACCCTAAATACTGTTAGGATTTTTAGATATATTGGACTAACTGATCTACTTCACTTTTATCTTGTAGGGCGACAGCAAAGAGTATATATCGATCAACGATATTCCAAATTAAGAGGCATATTAACCTGTGGCTCAAGGGACAATATTGGGACCTGTGCTATATACAGTCTACAGTGCTTTTTTTCACAAGCATGTCTCAAACGCAAAACTTCAAATGTATGCAGATGATACCCAGTTCATTCTTTCCCGATAAATTTATTGATGGGTGAGGAGTTGTCAACAACGAACTTCAAAAAATTGCAACGATTTCCAACGATCACTGTAAAATGTATAGGACTTTTGTTCGGTCGAAAAAAGGATAGATTATTGGACATGAACAACATAGATATATCAATTGAAGACGTAACTGTAGAGGGTGGCCATTTTATGGTGATACAGTACATTATCTAGAAAACGGTAATAGTTACGACAAAAAGTTAAATACAAAAGTGGTTTGGATTCAATTAAATGTTTATTTTATTTCACTTTTGTTTATACAGGGTGTTTCGTTTTGTCGTGACACATGTCAACTTTCTTAATTTGAATGGGACATCCTATATATTATTACATGTTCCGATTCTACTGTTAATTTGCGAAAGTTTTTATAATAACATCTATATTTAAATTCTTTATCGTTTTTGAGTAAATTGAGTTTTTAGAATTTTTTTTAAAAAACATATTTTTTTTAAAAAACTTTTTACCTATAAAACTTTAATGGAATTGACTAATATCCTAAACATACATTATTAAGGGTTCACTTCAACGAGTTTCCATGCTGGTCTTACCAATTAATATACAGGGCGTTAAAAATGGAGAACAAAACAAACAGAACTTTAAATGTAACAATCTCCTGTTTTTCAAATGGAACACCCTGTATATTTTTATTTCATCTGATTCAGCGTTCAATTACCTAGCATTACTCATATATATATGTCCTATACCTAAAATGAACAGTTTCGATTTTATTAGCCGTTTTCTGATTTATCCCGGAATTTTGTCAGTAAATGAGATCAGAAACTAAAAAATCAAGATAGGCTTAGGAAATAACCTAATGCAATGGTTGACTTAAGTTGACATTTGCTCTGTTTGCCGTTTTTGTCAAATTTTTGCTGCGAAATTTGTCAAAAAATGGCTTTATATAGTTTAGATGAACGTTTGAAATTATACAACTGTTTCATAAAAAATAATAAAAGTCCAGGGTTAGTCCTTAGAGAATATTCGAGGGAATATTCTAATAATCGAGTTCCCTCCAGAATTATATTTTTTCGAATTGTGCGTGATTTGGAAAATGGTGTCCCTAAAAACTCTAAGAAAAATCGTCCCAATTTTGTCACTGAGGAAAAACAACTGGAGATTTTACTTTATTTCGAGGAAGATGATGAAAGATCCCAAAGAGATGCTGACATAGACATTGCAGGTGTCAGTAGAGGAAGTATTTAAAAAACACTGCAGGTGAATGGTTATCATCCTTATAAATTTTCTCCAACTCAATTATTATCACAATTAGACTTTAATGAAAGATTGACTTTTTGTTGTGACATTATGGACCGGCAGTTCGAAAATGTGTTTTTTTCAAAAGTGCTTTGGACTGATGAGGCCTCATTTAATACGGCGGGTATTTTTAATCGGAAAACACTCATTATTGGTCTAAAACTAATAAACATCTAATAAAAGCAATTAAAAAACAAGGCCGTCAAACCGTAAATGTATGGTGCAAAATTATTTGCGACCGTATTATCGGACCAATATTTTTAACAGGTCGTTAAATGGCGAAAGATACTTGGAGCTGCTTAGGAATGAAATCATGCCCCTTATCAACGACTTGCGAGCAAATATTCGAGAAAATATCATTTTTCAGCAGGATAGCGCCCCTTACCACACGGTTGCACCGGTAGTAAATTTCCTTAATCAACATTTTCCATTGTGGATAGGAAGACATGGTTTAATATCCTGGCCACCACGAAGCCCTGATTTAAGCCCTTTAGACTTCTTTTTGTGGGGTGCACTAAAAAATAAAGTTTATAAAAATAGATCTAATAATAGAAATGAGTTAAAAATAAAAATCAGGGAAGAGATCAATAATTTTAATGCATCTAATTCGGTAAGGAACGCTATTCGAAAAATGGAGGCTATTTACACTTCATGTATCGCAATGGACGGTGGCCATATTGAAAATTTTTTATAGTCTGTTTTAATCATGTTTAATACTCAGTTAGTTATTAGTTATACCGTGTGGCACAAGATATTTTTTTGTCTCTCCCTTATTTTCGTAAACATTAAATAATAAGAACATAAATTACATAATATTTCACTTTTATTTGTATTTTCTAACATTACTTATAGTCGCTATCTGTGTTAAGGAAATGAGAATAAGGCTTAGTTTACGACATTTTTATTTTAGCCCACTTCATCTGTTTATTTATATTAAAAAAAATAGTCAAATCAGAAAACGGCTAATAAAATCGAAACTATTCATTTCAGGTATAGGACATATATATGAGTAATGAGAGGTAATTGAACGCTGAATCAGATGAAATAAAAATATACAGGGTGTTCTATTTGAAAAACAGGAGATTTTTACATTTAAAGTTCTGTTTGTTTTGCCCTCCATGTTTAACACCCTGTATATTAATTGGTAAGACCAGCATGGAAACTCGTTGAATTGAATCCTTAGTAATGTATGTTTAGTATATTAGTCAGTTCCATTAAAGTTTTATAGGTAAAAAAAATTTTTTTTTTAATATAATTTTTTAAAAAAAATTCTAAAATCTCAATTTACTCAAAAATGATAAAGAATTCAAATATAGATGTTATTATAAAAACTTTCGCAAATTAACAGTAGAATCGAAATATGTAATAATATATAGGGTATCCCATTTAAATTAAGAAAGTTTACATATGTCACGTCAGAACGAAACACCCTGTATAAGCAAAAGTAAAATAAAATAAAAATTTAATTGAATTCAAACAACTTTCGTGTTTAACTTTTTGTCGTAACTCTTGCCGTTTTCTAGATAAGGTACTGTATCACCATAAAATGGCCACCCTGTACAATTTGTTGACGTGGCCAGGAATCTTGGGGTCTGGATGGATACCGAACTGCGGTTTAACAAACACATTTCTGAATGAAATTTGTATAATTCACGAGAAGTCTTAAATAGAAAACTTCGCTTGTATGTGTATGATACTTGCTTGACCGCTGTTGATTCTAAAACAGTAGTTCAAAAAATACAACATTATTGTTTGAGGTTTACGTATGGGACCAGAAGGCGCGAACCAGTTCGACACACAATTAGAGAGTGCATGGTTAATAATATCTGTTCGGAGAAAACTACATCGCTCCGTTCTGTATCACAATATTATTGTAAACAAGACTCTTCTGTATTTGTTTAATAAAATACAATTTCGCACGGACGTTCACAACTTCAATTTGAGATTTAAAGGTGCAATAACTCTGCCTTCTCATAAACCCAGCTTCTTTGAAAGATCTTTTTCATATTTGATATCTGCACTGGACAATGATATTCCCGCCGAAGTTAAAGATAAATCTATAGAAAACTTTAAAAAAGCCTATAAAGATTTTCTTTTGAGTAAACAGGAGTGAATTTCTTTGCGCCTGCTAGCCTTAAACGTAGTTAAATGCAGTTGTATATAGTACGTTTCCTTTTCTGTTTAGGTATTCTATTTTTTATAAGTAAAAATAATTGTTGTTCTTATTGGTCTTTTGTTTGTTATTAATTCATTTATTATGTTGTTGAGGGTTGAGTGGAAGACCATTCTTTGGTGACATTCGTGTACTTAAGGAATGAACTTCGCCTTTTTAGGCCTAGCACATTAGGTTTATGTATACATATATTGTAATTGTTTTATTGCAATTTTGCAAGTGTGCTTTACGCTAAATAAAGATTATTAATATTATTATTATTATTATTATTATTAGGAATAGTGAAGTGTGACTTAATTTAGTATAGCGCATAGCCATTTAGTAATACATACACTGTATTTTCAAACATTTTTATCAATTTTGTTCCACCATAATGGATTCGTACCAATATTGTTCCAGTTTTTACCAAGGTACACCTGATTTTTGGACATAATTTAAAATAAATTAAATAAGTACCAATGTATTCCTAGATCTTATTTCATTTTTGTGAAAAATTTGAAGTTAGTTGAATCCGCCATTTTACTAGTTGCCCAAAATTTGAAATTAATCTAATAAGTAGTGTTTTTAGGCTGATTTTTTAAATGTTCTATTAGGACCATGTTGAATTCGTACTGAAATGTTGCCAGTTTATTTCTATGTAACACAAATTTTAAGCCACCATTTTTGTTTCGCCATCTTGGATATTTTTATTAAAATGTTGCCAGGTGGTTTCTTCGTAGTACTTGATAATGCGCAAAATTTCAAGTAATTTGGATAAGTAGTTTTCTAGGGAAAATTTTTGCAACAGTTCGCTAGGCTGCCATTTTGTTTCACCATCTTGAATTTATACCAGAATTTTACCAGTTGATTTCTACATAATACTTGATTTTTGTGCAAAATTTCAAATAAATTGGACAAGTAGTTTTTTTAGTAACATTTTACTAGACTGCCATATTGGATTTGTATCAAAATGTAACCATTTCATCCCCTTATGACCTTTGATTTTTGACCAAAGTTTGAAGTCAATCGGATTAGTATTTGAGTTACGCCGCGTACAGACAGACCGACGGAAATGAGAAGGTAAAACATGATTTTTGGCATCTAGGGTCCGAAAAACGTGAAGATCTGTAAAAACTTGAGAGGGTGATTTTACAGTACTTCACTTTTATGAGGAAATTATAAAAACAGAAAAACTGAATTTTACTTTACTTCGCTTGCTCTTCGCTTTGGCGTGTAAGTTTAACTTAAACTACCATATTTGTTAAGTCTCCTAAACTATGTGGGATTCTCGACACGCGCTATTTCGTTTTTCTCCAACTACTTAATAGATTTTAAGCAGTTAGAATGCGCAACGGAGAATCAAAATTTGCCCTTGTTATGAGTGGAATCCCTCAGAGCTCTGTTTTGAGCCACTTCTATACACGCTGTATACGTCATAATTCCATAGAGTCCTACGCCACTGCAGGTCTCACCTTTATTCAGACGATATGCAAGTTTACTTCCCTTTCCCAGAAAAAGTTCTTGTTGCTTCATGTGCTCTTGTTAATCAAGACTTGGAATCACTTTGCAACATCTCCAGTAACTACTGTTTAAAGCTTAATCCTTCTAGTATTCCTTCACAAAATAATAAAAACACATACACCTGCCTATTTATTTCGAAAACTTAGATTCAGAAAGTCATTACGTAACCTTAATATCCGGTCTAAAAACATGCTGACTCCTCCCCAGCATAAAACCACTCAATTCCGTGGATCATTTTCATATAACGTCACTAGGCTATACAACAGGTTTCCTGATTCCATTAAATCTTATAATATTTATAGATTTAAACAAAAAGTTAAACATATGCTTTTGGGTAATCACATCTTCAATCACATATTTATATATAAAATATAAAGTTTTCAATTTCAACCTTTCTCCCAACAGATGTTTTTATGTTCATGCTATACTATGTAATGGCTAAAAATAGGAAAATTATTTTATCTATTTATTATTTCCTATTATTTTATATTTTTTTTTCTGTTTTACAATTAACCCAGGCGGTAATGTACTACTGTATTAACAATTATTTGTTTTTTTTGCATTTTCGTTCTAACTATAATGTATTGGTATTTTAACTGTTATGTGGTCAAGTAGTTTATTAGGTTTTTTTTTATATTATTTTAGGTTGAGTGTAGGTACTCACTGGCTAGATAAGTGCGAACTCTGCCTTTGTCGATTTTTTTAATGTTATTTTCTTCATATACACTGCATTTTGTCGACAACTAAAGCATGTCACATATAAATTTTAAATTTTATTTCTTTGGTTGAAAAATCACATCTTGTGTTGTATGTCGTTATTTTATGTGTATATTGATATTTTCCCTATTACAGTGAAATATATAATATATACTCATTTTGTCTTTACCTTTATCCAGAATTTTAAAAATTTGGCAAACCCGCATCTTTTCGTAGGTGCCAATATCGAGCGCGAACGTTCCTTGACCTTGAAGCGGCGATGTAGCTTCGGACAAAATACTTGGAGTGTCAAAACCGGCGGTGCACCCTCGATAATACTTCCCTTTCCCCTTTTGTATTTTGTGGCGTGGGCGGAACAGCTGTAAAATGTTTTGAATCTGCCAGGAAGTATTTTTGCGATATCCGTGAATAGCGGGGTTGAATGATGAGTTCTGTTCCATTAGGTGACGTCACGAGATGGGTTCGAGTTTAATCGAATTGACTTAGGTTAATATTGGAATGGGTAGTATTAATTGAATATTATGATAATAATATTATTGTATATAAAAGTAAATAAATTGATTATTCCCAAGATATTGAAATATGATTACGTGTATATCGTCGAAAGTCGATCCTGTTTTCCAAGTGACAGACCGAGTTCAAGCTAATGCAACCTTCGTTTTTGGGATGTACGCGCGGATCGAACTGAAGTGACATTTGACAGATGACAAGATAGAAGTAAGGAACAATGAAAAAATTAAAAATGCTACAAAATGATGTATAAATATTATAATATTGTAATCGAAAGGAAAAGCATAAGGTTAGATAATAGTAGGGTAAACCCTTTAATATTCTGTTATCGTTTATTTATATCATTCTCTCTTTGTTAGATTTTATAGGATCTAAAAAGGGTCTCGTTTAATCAGATCCAAATACTATCGGAAGTGACTTGAATTTACTTGGATCCGATCGGTTGGATCCGCTTCAAATTTAACGATTTACCTATACTATATTTTTTAGAACCGATAGAAGAGGTTTTTATTACTAACGTGCCTGAAAAGTGAATCGGGAAACAAATACTTAAGGCCACTCTGCACATTTGGCCGACTGTATTTCAAGATCCATATTGCGACAACGGGGTTAAATCAGAGAAACTATTTCATATTGATTCTACAGTTCGTTCCACATTCCAGTATAGGTTCTATTTCATTAGTGTTTTAGGCTTTTAATTTTGTTGTGCGCTAAGTTAGTTATTTAGTGATTATTATTAGGAGTTAATTTTGTGTCTGTTTTAAGATTATTTTAAAAGTTGAAATATATCCTAATCTATTTGCTATTAAAAATATTATACAGAAGTACTACTATTTATTTTTATTATAGATTTTTGTCATCGTAAAAAATATATAAATATATATTAAATGAAAAATAGGCCATAACTAACCATTCTACTATATCACACTTTGTCCTATTACGGGAAAACAGATGAAGTTTAGAATTTATATTAAGTATAAAGCGGTTTATTCGCAGAATAAGTCAGACACTAATATTGAGAAAACTCTTTATTGCCCCACAACCTTTAAGGATGATTGAGACAAACTAACTGTTCATATGTTCAAATTTATCAGGACGAAACACTGTAATACATTTTAGAAAGGACCCTGCATTCCCTTTATTATCCTCGTGGGGTACATTCGTAATTGTGTGTAATAAAACGCTATCACTTCTAACTTGATAAATATCATATGCCTTTAAGAATAGTTATAGGTAAATAGCGAAATTGGCATCAATATAAAACTTATAATTTAGTAATAACAAACTTCCTTTTATTTACTGGTTCAATATACACGGTGGTCCAATAATAGAGGATGTTGGCTGTAACTCGGGAACCGTTAATGACTTTAAAGAAAAAAATATTTATAGGTAAATCGGCCTAGAAAAATCGCTGTAAATTACTTTCAAGTTCGAAAATTGGCCGCTAGGGAGAGTAACAGCAACACAAAAGTGTAAATGCCAATTTTCTCTTAAATTTACATATTTGAGGTATGTATGTATGTATGTATGTATCTTTATTATTTCGCAATATTTCTTGTGTCGATTGGACCGCAGCCTCCACTTCTGAGATACTTTGGATGGCATTCCTAATACGGTCCACCATATCGTTTCTTGTAGCAAGTCGAGTCGCATTTGTTGTTAGTTGTTAGTTCATTCCGTCGTTTTTTTTTTGAACGTCTGCTTTTCATCTATTAATTTTATTGACTGACAATAGTTTTTTACTACTTACTTTGGTCGATTGTGCGTAGGTACTTTCAGAAATGCGAAAATATGAAATTTGTGAAATCTTTGCACCCTGTCAAAAGCGAAACGATTTGCACTTGAGTTGAAACTGGGTCTAAGTCAAGAACCTGTCCTGGGTGGCTAACCCTTGGATGTAGTTTGGATGCTTTCGATCTTTCTGGATCTCATCAGTTTGGCGAAGAAACTAAAGATCTAGTTTATATTTTAACCAATGATGTTTAGTTTGCAGTTCCAGAAGTAATTCTTTAAAGGATAGAATAATTTTTGTGCAGATCTGTCAAAGACGAAGGGTTTGTCCCAGTCTGATATTTCCTGAAGTTTTACAAAATCTAAATTTTCAATATTTTGTTATTTATTCAATTTTTATTTCATTAAAACATTGTAATTGAAAGACGTTAAAATTTATAATTATTTGTATACACCCTGTAGCCATAATTTTTTAAAATTTTCAATGTCAATCGATGCCAATAAAAGCTTTATGGTGGTCAACAGTCATAATTATTAAATTCATTAGCTTAGTATCGAAGCTATTGCCTGTAGTTTTTCACTACAGGTAAATCTTCCATTTATATTTTTTCATCTAGATAAATTATTTAATATATAATATTATATTGATGCATTTCTATCTCAAATTGGGGAAAGCTTTGGGGTAAACTTGGCAGACATTTATTTAATATTTCCCAGACATAAATTTATAAATTCCTGTGAGAACAAATTTGTTTCAACAAAAACTTGTTAAACAGTTCTTATTGTTCTTACCCTGCCTTTGCCACGTTCGCATTTCTCTGATGGGTGCGTGTTTTATCGATTTCTCCAAATCCAAAGACGCCGTTGCCAAGTATTCGAAAACTTTTTATTCTATACGTGGGAATTTAAACAATATAAATTGTTTTTTCTTCTCAAACTAGCAATTTGCTCTAAATGAATGAAAATAACTGCTGACAGAACGAGTTACAAATAGGTTTTAAATGTATTTGAATAATGTATGATTCCTTTTACATCAGGGTATATTTATTTTGCCTAATATGTAAATCCCATCAAGTTTAATATAAATTCTAGAAAAGTGGGAAAAACGGAATAGAAGGCAAACGGATTATCTCAGCCGTTGAGCGGAATTGAATTAGTTTTTCATTTCCATATCGCCTTAATCTAATAATAAAATATGTCGATGAATTGAAATATTCGGCATAAATTTCACATAAATGTAAAATTGGAGTTATTGGAACGTTTCGTTTCTTCAATTTTTAAATGCGAATTTGATTGTTAGAGGCTGGATATCTCGCGGAGTGGATAGGGAAAAATGGTGCAGACATACCCTTGTTTGTCGGTCGGTAACTTGTTAAAGGGCAAAGGCTACAGTAGCCGGAGAGTTGATAGTTCGACGATGGTGTATAAACCAGCTTGCTAGGAGTTTAAATGCCTTGCCCCGGAAATACAAAATTGTATGTTATTTATCCCTTTTCAAAAAGAGTTATCAGTTTTTTTTTAATTGGAACATTTTGATAATTACTAAATTTTGCATTTTGTCTTCAATAGTTGATCGAGATTAGTCGTTATCCCCTCCCCAACTCTCTTCCATCACCAAAAACGGTTCAATATATTCATTACAGTAAAAGACATTCACGTGAAATTACGGAATTATCAGGAATGCAATAGATGTTGACGCAATTTGCTCAGCCTTTTTATGTTTTAGGGTGGTATTTAGTGAACTACCCAAAGATTTCCCAGTTAATAGTTAACTTAGTATAATTATAATAAAAAATTATATATTTATTCAGTACATCTTCCCAATCTTCTTCATTGGTCCTTCCATAATCTGACTAATTAGTTCTTTCCACATACTGACTAGGGAGAAGCATAACTAATTTTCCATTGATAAATGGTTTTGTAATTTTTTTTTGTTTAGACCTCATACTTGTTATTAAGGGGTGTGAAGTAAGGAGTAATATGTTAATTATATATAAATTGAAACTTTCTCGAGCACAATTTTTTGCAAAGGTTTAACGATACAAGCGAAAATGTTTCTTCCTCGCTTCAGCCTCATATTCTGATAAAATTCCGATTGGCAAAAGAGCAAATTAATACCACCAATGTCTGTAGCTAAAACAGGGTCTATAAAGACTACTGGTATTGCCGCCATTATTACTATTCCCCATAGCCCGGCTTAGGAACGTCAAATATTAGGCCTAATTTATTCTTGAACATTTCTTGGATATAATAATAATAATAATGAATGTCTTTATTTTTTTAAGTTTACAAACATAATTACATAATAATATATAAGATAGGTGGTGGTATCCAACTACTGCTACTGCCATGAGTACACAATATATAAATAATAATAAGTAATATATAAATACATTATATATCTACATTTTTACAGTAATATGCTAAAAAATAAAATGTTTAAGAGAAAAAAAAACAAAACAACTCTAATGGTTTAATATAATAATTACAACGTAAGAGACCAAAATAATAAAAAAAAAGATATATTGAGGAGAGTTAAAAGTAAAAAGTGAAACTAAAGGGAAAAAAGGTAAGAATAGTTAACAACAGAGTATAAAAATGACCTTTAGTACTGGACGCGTTTGGATAGAATATACGTCTTAACTTTTTTACGAAGGGTGTTAATATTTGAGGACTCCTTATCCTGGGAGGGGAGGGAGTTGAATAAGTTAACTGCAGCATAACTAAATGATTTTTTAAAAAATTCGGGGTTTTACTTTCAAACGCTAAACAGACCACCATGTCGCGTTTGGACACAATGAAGATCCGAACGTTTTTGGAGCACGCCAAAAAGATATTTAGGCAATTTTTGATTACTAATTTTGTAAATTAGACACGCCATATGAAGCTCGAACTGCTCTTTTACAGTTAGCCAACCAGACTCCAGAAGTGACGACGTTAATGATCAAATTTGCGTACAATATAACAGATCGCGTTCGTATAAGGCAGGCCAAAAAACAACGTTACAGTGATTAAATGTGAGAGTATCAGTGAATCTCACAGTCTTAATTTGGTACCAGGGTCCAAGATATCTTTGTGCATGTATAGCAGTTTCAGTTTGCCATAGATTTTGTTATAGGATCTTCGATCGTATTTGCCATTTTTTTATGTTTTATATGAAAGATGTAACAGATTTTCAAAAAATCTTATTCTGGCTTGTAAAATAGATAAACCAAACGGAAGATAATTAAATTCTTTGAACGTGGCATTACAAATGTAACATCTTACATGATGCTGCCTGGGTAAGGGCAGTGCAGACTTTACCGTCAATCGTCGTGAATAGCATTATGTGTTTTTGTAGATACATTACCTGTTGTTGTAATCATTGTTTCTTTTAATGCACTAATGTGGTTGTTAATAAGTATATTGACTTCTTCATTGGTTAGATCAACAGTTTCGTGAATAATCTTACTGTTATAGGCCTGCAATAGCGAGGCGATGAGGACGTTGGAATTTGACACATTACTGTATTTTTATTGTATCTGTTAATTGGTTCCAAAGGCACTAATGAAGATAAAAATACGTTATTATCAGAGTCAGTGGTATTTTCAAATTTTTGTTTATATGCTGATCGATGTGACCCATCACGCCACATTTTTCAAGCTAATTCTAATGAGTTTAATTCTTCATTACTTTTTTCGAAGGCTTCATGCAGCTGTGAATACATCATTTTCTATATTTATTTGCTCGTGTAGGTGTTTTTCGTTTTATATTTTTTTTAACATGCAGGTACATCTTAATAAGCTAACTAGACACACGATGATTTATTAATAAGAATCATAAGTACCTACCTTGTTCGAGACAATTCGTAGTTAAAATTTCCACATTTGTCTCTATAAGAGTCTACAAATAGTTTTCCAATTGTATTTAAAAGGAAACTTGGAAATTCTATGCATATTAAGATATCGCAGGCCGTAGTCTGTTCCAAAAAAAAATGCATTTTGATAAAATCGACTATTGGTCAGCTTTCTATGTAAAATACTCGTCTGTAGACCATTTTGTTCCGCCATATTGGATTTGCATCAAAATTTTACTAGTTCATTTTTATAACACGCTTCATATTACTGAAAAATTGGAAGTCAATCCGATAAGCAATTGTAAGTTTGAAATTGATTTTTGCTAGGGCATGATTTTATTGTTCTGCCATTTTAGATTTTTACCAAAATGTTACCTTTTAATCTAGATTTTTGAGTAAAATGTGAAGTTACCAGCTAAGCAGTTTGTTAGTTATATGAATGAAAATATGTTTTCTGCCTTTAGTTATCCTGAAACGTGAACTTCTGAGAGGGTGATTTTTTCGCGATTACATTACTTCCCGCTTTCGACGGAGATAAAAACTTAATTAGCTTGACAAAATATTGTCGGTTATATAGAAAAAAAGGCACAATAACTAAAACCCAAGCAGGAGCTCTAACGTGACTTACTAGGGATAAAAATTATATTTTTTATACCCTTTGTAAAATCTTGTATGTCCAGTATAATGAATAAAAAAGTTATTCAATTTTTTACCGTTATAAAATATATGTTGTTATTTAATTTTGAGATAATATAAATATAAATACACACGACAGGATTTTTCTTTTTAGAGCCTACATTACTAGAAACCAGTGGCATATATAGACATTGCTTCTGAAAGGGAGAGTTTGAAACTTTTAGCAACAAAAAAAGGTCTTCGGATTCTCTGTTTTCTACATAAGTGGGCGTTCTAGACTTTTTCAACCTAAATAATACGAACAACCAAAAAAAAGTCATTACATTATTTTAGTAGTAAAACTGGCTCTGGAGAAGGGATTTTACTGCCAATCCCGAGAAAAGTACTTTCTTTATACTATGTGTATCATTTAAGCTTAAATAAAAGGGGCTCTAGGTGGTGGTTTAATCCTCAAACCATTCCCCCTTAAAAAGCCACTGCCTCAAACGTGGACATTTAACAAAAAATAAGTGTAATGAAACATGCAAACAGCAAGAAATAGTTAATGCATGCAAAGTTCCGTGCCCTAAAATGAAATAACACTATATTATTTCATGAGCAAGTAATGACCATTACGTGAGTAAAATACTATACTTTTTCTCCGCCTATAATCCAATATAAATAAGAAATTCTAAATCTCTTACGTTGTATTTTAGGTAAACATCAGGCGCTTCTTTTATAAATGTGTTAATTTCCATTGGGGTTAGCGTTTTGGACTTTTTTGCTCTGTAACCTTCCGATTTTAGTTTTAAAAATACAGATAATATATGATAGGTTTCAATACTAATATTTTCTTTAATAGCTACTTTTTAACATCAAGTAATATGCTCATAATCAGGAAGATTTATATTTTTCCGAGAGCTTTCCAAAATGGGCAAGAAGGACATTTTCCGAAAATGTTAACTTTTGACTTTCTCACTCCATAAATAGTTTATACACAATTTCATAAAGTGCGGGAAACGAAAGAAAACCGGGCGGAGTCAATCGGTTTAGGAAGGTCGGCCAAGAAATCTCTTTAAACCAGTGGTGTCCCGTAGTTCTTTAAATAATATTGCACTCCTTTTTGACTGTACGCACTTCAGATAATTAAAAAATGTAACTATGCTTAATTAACCTTTATCTATACTTTTCTGTTTTCTTTCGTGTACCCCACTTCTATATCTCTTTTGTGTTGCAAAAACGGCGAACTTTCGAATTTTAAAATGATTTAATTTTGATTTTTCTTGATCGATTTACCTATAAATATATTTTTTCTTGAATTCTGTCATTAACGGTTCCCGGGCAACTGCCTACGTTTACTATTATTGGGGCACCTAGTATAGTAAAACACGATTTACAAGTCCAGATTTTACAAGGGCAGCCAGCATCAGATCCAGTGAACGAGATTTATCAAAATTTTAATTTATGCAGTTCTACTTCGGGCTACTGGGGTATGCCAAAAGTGGCCGTCTGTCTCCGTTTGTCATATTACTTTATACAGGGGCCGTTATTGTGAAGTACTATACAGGGCGTTTCCTAATTGCGTGCGGATGTTAAAGTAGGTGTTTTTATGTCCTAAAAGTCTCAACTTTTGAGATACAGGATGGTAAAGTTTGAAAAGAAAACGTTTTTTTCCATCCCAATTCTGATGCTATTGCAGATAACTGCATGAAATTTGATACACGTCTTCTATGCATTAAGGAGCATACGGATTTACCCAGGTTAATTACATATGCACGCCACTGGTAGAAATTTCAAAAATTGATTGTTAATAAAAAATGCCCTTTTATGCGTAAAAGACGTGTATCAAATTTCACACAGTTATTTATGTATAATAGCATCAAAATTAGGATTTAAAAAAAATGTTTTTAAAAACCCTGTATCTCCAAAGTTAAGACTTTTAGGTTCATATTAAACTTTTTTCTGAAAAAGGTCTAAGAATCACCCCCTTTTACATTAGCACGCAAGTAGGAAACGCCCTGTATAGTACTTCACAATGACGCCCCCTGTACAAAGTAATATGACAGACGGAGACAAACGGTCACTTTTGGCATACCCGAATAGCCCAAAGTCGAACTGCATAAGTTAAAATTTTGATAAATCTTGCTCACTGGAATGGCTCCCCTACTATAACTACATTGACGTGTTAAATTTGGAAAAATATGAGTTCTGTAGTTTTTCAAATATTAATTGCAATATTAGATATTTTTGACACCCGGTATTGAACAGAAAATTAATTATTTTGAAGCAGTTTATTGACAGCTACTTTATGAACAATTTTACAAAATATATGAAAAAAAACTAAGCCTTTTTGAGGTTGACGGCTCTGATTCTAATGGTTCGATTCCTTCTAAATCGTTGTCTTCCTCTAAAGATAATGAGGTTTCGTCGTCACTACTTGAAGATCCCAGTGTGATAACTAAATCATCGTTAACCGTTTTAATTTTGCCATCTACTTCCCAGTATTTATCTTCAGTAGAACAAACATGTTTAACATACGATTTCCAATTTTCAGCCGATATTGAGTCAATCGCTTATAATGCTATTTTATTTAAATCTTTAATTGAAAGTTCACCGGTGTTGCGCTCTCGAATATATTTTTTTGCTCCTGCCCATGCAAGTTCAATAGGGTTGAGGTCGCACATGTATGGAGGCAGCCTTAAAGGTGTATGACCGAGGTTACGTAAAAGACCGTCAATTTTATACTTTTTTTCTCTAGGCTTGTTGGCTGATATTACTTCATATAATTGATATTTTCTCCATGTTGGATCAGATACAAGATTGTTCGATTTAAGCCACTATATCATATGAGCTTTTGTAGAGTATTTAGTTGGCACTTTATCTTCTGCTTGAGAATGATAGGACGCATTATCCATTACCATGACTGATTTGCAACCAATTTTCAAAATTATCTCTATTTATCTGTCTATGATAGTCTCCAGTTGTTAGTCCCGAGCGAAAAACTAAATCAGCACCTGGAACAAATCCGGCTTCTGAACCAGCATGAACTATAATAAAAAGACTACTAGAGCGGATTCCCTGAACAACATGTAACACTTTCACGTTGCCAGCATTTGTTCACTGTCATATCATTATCTTCCAAGGTTTCGTCTAGATACACAATATTGCGTCCTTCTTGCCTATATTGCCTTACAGCTGATAGATATTTCACCCGCCAGTGAAAAATATTTGGTCCCTCAATGAGCAATTTTCGTTTATTTTGGCACTTGCGCCAAAACAAAACCATTTGATCGTAAAAGCCGATTTAAGGTTTTACACCCGTACGGAATATCTATTTTGTTCTTTACAGCACGAAGTAGGGGTTTGCAGGTCGGAACCTTCTTCAAGTTTATATAAAAATCCTCTATTGTTCGTCGAATTACTTGAAAATCACCATCGTCAATTTTATCTTTGTATGATAATCGGGGTCTTTTTTCACCAGGAGATTTTAAAGGTGAAGTAGAACATGAGCGATCATTTCTTTGAATTTTTCTTACACTACTTTCCGAAACACCAGTGTAAATGCAGCGCGTTCTGTTCGATTTTGAATTGGAATAGTCAAACTATTATTTTTAGCTTCTCTAGTATAGGCCTCTACAACGCTCGCAATAACTTCACGTGCACCGCTTCGAATTGTTTTTCTTCTTTTGCTTGCCATCGTTACTTCGAAATAATAATTCAAATTCAAGGCAACGCATTTATATAGAAATGAAAACAAATGCTCGAAATGTATAGCGTCACTGGAAATAGCCAGAACCTTCTAGCGGCAAGTGCATGGAGTCTCCATTCAAATCCCAATTACAAGTGGACCAGTGCAATTTACTAAATACTCGATGAATTTTCCATTTCGCTTAGCTGGCGCACTTTATAGGTGAAGCGGCAAACTATTACAACAAATAAAATTACATAAAATTTATTTGCGTACACAAATTTTGCTTTTCCGCTTTCTTAAGACTATGAATCTTTATTTTAAGGACCGCCCGGTTTTCTTTCGTGTCCCGCATTTTACTTTTTTCTTTGAAATATCTGGTAATAATTCGTCAGAAGTGGTTTTGGCTGCTTCAGTAATATTTTGGCAGTGTAGTATCAATCTCACTTTGAACGCTTAAACTTATTTTAAGGGAAATTAACTAAATTTTAAGAAAGAAATTTAGGCAAAACAATTTATTTTCAATATGAATATGACAGCATATGAAATTATGGCGTCGCCTTACGTGCCGATTATGATCTTTTGTTTTTACAGGGCATTCGCGATAATTTGTTTTAACCGCGATGTTAGATACTATATCGGGCAATATAAAACAGTTAAAAGATGGAAGTGTTCTGTGATTGGTTGCAGCCTGTGAGTAATCAAATCATTACTCACAGGCATGATGTCTATTATCCACGGCACACCTAATCAATAACATTATCTATGTAAAATCGCTTTACTAATAAAGAAATTATTTGATAGTCTAGAAAAACTTATTTATCGTTTTAGTGAACCCTTGTTGACCGCAATATCAATCAATCAAATATCGTTACCAAAAAGGGAAAGTAAACAGCGTTCTGATAAAACACAGTATACAGACCTCTAGACACCTGAGAACTTTTATTTCCATGCAGTGAGATAAATTGGACCTAAATTTGCCAAATGGTCTTATAAAATAATCTGATTTATATTCGCATAATATATAGACTACTAAACTGGTTTATATCGCCTTAGGCCGGTATGATTTGTTCGTGTAAGGCGGTTTTCGGCTTAAATGCATAATTATAGCTCTAATTATTAGGTCAATCACACGAAGCTGCTAAGAACATAATGTTTGTTTGCTGATTTCTGTCTAAAGTTATTTTTTACATTTTAAAAAAGCTTCTTAGACCTCACTTAATAATGCCAGTTTTTTAAGATATTGGTATTAAATAAAACAAATAAAGTTATATGAGATGTCTTTTTGTTTCTATTTTTTGTAGTTTTATAAATACTTTTTGTTTTATTAGTTTGTTTAATTTGACTTGTTTCTAACTACATAACAATTGATAATTCATTTTCTTGCTCTTTATACTTCTTCGGGTTCATTTAGTTTTGAGTAAATTTTATTATTCTGAAATTTTATACAATTTTACTGAAGATGGAATATTCCAGAACAGTACAATTAAATTTATTTTAATTCGTTGCATATATTTAACCTAAACAAAACCATCAAATTTCAGGAGTTAACACTTTCACACACACACATTTAAGTATAAGTAGGATATCTCTACTTCATAATTTCATTCCTTTCATTTATATATATATATATATATATATATATATATATATATATATATATATATATATATATATATATATATATATATATATATATATATATATATATATATATATATATATATATATATATATATATATATATATATATATATATATATATATATATATATATATATATATATATATATATATATATATATATATATATATATATATATATATATATAATATACAGGGTGTCCACGAACCACCCCTACAAAATGAAAGGGATGATTCTACATTAAAAAAGAAATGAAAAAATGTTTATATTAACCTACGTCCGGAAATGCTTCGTTAGGGAGATACGGGGTGTTCAAATATAAATTTTATTTTATTTTTTATTAAATATATGTTGCAAATAACTAAATTTTCTCACGAAATTGGGCATTCGGAGTATTTTTTGGGTGTGGAAGCATAATTTGGTATTAGATTTCATGTGACACTTAGAGGGCGCTACGTACGCTTCTATTATTTATGTAAATTTGCCCCACTTCTGGGTTTTATAATTATGTTAATAAATATTATTCTTGCACCTTTTCTAAGCAAAAAGCTATACCTACTCAGTAACGCTAGAGGTAACCGTTCTATGGCCATATATACCTCTATGCAAAGTGTTGCGGATTTTGAGTTATTGTTAAGTTTGTGTTTTTTAGGACAATTCATGTTTTTTACTGCTTAATCCGAAAATTAAAAAAAATAGTATCTTTCAAGCAAAATTTTCCTACATAATTTTGCAAAACAGAAATAGTGATGTTTCAAAATAAACTAGCCATTTCCATATTTAGAGTCATTTACTTCGAAATTTTTTTACTGAAATATCCGTTCAAACAGTTTTAAAAATACCAATATCTTATGCTCTTTCCAATCATCGACCAAAATTATAAAATAGTTACAAGTATTACTATGAACAGACAAAAAGAATATAATATTGCACAGCTGTGAAATTATTACATATAATTTTGATTTTTTTCATAGGTGGCCGTGCTTATTTTGTTTTAATTGGGATTACGCCATAACTGTCATTAACTAGTCGCTTGCTGCTGATTTGTCACAATAAGATTAATCGGTGTATTATCAGATTTATCAGTTCAGTGTTTTTTAAATTTTCTCTTTAATGACTTCTTTTTCAAATGTCTAATATGACGATATTATCTTCATGTACGGAAGAGCTGACGGAAATGCTGCCGCGGCTCTACGACTGTATCGGTAACGATTTCCAACAAGAAGAGTTCCCAATATAAAGGTGTTTATCAACACATATCGACGTCTAAGTGAAACAGGTAACCTTCATCACAAAAAACGTTTGCATATTCACCAACATGGTCCGGATGAAGATGAGCAAATTATTACGGCTTTTGGAGCAGATCCTACCACCAGCATTCGAAAAGTAGCTTGTCAGCTGAATTTGTCCTCGTGGAAAGTTTGAAGAGGAATTTTAAGGATTGAAGGAAAAAATCCATTCCTCTTCACGCCTGTTCAAGGACTCGAAGAAGGTGACCCTTTACGAAGAATGGATTTTTGTCGTTTCGTGTTAAATGGCGATATTGAAGATGAACTTTTCCTTAAAAGTATTTTGTGGACAGACGAGTCAAAGTTCTCTCGAGAAGGAATAACGAATTTTCAAAATTTGCATTACTGGGCTGATGCTGACGAAAGCCCGCATATGAAAAAACAAATCTCTTTTCAACACAAGTTCAGTGTGAATGTATGGAGTGCGGTAATTGGCAAAACTTTCTTTGGTCCTTACTATCTTCCAGACAATTTAAATGGCGCCAGTTATTTAGAGTTTTGCGGAATAATTTACCAGATATCTTAGAAGACATACCTCTAGATGTAAGAGGTTCGCTAATGTTTCAAAACGACGGATGTCCTGCACATTACAGAGTTACTGTTAGGGAATTTTTAAACTAACATTTCCTAATCGTTTGATAGGAAGAAATGGGTTAATAATTGTGGCCAGCGAGGTCTCCAGACTTGAACCTCTTTATTTTCATGTCTGGGGACGGATGAATGAATGAGTATGAAGTTGAAATAGCCGACCGTGACCATCTTATAAGAAGAATTAACGAAGCAGGTACCAGAATAAAGAAAGAAATTAAGCTGGGCCTCATAACTATCCAAGTGCGAGAGAGGGCACGTAAATGTATTAGAAATGGAGGTTCTCTCTAGAGCCCACACAAAATATTTTATTTCACTTTATTAATTGCCTTGTTAATTTTGCTGGGATGCGGTTTTCAATGTTTATAGGCTCTATCTATCAAAAATTGGTCAACGCTGCCTCGTTTCATCAAAATAGTCCTCCGCATAATATATAGGGTGTTATATAAAATCGTGCAAAGTTTGCAAAAGTTCGTAAGTTCGTCGAGTTTCTGCAATTTTTATTTTTCTTTAATTTTGGCCATGTTATGATATTCTACGAACCATTATCTAAAACCAAATTGGCGGATTTTTAATTCATTCGTTTGTTTTTACGTTTTTAAATAATAAGAGAATAGTTAAAAATAATTTTCTTTTGGAAGTTCAGAAATTATTAAATTTACCCCGTATATTAAAAACAAATGAATGAACTAAAAACCCGGCAAATAGGTTTTAGATAGTGGTGCGTAGAATATCATAACATGCCCAAAATTAAACAAAACTAAAAATTGCAGAAATTTGGGACTTACGAACTTTTGTAAAATTTGCATGATTTTATATAACACCCTATATATTATGCGGAAGACCCTTTTAATGAACCGAGTTAGCGTTGACCAATTTTAGATAGATAGAGCTTTTAAACATCGAAAACCGCATCTCTGTAACTTTTTTAGTTTTTGAAAAATTCCGCTTTAAATTTGGGTAAAAATTTTGAGATGTGCAAAACAAATGGCCAGCAGTTCAGATGCCTTTTTGAAAATGTTTTAATTAAAGGGCGTAACGTAAAGTTACGTGGCACTAAAAAAATAAAAGAAACTGGTATCTAGATAAGTAGCAGATTGAAACATTAGGAGCTAATTTGTCGAATACAAATATCTGGGCTAGGTGAAGTTTGTGTTTGAAAATAAATTTAGTAAAATTATTCATAGAGCGATTAGAATAGAGTTGGACAGGTTTTTAATTTTAAAAATAATATTACTGACCTTTTAAAGGGAACATCAAGACTAATTTAATTATAATTTTCTCGGATGAACATTTAATTGCGCGTAAATCTTTTCAATCCCCGTTGGAAGCTTACAAATTAGGTTTTGGACAAAATCAATACCTGACCCGTTAATAAAATGTCGAAAGGGAATTTGGAAAAACTTCGTGATACTGTTCTGTGTATTTAAAGGAGTTGCAAAAAAGTCTCCTGGGAATATATACGTTGATTTATTTTAGAGATTATTACAAGTGTAGGCTAACGAGTTTCTTATTCGGGACTTATTATACAGGGTCTCAAACATTAGAATGCAAATACAGAAACTAAACATTTCCAATTTCCGTAAAAGCTCAATTGAGATTTAAGTAACATGGGTATCTTAATTATGTCCTAAGGTATATAAGGAGCAGAGAAAGATCCTAGCATTATCTAGGAGGGCGTAAATATGTTCTATCTTTCCCACGTTACAGAGTTATAGCCCCTCAAAATTAACGCATAATTTAAAAATTTGAAAAATGTATAAAATTTTTCAAACCCACGTCAGTGGATCTAAATTATTCAATTATTCCTTTATGCTATTTTTTCAATGTTTTTAGTCACCGTTTACGAGTCGAGTAAATAAAAACAATCTGTTTACACTAGTGAAAAAATGATAATTAAACAAAATTTTTATTTCTGAATTTGTTAACAAACAAATTAAATAACACTCTTTAATAACCTGTATTGCCTCCTCTTGCCCTGATTACTGCTTCACATTTTCGAGGCATACTTAAAATCAGGTTTCTGGTTGCCTCTTGATCCATCTGATCCCATATCTCCATCAGCCTTAATGAAAACTCATTTCATTTCCCAGGTAGAGGCACTAAGGCTCTGACACTACGACCCATATTATCCCACAAGTGTTTTATGGTTTTTAAGGTCAGGACTTCTGGCTGGCCAACGTAAAGTTGTCCACTTCCTGGAGGTGATTTTGTACCACTCTAACCAAAGTGCCACTTGAACTTGTGGCCAGCCTTCTCCCACAAGCTCTATGGCAGCAGCACATTCATCAGGCAAAAGATTTGTACTTTCACGGGTGTTTTGAGCCATTTTAACATTTCAAATTTTTAAATTATGCGTTAATTTTGCGGGGCAGTGTACATTTTCGCAACAATCACTGTTTGTTTATAATAAAAAACGGCATTTGACGTCTTCTATCAATTCATTAAATTAAGTATGTACAACGAATACAATAATTTAAAAAGTAAAATAAACACTTAAAGAAGAAGGATTTTCGATTTTGAACTTAACAAACTGCTTTTGATCAGATTAAAATTCTGAAAATATTAGAAATAAAACTAACTTTATTTCTAGGTATCTATAGGAAAATGTTCTTTATAATTAAGATAATGGGCAGCATGTTTTTATAAAGTAAACCGATTTTCCTCGTTTTTATTAGCATATTGTATTGTTCGATCTGGTCAAGTAATATTTTTTGTAAGCATAGATTTTTAAAGGCGTTTAACAGGGTTAATCTTGAGATGCTGCTGCATCATCTGAGAGTTGTTATGTGGAACTACGCTGAAATATATAAAAAAATAGATGAGAGATCGAAGTTGGGTTGCTCGTTTCAATAATATCAAATCTAAAGAAATCAAAAATTTTCGTCGGGTGTTCCCTTTGGGTTCCATCTGGGGCCACCGCTTTTTAACATATTCATGAATAACATAAATAAATAATTTTCTCATAGCTACCTCTCTCTTTTTGTGGATCATTACACAGGATACATTTTGCAGAGTTCTTCCACTTGTATCCAGTGCGTTGGATTGTATGCATCGTCAAACGGATTTGGTAAACTTGGTTTGTGGTGCATAAGGAATGGAATGGAAATGCTCTAAAGTGTCATTAGTAGGAGAGACAACTGTACCACTCCCAAATCTGTCGCCAAACCTTGCACAGTTATTCGAAGTAGTGCGAAAAAACAGTTAACTATCTTTTTATGGAATTTATTTATACCTAGAGTATTTAAACTAGGTAAATTGGTTAATTTGGAGTATTTCTTAAGTAAAAATGTTTTTTAAGTCAGCTTAATCCTATTAATTTTTAATTGTTTAGTAGTTCAGATAAACGTGCCGAGTTTAATCAAGATGTTTACTTGTTGATTACATTTTGTTAAATTTTCATTATTGTTTATGGGTTCTTTCCTTGATTTTTATGATTTCATTTTATTTTAATTTTCTTTGTACGTACTAACCCGGTTTCAACAAAAAGATTGACGTCAAAATTGTTATGTTCGGTTGTACTTATTTCTTTAGTAAAAGGAGGTTAGGAATGAAGTCCAAGAGGTAGAAATAAAACCCGAAAAATGATAAAAATTATTTAGATAAATACGAAAAAAAAATAAAACAACACTTTTCAAGTGTTGTTTTATTTTTTTCAAGTTTTCAAGTGACACAAATCTGACTTGTTTGTCTCAATATATTTGCTCTTCACGTGATAACACTGGCCAAGTTGATTGCTTATATGGATTTCCAAAAGGCTTTCGATCATATAGACCATGGTGTCCTTGTGCTGAAGTAGAACTGTATAGGCTTCTCCTCAGGTTTGATTTCGCATTTGTAGTCCTACTTGAATGAGAGACAACAATTTGTATAAATCAAGGGCTTTAGATCTTCAGAATATTTTGTATCGTCTGGAGTTCCACAAGGCCCTCTCTTGGGCCCTTTGTTTTTCTTGCTTTTCATAAATGACAAACTTAATTGCTCAAAACTCATATTAACTACTAGTATTAATTTCTCGGTGGACTGTCAGTTCTTGCAGAGTGACTTAAACAGTATAAATACTATGGTGTGATATAAATAAACACTAAATGCTTTGTTATTTCTTACACTCATAGAAAACCTTGTATACAGTATGATAATAAGATAAAATCGAACACACTTTCTCGGTGTAGCAAAATAAAAGACCTCGGTGTTTCCTTCGATCAGATTTTTAGTTTTAGAACTCACTTAATGAATGTTGTTAAATCTGCCTCAAAAACTTTAGGTTTTATACTCAGGAACTGCAAAAGCTTTAGTAAGGATGTAACTTATATTATTGTTTAACTCTTTCGTTGGATCAAAATTAGAATATTAGTGTGGTATCCCATTTACCAGTGTGATATACTTACGTTAGAATCTATACAGCGTAGGTTTGTTAAGTATTTATAGCAATGAAAGTTGATTGTGTTTGTCCAACTAGAGGAACTAGTCGAATATTTTAATAATATGTATAAGAACTCTATCGTTCTTATACATATTATTAAACAGTAAAGTTGACTGCATGCATTTATTAAATCAAATAAATATTTTACTTTCGTTATTCAATGCCCGAAATACTCCTACTTTTTACTGTAATCGCCCCAATATAAACATGGTGATTAGAGCCCCAATATGTTATATGTGAATTTATTTTTTTGTATATTTCTTCTTTTTTAGCGTTCTCTGGTTGTAAAATTCTTGATCTTTTTTTAAATTTCGATTAGGTTGTAGGTGCTTTTTTATAACTCTTATAGTATATTTGTTTCTATTTAACTGCGTATAAATTTGCTAACAAAAGTTATTTTTTATTTCCTGTAAGTGGGTGACTATTTCAAATAAACGACTATTTATTTATTTATAACAAAAAGAAGAAAAACAAATATAAAACGTTATTTGGCTTTCTAAAAAGATAATATCCTATTATCTAAATTTACAATTGAAGGCGTACTCAGATAAGCGCTGGAACGGAAACAGTTGCATTGCGAGATTTAATTATGCTAATAACAAAAGAACTTCTTTCTCTTCTTAAACATACTCTGAATACACACTTGACAGATGCAGCTCCCACTAAACACGTCAGTAAATGCATAACAACTTTTCGTTCCCGCCGCACCGGAACCGGTCCCGTGTTGGTTTGCGTAGACCTAACTTTATATAACTTAAGTATATGATTTATTTGCTACATTTTATAAAATATTTTATTACTTTAATAAAAATATTAAAAATTAGGAATTTAAATTGGACAGAATTCTGGAGCTAGTAAATTCAAAATGTACAATATCGAATCACAAACAAAACGGTAAATTTCCTTTACCCGGATCTCTCCTCGTTATGAATATTTTATTTTCTTAGGAATAGTCTTTTAGTAATACATTTTTTACAATTACATTTATTGCTTCTGAAAAATTTTATGTCAATTGATAAGATTTATTTTTAGGTTGATTTATCAAACGTTTTATTTGGTCGCGATTTTGATCCCCGATTTGGAATCCATACCACAATTTTACTAATTTATCTTAGACTTGCTGGCACAACATTTGAAATTAATCTAATAAACAGTTTTTCAAGCTGATTTTTAAACTATTTTCATAAGTATCAAAATGTTACTAATTCATTTCTGTGTAACAATTTTTGACATTTTTTTAACATTTCACCAGGCCACCATACTGGATATTTACCAAAATTTTATCAGATCATCCCCTTCAGTCCTTCAATTTCTGACCAAAATCTGAAGACTATCGGCTAAGTAGTTTTTTAGCTTTGATCCAAATTGACAGACAGACAAACCGACAAAATTAAAAAAATATGTTTTTGGGCATGTAGAAACGCTAAAACTTGAAATGTAAAATCTCGGAGAGGTATTTTTTCACGATTACGAATATTTTATTCCTACCACAATTTTTCCAGTTCGTCTTTAAATCAAGCTTCATTCTAGCACAAAATTGTTTCATGCTGATTTTTTTTAAATATTTTTATTAACGTAATACTTGATTTTTGTGCAAAATTTTAGGTATTTAAGGTTAGTAATAATTTTTTAACATTTCACCCGACCGCCATTTTGTTTCGCCACCTTAGATTCGTACCAAAATTTCAGGTAATTGATTTTGTAAATCACCTGCAAATCTAATTTGCCGATATAGCTAATTTTAGGTGCTCTCTGCCAATATATATATATATATATATATATATATATATATATATATATATATATATATGTATATATGGGGGAGGGGGAGGTAGGGAGAGGAGCGGGAGAGGAGAGAGAGAGAGAGAGAGAGAGAGAGAGGGAGCGGGAGAGGGAGCGGAATAGGGAGAGAGAAAATCTGATTGCCGCAAAAAAATTACAAATATTTAGTATTTTTAGAAATTCAAGTCTGAAGTAAACGTTAACTTAGTCGAAACCAGCAAGGAACTACAAGGTTTTCTTAATTTTTTTTTTAAATTGAAATTGCCGACTTTTAAATGAGAAAACTAACCAATCATAAATGAGAAAGGAGCAAGCGGTATGAAACCAAAATGTATAAATGTAGAACAAAGCTTTAAAATCAGTGCAACCTCCGCTTAAACCAGAAGTGAAATTGGAGTAATTTAAATTCTAAAATGTGCCCTTATTACACATGTCTTGCAGAATATAGAAAGCAATGTGCGGCGTGCACTCAATAATGTCACCTGGTAATGACTATTTACCGTTACAGTTCATTATTGGGATATACTTCAATATTCATTTTTCGCGACATAGGGTTTAAACTCTCAGTGTATTATATTGTGTTTTTTGCATACAAATGTCTGTTAAGAAATGACTATATATATATATATATATATATATATATATTTATTATATATATTTATAATTGGTTTTACTGGTAATATTTCCATTACGACAAATTCAAAACAATCCAGCCAGTTTAAACTCACAAAACCACCAGCCATTGTTAATTTCGCTTTGGGAATTTATCGTTCGTTGCTTTTAACCTAATATGATGAATGACCCGGAGATGTAAAACTTCTTTGTGAATTATCATATAAATATCTCTTGCTCTGCATATATATATATATATATATATATATATACATATATATATATATATATATATATATATATATATATATATATATATATATATATATATATATATATATATATATATATATATATATATATATATATATATAGTGTGTCTACTTAAGTTCTCTACATATGAGAAACTTTTTTATTAGTTTTTTTACGGAAAAAAGTTACTCCTTATAAAAAGTTCTGCTTTCTGCCAAAATAATATTAAAATATTCAAACTTGAGATTGCGTATACAGGGTGGTCAAAAATTCCAAAAATCGAAATTGACTCAAGAGAAAAGTACCTTTAATTTTTATTTTATAGCAAAATGTAATACAAAATCTTACTTATAATAAAAAAACATATCTAGCACTAGATTCGTTGCTTCCTATCTGAAATCAATTCTTAGGGAATGTAAAACTTTGGCTTCTTACTGGCAAGTCCATTTTCTTACTTTTGTTCCTACCTACATACCAGCAAAATTTCCGTATTTATCGATTGTTCATAATGGCATTGTCACTGCCATTGTCAACCACAATATTGTATTACTTTATTGAAACATCAGTTTGAATATTATAGTAAAAAGAAATGCCGCTGAAATTAAGCAAGAAAGAATTGAAATAATTTTAATTGTCGGAGAAAATTATAAAACAGTTCGAGAAGCTGCAGACATTTTTAACAACAGACAGCTCGATAAAATTATACATTTCACACAGGAATATTCTAACTAAATTCAAGACTTTTGGAAATTTAGAAAATAACTTCACTAATTTTAATTCTAATAAACATTACATGTAAATAACTTAATTAACAATAAACACTAACTGTTCCGTCACTGCACATTTGCCTCAACATATCCACCATCTCTTTCCATACAGGTAACCGTTCTTACAGAAAATTCTCTTAAAACGTTTCTAATCATGGCAGGCGTTATGGCCTGTATCTCTTCCCTAATTACCCTCTTCAAATGATCAACATTCTGAAATGGCCTCTTTAGATACACTTTCTCTTTTAAGCAGCCCCAAAAGAAATAATCAAGAGGGTTTAAGTCCGAAGATCTAGCTGGCCAGAAAATATCAGAATACCTGTCGATTACTTGTCCATTAAAGATAAAATTTAAGTATTGTCTTACATCCCTTGCTCCGTGGAACCTTGGAACGTGGAATATTTGGAACCTCTCACTTATGGGTAGTTCATGATAAAATCGTACAAATAAGTATTTAGAAAATCCAAGTAGCGTTGACTATTTAAATTATGTCGAAAAAAAACTGGTCCAATTACTCTTATCTTTATAAATTTCATATTTGTTTTGAATGAATACTGATCACGAGTTTGTAATAAACAAAATTAGGATTAACGTCACTCCACCAACGACAGTTTTGCGAACTTACAGTCCCATTGGAAGTAAACGTTGCTTTATCGGTAAAAATAATGCGTCTTGCCATAAAAAGATCATCTTCTAGCTCCCCTTGTATCAGACAGCAAAATTCGAACCGTCGCTCAAAGTCTCCTGGTCTCAAGGTATGTATAAATTTTGGTTTGTAAGGTCGAAAACTGTTTTCTTTCAATATTTTTGAAACTGTATCTTTACCTACGTTATTTGGCAATGTTGCTGACCTTTTGCGTAGCGACTTTTTAGGGTCTTCTATCACAGAGAGCATTACTTGATTTGTAGTTTCGTCATTCGCAACCCTTGACCTCCGTTTCTTGTTAAAGTTATTTTATACATTTCCAAAAGTCTTGAATTTAGTTAGAATATTCCCCACTGTTGCGAAATGTATAATTTTATCGGGGTGTATGTTGTTAAAAATGTCTGCAGCTTCGCGAAATGTTTTGTAATTTTCAAAGCCAAAAGATAATCCAAATAATAACGCTGAAAATTCCAACACTGATAAGTGGGTAGAAAACTTAACTAATACAGATATTCCTGAATTTGCTTTAGAGGTTTTGAATAAGGGTCCAAACTTTGCTACCGAAGTTAATGATGAAAAAACATTACCTACAGATATTATTTTGTGTAACATTGAAAATGGCATTAGTCACTTAAGTACAGAACAAAAAGACACTATTAGGGCAAAAACAAGTAATATACTTACTAATTTCAAAAACAAATTTAAAATTAAAACAAACAAAAAATAAAAAACTTATCACAAAATATAAAAAAAAACAAAAATATTTTTGAAGAACAATCCAAATCTTCGAATTTTAAAAGCAGATAAAACCAACAAAACTGTGATTATGGATTCAAGTGAATAACACAAAAAAATGAATGACATTTTAGCCGATAAAAAAACATATAAAGAAGTTAAAGTTGATCCCACAAATCAATACCAAAAAAAGAACAACGATATAATAGATTCTTGGGAAAATAAACTTTTTATTTCACCAGATATGGCAAAAACGTTAAAAATTCGAAATGCAATTCCCCCTAAAATTCATGGTCTTCCAAAGTTACACAAGAGTGGTACACCACTTAGACCTATAGTATCTTGTATTCAGTCTCCTTTCGATCCACTCTCAAATTTTTGAAGGGCATTCTAAATATAAAACATAAAAATAAATATTATATTAAAGATTCTCGACTTTAAAGAAAAAATAAAAGATATAAAAATACCAGAGCAATATATTTTAATTTCGCTAGATGTTATTTCCTTGTATACTAATGTACCCATTTCAATAGCTACAAACATTATAGAGAGAAAATGGAACGAAATTAAAAATATACAGATATTCCAAAAGACGAATTTATAAATGCCATTGAACTAACGTTAAATTCTACATATTTTGCATATGAAAATAAAATATTTAAACAAATAGATGGTTGTGCTATGGGGGCATCCATTTCAAGTGTTATCGCCCAATTAGTTTTGGAGGATTTGGAGGAAACTGTTTTGCAAAAGTTAGATTTCAATATTCCATTTTTCTATCGATACGTAGATGATTGTATCACAGCTATTCCCAAAAACCATGTCGAAAAATATTTTAACAGCTATAATAATAAATTACAATTTACTACTGAAGTTGAAGAAAACAAAAAAATTAACTTTTTAGATATAACATTACACAATGAAAATCAAAAAATAAAAACTGAATGGTATACAAAAAAAACATGGTCCTCTAGATATCTTAATTTTAACTCCAACCATCCAATTGCCCAAAAAAAATCAGTGGTTATTGGCTTGGCAGATCGAGTGGTACAACTCTCTGATCCTGAATACCGAACAGAGGCCATCAACAAAGCGAAACAAGCACTTTTGGAGAACAGTTATCTACCAAAATTTGTCAATAAAATATTTAAAAAAAGAATTCATATATTTTATAATTCCCAAAAAAAACAGCAGAAAACACTAATAAATAAATCAACAAAATTTATATCATTGCCTTTTATAAATGGCCTCTCACAGCAATTCCAACATCTCTTCGAAAGAAATAACATAAAAGTGTGTCATAAAGGATACAACTTATTATCTTCGGGTATATACTCAAGATTAAAAACAAAAACACCTAAGAATAAAAAAAGTAATATCATTTATGAGATTCCATGCAGGGATTGCCCCGGGGTTTATATTGGGCAAACAGGGCAGTATCTAGAAAATAGATTAAAGGGTCATAAGTATGATAAAGGAAATACCACTGCTTTGACATCACATCAAAAATCGCGAAAACATACATTCAATTTCGACGAAACTAAAATATTACGAGTCGAACCAAACAAAAAGAAACGAGAGTTCCTCGAAATGGTAGCAATCCAAAAAAATCCAAATGTCATAAACGACAAAAAAGATCTAAATATTTTAAGTAAAACCAGTTCTATAGTACCCAAGCATACATTTTATTTATTTTATGTTCTCCGGTTGTGATTGTAAGTTGTTAGTGAGATATGTAAAAGTGAAATCGTTAAATATATTGGAAATTTTATTTTTAAAATTGAGCTACGTTTAAGGTAAAGATTCTTGACATTTATGTAAGACAATGTGAGCTTTATATATATATATATATATATATATATTTGTATATATATATATATATATATATATATATATATATATATAAATTTAAAAATTCCTTTTGAAATTTGTAGACTTTTGAAAAAGGCCTCAAAAAAAGGTCGAAACGTTACGAAAAATGTTCAAAAAGACAATGTGAGCTTATATATATATATATATATATATATATATATATATATATATATATATATATATATATATATATATATATATATATATATATAGCTCGGTGTCCATTGTTATATTCAGTGACTATATATATATATATATATATATATACTTTTGTGTGATGTATCCATTTTTTGTCCAATATATACATCCTAAAGGAAATTTTTTAAGGGTGATCTTTATTATATATATATATATATATATATATATATATATATATATATATATATATATATATAGCACTGAACAAAATTTCAAAAACGATGAAGTCGTCATAAGTCATAACCACTGCCTTTAAATGATTGTTTCTCTCAGCAACGGTAAGAAAGCATAAACCAAGTAGATCCTAAATCCAAAAATCCTTTAAATCAACAAGTTGATGAAAGGTAATAATTCATATATATATTTTTGGATATTATATATATTTTTGAATTGTTTATTTAAGAAGTGTATTTAGTTGCAAATTCGTAATTTCGTTTTTTGAAGAATATTGAGTTTGCTCTAGTTTTTTTTCCTAAAATACAACTACTTTTCTATTTTAAACAGTTATTCCCTAACAGAGTTAAACATTTTGTGTATTTTAATAAATGCCACAATTGTCACTGCGAAAATTTTGCATAATCTGGCGCGGCGCCAATTCAGTTCTTATTCAAATAAAAATAATGTGTACATTAGTTATAAAAAATTATGTACCGAACATGTGTTCTGATGTTTACATTGAATTTTTTAATTGTTTTATAAATTTGTGGTTGTGATTTTTAAAGTTATTTTTTATTTTTATTTAAGTTATTATATACAATATTTTTTCACGGGCGTCACCAACTTTGTTGTGAGAATAAAAAGTAATTTTTAAACTCGCAATAATATCATAAAATGCTACATGGAACTGACACCCGCAAAAGTATTTAACACAATTCGCCTAAAATGTATTATCTAAACATTATAAGCTATTGTTTACAAAATTAGCTCATATTAAATTTATCAGTAGTGCGGTAATATTAGCACATTGTCTGATTATATAAAAAAATACCATTACCTACATGGGTGAACGATTGTCACTCTTATTCTGCGCCGATAAGATAAAAACAGTTTCTTCAACATAGTAAACATTTTCATTTCATACATATACAGTTAAAACACGACGTGATTAATGTACGATCACGTGGTTTACCAGAATCTCTTGTCGGCGTGCACGGTGTTCTAGTCACACATCATATGGAGTCACGCGCCTTTTGCATTCTTTCATTGCAGAGCAGTATCAATCAAGTGATGTGAGGTCTAGGTAGTTTGAAAATAAACATTGCTATGTTGCCGCACGTTGTTAAATTAGTCATAATATTCTACTTTATATTTTTCAATTAACTGAATCTATGTTCTGCTCTATATCGCATTGTATGAGTTGATTATGGAAAATAATATAAACTGCTGGCCACTTGAAACAGTTCCCTTGCATTTTTTTGCTAAAATTTAAGTTCGAATATTTTTAAAACGAGACGAGGTACTGAGGTGCGGTTTTAAGTTGTATCTTGCAAATTTTTTTACATATAACCGATGTTAGGCGTAAAACTTACTTACTAGTTTTTAAAACTGCAAATTTTTCATTTTTTATTTGTTCCGAAAATCTACAAAAACAATTTTTTAGTTCTAATTGTTAGATCAGCTTAACCCTTGGTGAAATTGTAAAAACAATTTCAACCTTTTTGTAAATTTTTTTTAAATTTTTTGAAATTTTTTTCTACCTAATAAGCTGTAATTTTTTATTAGCCAGTTTTAAAGTTTTCTTGCTAAAAAGCCTTTAGGTCATATTTTATTTATGTGCACGGTCTGCACTACGCAGAACATATACAGGGTGTGAAAAAAATGTGGCAAGCTAAATTAAAATCCTAGCAATGCTAAAGATCATGTACGTATATTTCAACGCCCTGTAGCATAAAGAAGAATTCAAATTTAAAAGTTTTTACTTAAGTTTTAAGTGGTAGGGAATATTTTCTCCAAATGGTTTTTTAATTTTCTCTGTGACTTTATGATTTTAGCAAATACAGGTGTTGATTTTGCAGCCAAATTTGCCAACATCGGGTAACACAAGAGACATGTAACAGGCTTCCACCTTAGTTTTAAAAATATCAACATGAAATTTGAAATGTCTCTAACTTCATAAAGGAAAAAATTATATTTTTAACGATATATCACAAGTTAAGTTTTGTTTTCAAAATGGCGAATGGACAGCCATTTTTTCAAAATTCAACAATGGCCTGTCATGATAAAAATGCACTCACTTTTTACAAAAAACTGGTTTTAAGCAGTCCAAAATAAGCTTAATTTTAATTTTTTTTAGAACACGTCGACTTAAACAGATTTTTGACAGCCTGTATGTATATTTGTTTTTGCTATTTTGATAATACAGGTTACTATGCATTACATTTTTAAAAAAGTTTTTTGCGAAGAAAATTAATGTGAAAAATTATACAAGGTGTCAACAAAAAATATCGGAGTAAATTCTTCATTCGGTAATTAAAACCAAAAGTAAAAAAAATTGAAAAATTCTATTATTTCCCAAAAAGATGAAGTGTCTAAAAAATAAAAACTAAGCTTATTTTGTTTAAAAGAAGTATTGTGAAATGTCAAAGTTGTATTTTCAAAAAAAGACTGTCCACTCGCCATTTTGAGAACAAAACTTACCTTGTGATATATCGTTGATAAGCTAATTTTAAGCTGAATACGATAATTAATAAAAATGTACAGGGTTCTATTTAAAATAAAAAAGTAGGGGTCACTTCCGGTAAAACCCCAAATAATTTTTAGTTATTTTTTTATAGAAAACTTACCTCTTCTCGAGTTATAGAAATGTCTTAAGATTAATTTTTTACCTGTTACATGTCTTTTGTGTTACCCGATGTTGGCAACTTTGGCTGTAACACCTGTATATTTTAAAATAATAAAGTTAGAGAGAAAATTAAAAAACCGTTTGGAGAAAATACTCGGTACTCCTTAACCCTTAAGTAAAAACTTTTAATTTTAAATTATTTTTGATTGAAACATACGTACATGGTCTTTAGGATTGCTAGGTTTTTAACTAACCTTGCCACATTTTTTTCACACCCTGTATGTTTTCTGGATAGTGCAGACCGTACACATTAAAAAAAATATGACTTAAGGGTCCTCTAGCATTTTTATCATTTTACATCAAATGGCTGATAAAAGTTACAGCTTATTATGTAGAATAATTAAATTTTTTGACAAAAAAATCGTATCTCAAAAAATATTAAAAATTAATAAAAACGTTTGAAATTGTTTTTTACAAATTCCCCAAGGATTACGCTAATCTAACAATTAGAACTAAAAAATTGTTTTTGTAGATTTTCGGAACAAATAAAAAATTGAAAAATCTTGTTTAACTCCCTGTATAAATAACTTTTTAGCTTAGGTAAGTTTTACGCCTATTATCGGTTATATGTAATAAAATTTGCGAGATAAAACTTAAAACCGCACCTCAGTAATTATAAATTTTACCAAAAAATGCAGGTGAACTGTTTTAAGTGGCCAGCAATTTAGTCCGTCAATATTTACTTCTTTCGAAAATATATGTTGCGAAATCACGAGTTGTATTAAGGTTTTTAATGTTGTTATACAATAATGATTTTATCTGAGTTAACCCAGTTGGTAGTTGAGAAGTTAAATGTCCACTAATCATTTTAATTTAACCAATATCTGAAGATTTAGAATAGAAAATGTTGAATAAACTGTTAATTCTGAAGTAAATCTTTTATCTAGCTCACTTACTATTACATCTAAATACGCATTAAATACTGTCACTTCCAAATGTTTCATAGTGTTTATAATTGGCTCATCAGCTGCAAGCTCATCAAAAAACTTCTTCACAAGTTCTTTTACTTTTAAATTGAGGGTCAATGCCCTATTGGATTGCGATGTCTTTTGACAAGTTTATTACTTTTTTTAAAGTTCTGTCAAGTTTCTTTCATTTCAATTAAATTAGTCTCTTGGTCTATATCAATTACACATCTCTGTAAGAATTTGGAAACCAAATTAATATTTTTAAAAACCTTGAAGTTCAAACAAAAATATATACTCGAAATTTTCAATTTTTTTTTCGTGATGTATGCTTCATCTGTATAACACTTATCTTTCAAAACTAGAGGTAAATTGGACAGATACTTCAAGACTGATAAATAGTTTGCTTTTTAAGAGAATTTAATTGTTGCCACCGAGGTAAGCTTACTCTAAAAAAAACGTGCAAGCGCGTATAAAGATCTCTGTCACTAAAACATCTACATATTAAATTTAACGTTATAAAATGTTTTGTAATAACAGTTTTTGCAAAATTTAAAATTTGAACATCCCGTATTTCAATAACGTGAACCTTCTAAAGGAATACTGTTTTCTCAAATTTTCACTGAAAAATGATATCATAATACTTAATTGTCGACATGATTTCTGAATTATGGACCGTTTACTATTAATCATCTTATTCAACCGTGTAGTTCAAAAACCAATGCGGTTATAATAATTATTCGATACGTTTCGTTTTTTTTTTATAGAAGCATTCTTTAAATTCATATATAAACAAATTAGAAATTCTTTTTTATAAGTAAACCACCCTGACTGTAACACATATAAATTCTAATCCAACATTTTATGTAATAAAATTTTTTTCCTTTGTTATTCGCACTCCGTTAGCATGAGTAAATTTTAAGGAAAAGTTAGATTGTTCTCGCGGCAACGTCGCACGAGCCTGCATACGACCTCCCCAAACTCGCATGGAGGGAGAAAACACGCGACAATACGCAAAGACTCATCGTCAGCAGATCCCGTCAGTAAGAAACTCTATTATACTTTGTGGTATTGATAAACGGAGCCGGTGAAATTACGATTTTTTTAATCGGAATCTTCTCATTTGTTTTTTTTTACCGTCCTGGTGTCATTTTCACTTATCAGTTAATCGTTGTAAAATAATATTTTGTAAAATATTCTATGCGGGACAAGAGTGCCAACCAAACAAGTTCGCTATACATTACCATTACGGACCGCGTCACACATCGAAAGTTAGTTTGTGCCCATCAACGCAATTATTTCAGTGGTGTCGAATGTAAGGATGAAATATATGCAGCCCATCAATTAGCTTGTGTAAAATCCGAATCGTCTACCACCCCTGAGCCGATAGCCGACGTCCCGAAAGTATCAACGCCTCCAAAGATTCACGTAGATTTAGTAGATGATAACAACGTCAGTAAGAAGGTGGTGGTAGATAATTCAGTTTCACCATCACCGGCTAAAACTTTGCCCGCAAGACCTCGACCTGTTTCGGTTACGGCAAAATTGTTTTCTCCCTACGAACCTCCGAAAGAGCAGCAGGAGGTTGTTGTTCGTCCTCATACTGCTACCAAGACGATCTTTGCACCCAGGACCGAGGACATGAGCAAAGGATTTTTGACGTTTTCAGACGACGAGCCTGGCTTAACAAGTAAGTACTTAATTTGTTTTTTATATTGCCGGTCTTTATGCAACAGTTTTTCAGGCAATTTAAGACGTTTTTCAAAAGAACCTTTATTTTAAAATTGAGACACTTACATTTGAAAAGACTGTCATTTATGTACATTTACATTCAACATATTTTTGGTTTATCCGATCCTTACTGTCTTAGAACGGAAAGTTTATGACTGAAGAAACATCAGTACAAGTTTTTTATCGGTCATTTTACTCTACTTATAGTATTATTGAATTGGCTTTTACCTACCTAATTAGTAATTCATTAGTCTATTATTTAAATTGTGTTTTCCACTAATTTGTTTTCACAATAATGTTATGGAACTAGTTATAATTAACTTTGGCATACATAAAAGTTCTGGGTTAAGTAAGCGTAATAACTGGACCAAGGTATAAAAAATACATACATTTACATTGAAAAAAAAGTAGTAATTAACAAAACAATTTTAGATTTGAATAAATCACTCGTGTTACGTAAACACCGTACGTATTCTCCTTTTTCTCATAGGCGCTTTATGTGAAATTATTATCGAGGGTTTTCTACAAAATTAAATTATATAATATGGACATTGACTTGTAAAATGTTTGCAAAATCGTAACGCAAATAATACGCATAAAAATCTAGTAATATAATGCGTGCATTACTTATACAGTCTAAGTAGGAAGTAGTTCTACTAGTTGTTTGGAATTTATTGTTATAATTATGTTAACAAGTATGATTAGAAATATACTGGACCGGCAATAATTATTTTTTCTATATACATTCGAAGTAATGGCATTTTATGAGCAGATATCTTAAATTTCAGAAAAAAATATCACAAAAAATATTAAAATTCTTTGAAAATTCTAGTTTATAAATGCTCTCTACAGAAACAAATCCAAATAATTAAACCTATTATATTTCTAGGAAGGAATTTATTTAAAAAAAAAGTACTCTTAATTCACCTTTATTAAAATCATTTTGAAAATGTAATATAAAGATAATGAGTATAAGTTATTTAATGAGAAGTTAGCCGATAACTGCTAAATAGCTGATAAAGTTATTGAATTCAGTGAGAAATTATTTGATTTATTTATTATGGAGCTTTCTCCACTATTGTCAAATTGATGCGCATTTTTTAAAAATTTAACCTAAATTTAAATGGCTATGACTTGTAGACAAAATGGTATATTTAGGTAGGTTTTTTACATTTTGTAGGCTTATGTTTTGTTAACATTTTTGTAGTATGCGTGTTTTAAGGGTTGCTTAGTATGGTATATACGAGGGATAAGACAAAAGTAGATGAACTTTGTCAAGAGCGAAAATTTGCAAACCTGAAATTATTTTGATTTTATCTATATGTATTAATAAATGGGTCCTTAGGAAATAAGTGGTGTCTCAAAATTTTAATATCCGATTTGTTTCTTTTTTAATTCATTTTTTTCTTATAATACGCATTTTTTTCAAGATTTTCGTCTCTAAATTAAACTCTCTTATTAAAAAAAAAAATATTATTTTAATCATTTTGACTTTTCCAAGGACGTTTTGAAAAAAAGTAAATACATTGTTGTCTTTCCGAAAGTTAATTTTGCTTCAGGGGCGTACTAATTAATTTTTTCAGACCGTTACATATCTTTCTTATGTTCTTAAATCCGACTTGGTCTCCTGAACTCCGTACCATTTTTACTGTTTCTTATTATTTTTGATAAAAGTGACTTCAAACCTCGGGACGGTTTTTTAATTTCATAGAATTATTACCCGTAGTCTGAGTAATTTTGATTTTTTTTTTAACATAAAACTACTTTCTTTTAAATTACCAATTCTAGGCACTATTTAAATAAATTTCTGACTAATTGAGTATGTTTCCTTCTTTATTAGTAAGTTTTCGTATACCGAGTGTCCAAAAAACATATAATTATTAAAACCTTTATACAGGGTGGGGCACAACTTACACGTCCGTCTCTAACTACTGAACGATACTTTCTTTTTAAATAAACCTTAAGTAATTCTCTGAAATTACACTTCTATGCAGAATTTTGCAAATTTCATTTTTACTATTCTTTGTATATTGAAAAACAGTGGTTAATAACTTTTTAGATTTCATGCAAATATTAACCATAGGTAGAATAATTTTTTGATATTTTATTAAACTCAGTTATGTTAATGCATATATTTTTTTAAATTTAAAATTTTAGGGAATTTTTTAATTATGTATGTTATAATAGAACGAAAGCTTTCACGGCTGTGGTCAATTAAGAAATCATGGTTCTTGGGATTAGACCGTGTCAAAATTCAGTGTTCCGATCTCGTGAAGTGAAGATCCCTGAAGATGCCTCGTGCAATCGAAGGCGAAACGTTGGAAAGTGATTCCATTTTGACACGGTCTAATCCCAAGAACCATGATTTCTTAATATTTATGTTATTTATCACTAGTTTTTTGATACCTGTTGTATAAAAAATATATAAATAACATAAACTTTCTACAGGTTGTTGCAAACCCTATACTTATGCTAATTGGGATCTCACAGAAAAGAGGTAAAAAAAGGTTTTAATAGCGACAAAGTTACGCATTGTAAAACTTACTTTTTTAAGACTGTCGAAAACAAAAAACTGAAATATTTTAATTGATTTTAATTTTTTACTCACTATATTTAAGGCGTTGCATAATTAACATTTTCATTGCAAATTTTGTCCATTACAAAATGGCGATTCGGTTCCAGTCACCAATCACGTGATCTCGAACGTGATACTATGTTATTTTCTAAAGCTTTTGATTTTCCAAATCAATAATTTATTCGATTTGAATTAATGACACTGAACTAAAAACTGAAGATACCAATGCAGTAAGTAAAAAATTGTTTAAAACAGATCCCACAAAAAAATTTAATAAAAGATAAGGCTACAAAATGTAAAAAAGCGTTTGCAAGCAAACCATCTAATTTAAAGATTCTAAATCCAATAGTTTTGTAGTAAGTGTAGTTATGCCGTCATTATTTATAGGCAACCTTTAATTAATTAAATTACTTTTATTGGGGAATTCAAATATAGAATAAAATAAGTGTAATCCATAAAATGTAACTTTATTATGTCACGTATCTTTGACGCATCCTGTATACCTTTGAAAAACTTAGAATGTAGCTCTATCTGATCTGCATATATCATGCAAGGTCCATTTAAATAGAAAGTACCGTTCAGTAGTTAGAGACGGACGGGTAAGTATGATATATGAAGACTTACTAATAAAGAAGAAAACATACTCAGTTTGGTATAATTGTAATTATAAAGTGCCTGGAATTGGTAAATTACAAGAAAGTAGTTTTTATGTTAAAAAAAATTAAGTTTCAAAAATAATCAAAATTACCAAAAATAACAGGAAATAATTTTAAAATTAAAAAATTCAGGAGGCAAAGGTCTAATTTAAGAAAAATAAGTTATAGAAAAAATAAAAATATAAAATTATATAGGCAAAATTGTATTTACTTTTTTAAACCGTCCTTGGAGAAGCCAAATCGATTAAAAGGATAATCTTTTTAATAATAGTTTTTAATTTAGAGAAAAAAATGCGTATTATAAGAAATAAAAAATCTTTTGTAAATAAACCATTGTTTACAAGTTATAGCCATTTAAATTTTAAAAAATTTTACTTCAGTTGCACAATAGTGTATCAGTTTATTAATGTGTTATGCTTTAATATTTCATAGAGTTATTTTAATCTACTCTACATATTAATTGTTCTAAAAACTTCTTATCTCGATTGGCTTAAATATCTTTGGCCAGTCTTAAAAAAGTTGCAATTAGGGCGGTATGTACGAAACCAGGTGGGTAAAAACCTGATTTGTTACCATACGTAGTGTGCATAGCCGACCTACAACCAGATTGGTATCAGAATGTTGCTTGAGCAAAATATGAAGCGAAATGTAAATTAAAACACTCTCTTTCGAATAATTGACTCTCGATCGCCTGCCGCACGGTAGATCGTTTTAACAACCTAGCGACAAAAAATATAAAATTTATGGTCTGAAAATCTGATAAAATCCACTTTAATTCATTATTTAAGTCCCATACAATAAACATTTAAGATCAAGTCGCAGCGTTTGGCTCAATATTTGATTAAGCAAAGTTGGTTTCTGGCTGTGTAGGAATATACCTTAGTCAGTTGTTCAGTCTTTTGACGAAAGATTGTTTCTATGTACCGTATGTATTCATAAAAATAGTTAATCAATTTAAAGTTATAATATAATATAAACAAAGTAATTTTATTCAGTTGCGAAAAAGCAAAAAAATTAAATTTGTTTATCGTTCTGTACATAAAAAATTATTTGAACATATTAAAAAAAGAACTGTTGAATGTTGAGATCGAACCCCAATACACAAAAAACTTCCATCATGTACGGTTGTTATCTTCTTGATTGTTGTCCTAGACATAAGACGAGGTCATGCGTAACTGAAAAACTCCAAAGGCCAAATTCCGTAATGCATCGATATCTAAAACAAGAAACACGATTTGATCTTTCTTCAGGGGTTCCCAAGTACCATGTCGTTTTGAACTATGCTTTTTTGTTCTGAGTTTCGCAACATCTACTATACACTACGTTTTTCAAACGGAACACTATATATTATTACATTTTTGAATTACAGTGATTTTGAAGTAAGGTGATCACCTGCATCACATACATTTCATATGAAAATAAACAATTAAATAGGTAATAAAATAATTTTCGTTTTTTTGTTTGACTGGCATCATAAGACAGCTTATCAAAAACTAAGATAGAAATGTGAAAGTTATTTTGCTCTAGGTCCAACCGTTCAGGTGCTGTGACGGCTCAAAGAAGCAAAAATGTCAATTTTCAAACATCAATAAATCAAAAACAGATGAAGATAGACATATAGTACCCTTAATGAAAAACACTTATAATTGACCATAGAATCGAAAAACAGGGCACAAAAATATCAAGATATCTATATAAATATTAAAATATCTGATATTTATGTTATATATCCGATATATATCCAAGTTGTGGTATTTATGATAATTTCTTAAGATGTTCACAAAATTAAACAAAATAAATATGTTGTCTTTACTATTGGTATTTAGTATCTAAGTACCTATTAAAAACTGCAAATAAGAAGACACAAATATACAAAAAATACTTTTTAATTAAAATTAAAAATAAAAAACCAAGGCCACATGAAGGAAAAATAGAAATACCTAGTGAGTATCTCAGTTATCTAATAATTATTATTCTCTGAGATAAGAAAAGAAAAACGGTGACAGAAATTGTCTAATAAAATTCTTTTCACCAAACTAAAACAGGCAAACAAGTCTAGATAATGGTTCATCATCTGAATCAAAACTTAGGTCTTTATTTGATACCACCACTAGTTCTTCATGTGCATCTGTTACAGTATTTTCTTCTTTCTCCGTCCAAATCCAGTCTAAGTTATCTTGTTTGTTTGTTGAATTGTTGTTTAAATATTTAAACATAAATACAAGTTTACTACCCTTTTCAATGCCTAGATTATTTCGTAACTTAGAATGCACAAGTCCAAAGCTCGAAAAGCACCTTTTAATGCCTGCTGTAGAAGCTATTGCTGTAACTGGTTACATAATTCCAAAAAAAAAAATTCCTTATCAGTCCAGTCTGACTCAGAAGTTGATACAGACTTCCACCAAATTAACGTAGGAGTTCTTCTGAAACTTTCACCATACAAAAAAGCAGGAAAGGGTTTGGATTTTGAAGTTAGTGCCATGACAGAAGGAATGAATGAATCTGTTTTGATCGAATTTAAATATTCATAGGCTTCTTGTTTCTGTTTAATAGTGAGCCTCCTAAAAATCTATAATCTAACATGTTCAACAAGAAATGAGGTGAGCCTATAACCATATCTCTTCTTTTATTATACAGGTTTTGAATGTGGATTGGTTGGTCTTTTAAGTCTTTTCCTAACTGAATCCAAACTTCTACGGATACAGTAATTGTCGTTGAGTCTCGTTGCATCCTGTCAACTGCAATTGAAACTGGATATAGTCTAGCCAAAAAGGCTTTTGCGTTTACCACTATATGGTTATTATTCACAATGTTGTAAACGTCAGCATCAATTTTGTCCTTATTGTCTTGGCACACTTGTACTAGTATTCTCCTGTTTTCTAAATAAGATCTAATACAATCTCTCATGGTATTCCATCTTACTTCTTGAGGAAGAATAAAGTTTTTACCACCTGTTTGTTTATAGAAAGCTGATGAAAAATGTTTATTGCGGAAATATTTGACTACCTTCAATATGTGTTACGTAATTCCAGGAATTTTCATGTCCTCAGCCAACAAATTTAGAAGATGTGCTGAACATCCATACTATATAATGTACCGTATTTTTTTGACGTTTCCAGTATTATCGCTAACGAAACTTTTAACCTTCACTTGGAATCTCTCTTCAACTCTGTTTATTGCAGCAATTCCGACCTCTTTCAGATATTCAGCAGTATGAGGGTTTCCTGATGTGTCTACACTATCTACTAAAATTGACTCACAGCTATGTGTCATAATTGAGCAACATACGATAGGTTCTTTTTTAACATTGGACCACCCATCTAGTGACATGGAAACTGTTTCACCCTGAATTTTTTCCTTACATTCTTGTAATATGTCCGAATAAACGCTTTCTAGCACAGATCCCCCTACTTGAAAAGCCGAGGGGGGTTTATATCCTGGTCTCATAATATTTCACATATCTTTGAATTCCTTATGATTAGCATGCTTATTTATTATGTTGCTATAATACTGTGTTGTAACAATTGCATCAGCATTTCTTACAATTAGTAAATTCGACGTTTTCCTTTTTTTAGCCATGGGTGGGACAGACTGGTGATCTAAAATAAAATAGAAACAAAACCATAATTCACTCATCCCAATTACAACGTTGCAGTTTCTCTAATGTTATTTAGATTTTAGAGTCTGGGACGATCTTTGAATAATAAAAAATAAAAATATTAAAGTTCTGTGTTTTTGTAACTTTAATTATTCTTTAATTGTTGGTTCACTAGTTTATAAATAAAAGCTTTTTAAACAAAAAATTTAATTTATTTTATACTTTTTAGCATTATTTTTACGCACCCTGTATAAGACATTTACTATATGATATATTTTATATATTACAATATTTTATTGCCAACGGGTTTATATAGAATGGATACCCAATTTCAGTCAGTTCCAATAACTTGAACTGTTTTTTACTAATTAGCATTTTATTACGGACCCTGTATAAAATATTCACTATTTGACACCAAAACATTGTATTGTCACCGGGTTTATATAATATACCAAATTTTAGTCACATCCAATAACTAAAACTTATTTGTAATTTTTAGCATTTTTTTGTACCCTGTATAACATATTTAAAATTTGACACCATTATATGCTATTGTCATCTGGTTTATATATCTATATCAAATTTCATTAAATTCTGATAACGGGAATACTTCAAAACCTATTTGCAAGATTTGACCCACACATACATACTAACTAACATACAAGTGAAATTAAATAGAAGCTTTTAAAAATATAAATCGCGACAAAATCTTGATATTTAAACATTACTTTTTTGGGTTGAATGAATACCTTTTTTAAAGTGATCACGACACGGATTTTCTATAAATATTTAACTTACCTTGAGTACTAATGGATGCCTGAATATTATATTGGTTTTGATTTTGGGATTGAATACTTTTCTGATTAATATTGATTTCAGAAGCTTCGGAGCCTTCAATACATATTTCTCAATGCTTTTTCATACTTGTAGGAATGCCCTGCATTTCTAGAAGACATTTCTTACATTTTGCCCATTTACCCGTGTTACTCTCTTTCTTTATACAATCAAAACTTGACCAAACTAAATCCTTTGGTTTTGGCATTTTGTAAACTATATTAATCGATTAAAATAAAAGGTATAAACATAGACCAAACTCAAACGCCAGGATATTATTGTCAACTGCTACTCAATCAACACTTCTCTGGGATTCCCCGTTCTCTGCCCAGCCAAAGTAGCGGGGGTAGGCAGGTAAATAATTCAGAATTTATAAGCTGCGCTTCTTTAAAAAAAATAGCTAAGAAATCGTAATATTCTCAATGAAAAAAAGCGGATATATATCTTGATATTTATAAAATAAATATCGTGATATATATCAAGATATATATCGTGATATATATCAGTGGATATATATCCTCGCGCCCTGTCGAAAAATGTAATAATATACAGGGTGTTCCGTTTAAAAAACGCAACATCCTTGGCGTAAGTCGTTTGTTTTTCATTCAGTTGTTTTTTTGTTACGATTTTCTAATTATCCGAGCTAAAATACGCATCGATTGGCTATTTCGAATTTCTTGAGAAATACGGGGGAAGTCAAAAAAATCCGATTGATATATAATGAAAAATGTATTTATTATGGAGCTTTCTACATCAGTAATATTGTTTAGGCCTACTCAAAATAACTAACACTAAGTTAATTTAGCTATAGATAATTTATCTATATTAATAAGTTTGGTATAAAAATATCTCAGACATCAAAAAAAAATTAAAGTTTTAAAATTTCATCTAAATGATTCATTTTCTGTATTGTTCTCCTGATGTTTAATTTATCTATAATATTGGAAAAGTATTGTGAGTTTCGACATGTAGCTTCCCAAAAGATTTCAAAAGTCTTTTCATTTTTCTGTGGTACCAACTACCAATGACATTTTTCGGCTGGTTTTCCAACCGAGAATTTCTAATCTCTTAAAAAATCATTGATATTGATATTTTCCTACTTAAAAAAAGTGAAAGGTCAATTTTAGTAATTTTAGGTACATCTGCACTCATTGTGAGTATGTTCACCTTTTTTTTTGTCTGTGCACTAATTGTTTAGGTAATTCCCGAGGTAATTTTTGAATGTAATCTCTCATCCACGATACCGCAACCACTTAATCGTTTTTAGGAATCCAATGCTTGCTTCGAGGTTAAAAACAGCAAATTTGTCTGAAATAATAAAAAATCACGTATCGCTTTATCTTATCTTCGAAGTGCTTTAAGGTGAAATTAATCTGGTAAATAAGTCGTGTACACATAACAGGGACGTTATTTTTTTAGTACATTTTTTCCGCATGAGTAATCAAATTGTCATAATCAATATTATCCAATCTTAATTAGAGCAGTTTAAAATGCATAGTTGTCAGTTAATGACATTAGATGGCATGCTAAATGTTCACTAGGAACTACAATATATAGCTATTTCTAAACTATTGTGCAAATGAAGTACACAAAATGGTTTGTTTACGTAAGGTTATGTACTAAATAAATGGGTTCTTGGGAAAAAACTGATTTCTCAAAATTTTGATTTGTTTCTTTTTTAATTAATTTTTTCTTTTGTGTTTTTTCAACATTTTTCTCTCTAAGTTAAACACTCCTATTGAAAAGACTACCCTTTTAATCGTTTTGGCTTCTCCAAGGATGTTTTAAAAAAAAAAGTAAAAATAATTTTACTTTCCCGAATGTTAATTTTATTTCAGGGGCGGACTAACTAATTTTTTCAGACCGTTATATACCTTTCTTATTTTCTTAAATTAGACTTTGTCTCCTGAATTCCGTAAAGGGTATTTTTACTTTTACTTATTATTTTTGATAAAAGTGACTTCAAACCTCGAGACACTTTTTAACTTCATAGAATTATTACCCGTAGTCTGAGTAATTATGACTAATTTTTAAACTTAATTTTTTTTACATAAAAACTACTTTCTTTTAAATTGTTAATTTTAGGCACTTTTTAAATAAAGTTATTCCTAATTGAGTATGTTTTCTTCTTTACTAGTAAGTTCTTGTATACCGAGTGTCCAATAAATATATAATTATTAAGACCTTTGTACAGAGTGGGGCACAACTTACACGTCCGTCTCTAACGATACTTTCTTTTTAAATGAACCTTAATTAATTCTCTGAAATTTGTGTATTGAAAAACGGTGGTTAATGGCTTTTTAAATTTCATGCAAATACTAACCATAGGCAGAATAGTTTTTCAATATTTTATTACTCAGTTATGTTAATGCATCCATTTTTTATTTATTTAAAATTTTAGGAAATTTTTTAATTATGTACATTATTTATCAGTTTTTCGATAGGTACTGGTTGTATAAAAAATATATAAATATCATAAACTTTATACAGGTTTTTTCAAATTGCTCATGCTCAATGGGATCTCGCAGAAAGGTAAAAAAAAGTTTTAATAACGAAAAACTTTCGCATAGTAAAATTTACTTTATTAAGACTGTCGAAAACAAAAAACTGAAATATTTTAATTGATTTTAATTTTTTACTCACTATATTTGAGGTGTATAATTAACATTTTCAAAGAACGAAAGCTTTCACGGCTGTGATCAATTAAGAATCTCGTGAAGTAAAGATCCCTGAAGATGCCTCGTGCAATCGAAGGCGAAACGTTGGAAAGTGATTCCATTTTGACACGGTCTAATCCCAAAAACCATGATTTATTAATTAACATATTCGTTACAAATTTTGTCTATTACAAAATGGCATTTTTTAACTTTCTATTCCGACGGTTCGGTCCCAATCACCAACCACATGAATTTAAACATGATACTGTATGTTCTATGGTATTTTCTAAAGCTTTTGATTTTCCAAACCAATGATCTATTCGATTTGAATAAATGGCACTGAACTAAAAACTGAAGATATCAATGCCTACTGCATTACGTACAAATTTGTTCAAAACATCAGGTCCCACAAAAAAATTAATAAAACGTAAGCCTACAAAATGTAAAAAAGCGTTTGCAAGCAAACGAGTTAGATTAAAGATGAAATTTAAGAAATTACAATAAATCCAATAGTTTTTTAATAATTTTCGTATTTTTAGTAAGTGTAGTTCACCCGTCATTAGGTATATGCAACCTTTAGGTAATTAAAATGTAACCTTACTTTTATTGGGGAATTCAAATATACATTCAAATACAGTGTACTTCATTTAAAAAAATGTAACTTTAATATGCCACGTATTTTCAACGTACCCTGTATACCTGAGAATAACCTAGAATGTAACTATCTGATCTGTATATATCCTGCAAGGTTTATTTAAAAAGAAAGTACCGTTCAGTAGTTAGAGACAGACGGCTAAGTTGTGGCTGTATAAAGGTTTAATAAGTATATATTTTTTGGACACTCGGTATACGAAGACTTAATAATAAAGAAGAAAAAATTTAACAGAAAGTAGTTTTTATGTTTAAACAAATACCAAGTTTAAAAAACAATCATAATTACCCAGATTACGGGTAATAATTCTATAAAATTTAAAAACCGTCCCCAGATTTGAAGTCAGTTTTATCAAAAATAATAAGAAACAATTAAAATACCCTTTACGGAATTCAGGAGACAAAGTCTAAGTTAACAAAATAGGAAAGACACATAACAGTCTGAAAAAAGTAATTAGTTCGTCCCTGAAATAAAATTAGCATTGGGAAAGACACAATTGTATTTACTTTTTTTCAAAACGTCCTTGGAAAAGCCAACACGATCGAAAGAATAGCGTTTTTAATTTAGAGAAAAAAATATAGAAGATGGATTGATTATAAGAAAAAAATTAATAAAAAACGATCAAATCAGATATCAAAATTTTGAAAAATGTGGTTTTTCCTAAGAAGCCATTTACTGAGAACATATATATATATATATATATATATATATATATATATATATATATATATATATAAAATAATTTTAGATTTGCAAATTGTCGCTCTTGACAAAGTTCGTGTAAAAAAACTACTTTTGTCCTATCCCTCGTACATACGAGACCAAAGCAACCCTTAAAACACACATACCACAAAAATATCAACAAAACATAGGCATACAAAATGTAAAAAGCCGTTTGACAAACCATTTTGTTTACAAGTTATAGCCATTTAAATTTAAGTTAAATTTTAAAAAATTGCACTTCAATTGCAGAATGGTGTATATCTTGCTCATATCTATTATAGGAATGCATGTTTCCCTTTTTTTGCTTGTGTTTTACCATCAATTTTCAAGAGATTGTTCACATATATATCGTAATATTAAATCGCTACATAATTAAATTTTATTTTATTCATCCCATTGATAACATTATAGGCTGGTCAAAATTATCAGTTATTTCAATAATTGACATTGGTAAACAAACGGGACGTATGACCCTTATAGCCAGGTTATCGTAAGATTTCTTTCTGTAGACTTTCCGGTGCTTATTTTTCTTCATACCACAGTTATATCATATATATATATGTATAGAGATAGTGGTAGCTAATAAAAATGGCGCCATATCTCAGACGGCAAATGCTGCCTATTGACCGTCGTATATTTGAACGGAAAGGTCCGATGATGATAATAACATTAAAAAATACATTTTTTTAAATTATTTAACCAGAAATTTTCAGATTAATAGGGTTTAATAATTTTTTCCTAAACCACAGTTACGGCGGTATATAAATGAGGGGGAAACCGCAGACTAAAATTTGTACGCACCAAAATGCCCAATTCTACAATTATTACTCATTATTCCTCAAGAATTACAAAAATATAACTGATTAAGCAGAATTAAACAAAATGTATTCTTAATCACTCAAATAATACACAAATAGTCAAATAACCCAGATATTACTCACTGTTACTCAATATTATCCAACATTTGTACTAGGTGATCGACCATATTTTTCCAATAATCCGTAGTTACTTGCCGTTACTTCCTTCATTGGGCAAATGCAAATTGTGCATAGAAATATGCGACCTTTAATCTCATGTGGACAATTATGTACGGTTTTGTTGATAAAACGTCTGGATGTTATTTAAAGCAAAAAAAGACAAAACACTCTAATTTTTGTTATAAACATATTTTTATTACAATTATCTCAATCTTGTACAGAAAAGGTGTGTAATAAAAGATTAAAGTTATATAATGCGCGTGGAATGCTGACTTGGAAAATGTCTATTAGAATATTTTTCCTAAAATAGTCGGACATCATGGGAATTTCGTGGCGGGGTCCAATTGCTATTTTAAAGCATGTTTTTTGTAAAATGGTCCCAATAACCATTTATAATTAGAAAATTCCTTATTCTTTCGGGAATTTTTAAACTTAAGGCCTGTTCAACATCAGAAAAACTATTTACTTCATTATCAACCATCTGAAATAAACCATCAATATTTAAAGAAAGTGCCCTGTGTTCCCGATTAAATTTATTTTCGATAATATACATAGTGTTCATTACTGTAAAAACCGAAAAGACCTTTCCCAAATTAAAATATTATTACTTTATTGAGTATATTTTTAGAGAAAACTGAGAAAATACCACTTTTTAATGACTACTTTTTCTCCTCTCACGTAGCCGACATGTTTGATCACTTGATTTTCGTTGTACTTAATGTTGGCTTAAGACGAACTATAAGTTTTTTAGTTTTAAAATGAAATTTATCTATGTTTCTAAAAACCGCCTACGCAACTGACGACAGGTCTCTTTTGAATTTCAAATTTTCATTCGGCTAAAATTTTAAGGCTCTGCGGTTTAAAATACAATTTTGTTTTTAATCCATATCGCCAATGACTAAATCTTTTTAATAACTTTTTTTTAACGAACAATTTTTTTATTTACAAATTTCTTTACTTTTAAATACTGATCACAAATATTTTTAAAATATTAAACTTATTTGAACTACGCCGCCACTGACTTAGTTTAGCTAATTTACGAACTGAATCTGGATTTGTAAGAAATAATATTTACTCCAAGAATCAAATCCACATCACAATCAGTTATAATAAAATATCGTATATTTTTCAAGGAACTTTAATTCCCATTTAATACAATTTTTTCTTTCACAAATATGTTTAAAAGTAAAAAAGTTATAGTTTGTAAACGTAATTATACCTTATGTATCGCTTTTTGAGAGAGATAGTTTTAAATAAGGTGAGTATCAAACATTCTAAAAATAATATAGTACACCAAGATATTTATTTATCTAATAATATACTTACCTCTTTTAATTAGTAAAACACAAATATAGCATTTAACAAACCGTTAACTTATTAACTACTATTTATTACTAACAGTGATGTTAGTTGAAAGTATGTTGTAGCAAAAATCCCTAGAATTCCCCATTTTTTCACTGAAAAGTTTCTAGCCGTATTCCACGGATATATTTTCAGATAATAAGTAAAAACACATACACAAATAGCTAATGAACTATAACATTTAAAATAAAAAAAAAACGATTAAATTTGTTTTTATAATGTCAATAATATCACTCAACAGAAGCCTCGGTTGCCAACTTTTATTTGAATCTGCGCCACCTAGGAAAGAACTACAACCGTCAACAGTTCAAAATTCCTTTCTTTAAAGTTGTTTTTTTTTTCTTAATTTCCCGTATTCTTAACTTTTTTGCGTGACATTACTATAGTCTTGTCTTGTAGTCCGCAACAATAAGAACATTTTCGCGAGGTTAATTTGGGTTAACAGCATAACCTAACGTTTTCGCGAAATAGAGTTATGGCAGGGAAATGTTAATGACGTCATGGTAAATGTCTGTTTAGTTAAACAAGATTAAACTAATCCGCAGCGGTCGTGATATTTTATGACTGGATTTTTACAATAGGTGAAGTTTTTGTCTTATTATATTTATCATAAAAAAATCTATTGACATATCAATAAATGTCTATTTTCATTCGCATTATATAGAAACAGAGACAAATTACTAGCAAAATGAAAACAGTTTAGAAATCTAGTTCATTTTTACTTAAACCATCATTTTCACGTCCAAAAATCCATTTATTTATGATTAAGTTGGAGGGAATAACAAGTTGGCATCAGTGAGGTTAAACAAGCATAATCTTATTTAGTCTAAATCCACGTTCCAAAAATTTGCTTACTATCTGTTACATGTTCCTGAATCTGGTATGAATTATAGCTTTTGTTTTGCAGTTAATGCTGGCACTATCGTTTTTTATCTTGCAAATTTTGATAACAATATAATAAAAAATCTAAATTTAAAGTTCCGATTTCAACATTACTTTTTTAAAATAAAACCTTAAAATGAACTCTATCTTTTGGTTTATATGTGTTTTTCGATACGTGCAGCGATCTAATTTTTGATCTAAGAAAAAGCCGAAATATTATATCAAATAGGTTATAATATCATGTAGTTAAAGTCAAATTGTTGAGATGGTTTTAAATCAACTCTATTTTGTATGTTAGTTTTGTTATAAAGTTTAGTATCTTATTTTCCTTCTTTTAATTCGAAAGAAATGGAAACTAATTTATTCTCCAGAATAACCCAATAAAAAATGTTTAAACTTGGTTGACGACACACAAAGATGGTGGCAATAATTATAAAGTGGATGGTAATAATCTTATTATTTATCACAATGATATTGAGTTATGAATAACAGAATGGTTTTGGACATAGTTATGGTAAAAAGCAAATGAGGACTTAAGTAAGAAAATGAAGATTTTAGTAACAGTAAGTTAATTACTGTTAATTAATGGATAACAAAATACTGTGTAATGTCTACATAGTTTAGTTGTTTTCGGGTCATGAAATTACTAAAATAAATTACGAAATTAAAATCAGAACTAAAGACTAAAATGGTATAAATTTGTTTTGCGCAGAGTAGTAATTAATTGTTTTCCTTGTTTAAGTTCAATCAATACTTTTTAATCAGTGGATGAAAAACCGCTATGCATAACCTTTGTTACTATTTTTAACTGGTCTTGATATATAAACATTTGTTATTTGCCCCAGTGATATATCATGTTATCAGAAGTGTTCGAAGCAGATAAAGCAGTGTCACTGGTTATGTAACTTCGTGACGGCGGCAGTAACTGCTCATAATAGTCTTTATTAATACGGCGAGTCATTCTCTAAGAAAAGGATTTATGTTTCAAGACATGTTTACACATCATAAAAGCATTACCTTAAGCGTATTTGATTAGGGCCGATAAGTATTACGGTTTTATAATTTATCATTTAACATTTGTTATATAATTCTCAAATACTTAATTGATAAGTTCGTTAAGTAGGAAAGGGGACAAAACTTAAAATAACTTTTTTTTCGAAAAAAGTAACTAATAAAACCCTCTGCTTATTCAAGAATTGCGATTTACGTTGCAAATTTTTGTTTTTGTTATATAGAGTCCATAGAAAAAACAAGTATAAGAAATATTGTCTAGAATAAACTTTTCATTTTAAGGCAATATTATACATACAGTGAGGACATAAAAACCGTCGCCCCCCGTCTAACTTTTTAACCGCTCGGTATGTTGCAACGAAATTTGAAACGGTAAATATTTTATTAAAGCAGAATAACAGTTAATAAAAAATAAGGAATATTAAAAAACTAAAACAAGCAGAAAAAAATAAACGCCAAAGATGCTGCAAATGTCCGCCTCGCACCTTTTGACAAATAAACATCCTATTAGTGAATTACGACGAACACGTCGATGATACGTCCACGCAGTTCGTCCAGAGAATCCGGAGCCATTTTGAAAACTTGAGATTTCACATAGCCCCATAGAAAATAATCAAAGGGTGTAAGATCTGGCGAGCGAACTGGCTTCTTATTCAGTATAACTCTGAATCTGCAAAAGTGATGTTATTTGTCCGCTTAGTACAATAATATTCTCGTATGCCGGAAGAACATTCCAGTCATAATAATCTAGCCCTGAAGATGACACTAATCAGTGTCAAAACATAGGCATTCGATTTGAATGTTTTAATAAATTGTCCAAAAAAACTGTAAAACTTCTTTCAATTGAAAATAATTTCTTGGCAAATGGCATTCAATGTTTCTAGTACTTGAGCTTAATTAAAAGTTCCGCAACATTTAAAGTAAAAGCCAGTCAGTCTTCCCAACTATCTGGTCAACTTAAGGTCCATATGACAAGTCGCTCAAAAGTATTTTGAGTATGTTCTTTGATGAAAGGGCACTTCGAGTTATTGAACGCTTTCCTGATTTCCACGGAGTACCAATAATAGTTCTATCAAATGCCCTCTCACTTTAGTTTTATTCTGTTTCAGGTCTCTAGACATTTTAAAGAACTATAGACATTTTCTCGTTTGCAGTTTGTATCTAAAAAAAGGAAATAGACTGACGGGCAAAAATTGACGAGGTAGATATTTAGGGATATTTTGAACGCCTTATCGCATCTTGTTGCGTTTTACATCAGTCGAAAGGAAATATCATAGACAGTAATTCTGCATTATATTTTCGTCAACTTGTTTCATTGCTTTCATATACAGGGTGTAATATGAAACAATGTTTTTTTGCAAATTTTTGAAACGTCCTGGGGAAAAACGTAAGTTCAGATAAGTAGTAAATCGTAGTTTATAATTTAGACCTATCTTTTAAGATTATTTTGGCTTTTGATTCGTTGCTCTATCTCTATGTTTAAAGGAGATACAATGATTAACGTAAAACGTTGTATATTTACCGTATTATCCGTACAAATTCACAAGTCTTCAAAAACATTTAGAAGCCTTGGAAGTTAAAACTGTCAGCAGGGCATTAGTGTTTTGTTAGCTTGTCGTAAAATGTCAAAGAGACGTCAGATACTTAGTTCAATAAAATCTAGGTGTCTTGAATGAAACAATGTTTTTTACAACAATGTGACGTTCTATTTACTATTCCATTTTAGTGAGTAAATAAATAAGGATTAATTAGAAATCCCAGCTTAGGACTAAAAAATGAATAACTAATATCTGCCATTTCCACCTCTAGCTTTAATTACTGATTCTACACGCCTTGGCATACTTCTTATTAATCGTGCAGTAGCCTCTTGTGGAATGTTGTTTCACTCTTCTACAAGCACCATGCCAAAGTTCTTCTAAATTCTGTGGCACACGAGCTCGTTCTCTTAAGCATTGTCCCAGATGGTCCCATAAATGTTCTAGTGGGTTTAAGTCGGGGCTTCTCGCAGACCATGTTAGACGTTCTATACCATTATTATCCGAATACTCGGTTACAATACGTGCAACGTGGGGTTGCGCATTGTCATGCATAAAAATAAAGTCTTGGCCTATAAGATAGGCAAACGCAATAACATACTGCTCTAGTACATCGATATATCCCTGAGCATTTAAATCATTTCTTGGTAGCACATACAGTTCTGTACGATGATCTATAGAAATTCAGGCCGTCTCCAAACTGTCTTCAATCAGATGTTTCAAACAGAAGCGTGACTCGTCAGATAATATAAATAGACTTTATAAAACCTTGGACCACTGCTCCTCATCTCACTGTACCTGCTCATTAGCGAAGCAATTTTGAACCGGTCGCTTCTTTCCACCTTCGACGGGCAGTATAGTCACTTATTACAGTACCAAGTAATTCCTGTAGGCGTCTGTTTGTCACCTTTGCGCTCTGAAATCGATTCCTGGTTGCTTGAAAGACAATAAACCTGTCATAGATATTTGTGGATTGGATACAAGTTTGAATGGCGCAGATTTTATTATTTAATAATTTGACGTCTATTTGACATTTGGAGATACGCTAACAAACACGCATGGCTTTCTGACAGTTTTAATTTCTAAGGCTACTAGATCTTTTTGAAGACTTGGGAATCTGGAATGTTTTACGTTAAACATTGTATCTTTTTTAAAAATAGAGACAGAGCAATAAATCAAAAGCCAAAATAACAGATAGGTTAAAAATATAAACTACGATTTATTATTTTTCTCTAGTTACTTTATTCTACAGGGTGTTCCAAAAATTTGCAAAAAAAAAACATTTTTTCATATTACAACCTGTATATAAAAACAGTGGAATAAGTTGACAAAAATAGAAATGCAGAATTACTGCCTCTGAAATTTCCTTTCGACTGATGCAAAGCGCAACAAAATGCGATAAGGCGTTCAAAAGATATGGCCCTTCAAAATATACCTGAATATTTAACTCGCCACTTTTCTTGCATGTCATTGTATAAATCCATGATAGACACTCCGCAACTCAAAAGTCTATCGAATTCCATTGCTAATGCCTAGATACATGCAAATAAATCTGGAATGATGGACTTAACAAAAGCCTGCTCACATACATATAAGCGTAGACTTACATATTCTCAAAGAATGGGTCCATTAGTCCCCAGCAGTGCTCTAATTATCCTATAAGTGATTGATGGAATGAAAAAGTTAGCAAGATGGTTAAAAATTATCATTGCCTATTATTACACTAACATGAGTTTTATTGCAGACATGTGTATTAATACAATTATTAATTCTTTCACTAATAGGACTGTTACTAAAAAAATGTAATAGTTACAAGATCGAGTGAGCACGATTTTTTTACTTTAATGAAATAATTTTATCGAGTCTTTACTTCAGGGCTGTGGTACTGTTTATTTACTTTAAAATATATTTTCAGATTCCTTTTAGGTAACGGTTTTACAAAAAGTTAATTTTTGTCATATGTAGTACCATTATCAACAATCGATATAGAGGACAGACAGTAATGTTTACAAGCTGCTTTTTTGCCTAATGTTCCATATACCGGCCTTAAATCAACTATTTAAAGTAGTTTAAACCGGCCTTAAATCAACTATTTAAAGTAGTTTAAAAGGCCGATTTTGGTTCGAATAGACAATAAAAATACAAATAAATTAATCACATCGACTGATCATGTGATTGGGTGTTGCGAGAAACGTCTACTCGTTTAGGAATACAAAAATGCGCCATTAGAAAACAACACTCGGATGCGGAACGTCGCAGACGGGTAACTCTGGGCATTGTGCGAGGCAATAACGTCGAAACGGGCCTTTTGCTACGCGGAAATCTGTTTGTGGCGGGAAAAAAGTTTGACATTTCACCCCTGTTGAAAAATAACAAAATATCACTTTTTATACAATTACTTTTTTCCTGGGAAAAAAATGACAACTTTTTTCGCGGATATATATACACATGAGTAAAGGTAAATATTTAATTTTAGAATATTTTATTATACAAAAGTTGCATTTCTTTTATATCAAAAGTACAATTATTAAATGTGCACTGCGTGAATGAAATGTTCCTTGAACTATTCGGTACAACAGTCGAATTTTCTTATGTTGAAATTAAATTTTTTTCTGTCATCATGTTGATGTCCCTGGTCGCAAATCAGGTGTTATTTCAGCACTGCGACACCTTCTAAACACTTTATTAGCTATTTCTGTACTGTGTGCTACCGATTCATCAACATACCTTTCAGCGACCGTTGATGATTTCCAACCGCCATGTTTCTTTGGTCTCCTCCAGATTCAACTAAAAGTGTAGCAGACGATCTTCGAAATGAATGGCCAGTATATGATTTTTTGCCCCCGACGCGAATCGGGTTAAAGTCTAATACTTTTTTCCCTTGTAAAATAAATAATTATTTTTATTTATACAAAAATAAACACGATAAATAAATCTATAATTTTATTGGAGAGAATCTTATTTCATATGGGCTTCTTTCGTAGTTGTGAAATTTTTGGAGTAAACCTTTTTTTATTACTGATAATTTTTTTTATTTTTTGAAGTTTTAAACTTTTTCTACCCATCCATACTGGTATGAATAAATTTAAAAAAAAAACAGATGTTGAAAGAAGAACACTTGATTATTTTGCCGTAATAAATTAGAATGTCGGCTTCAAATATTTTCGAAAAGTTGCAATAAATCTTGAATTACTCTGTATAGACCACACAAACCCTATATTGGGTGAATGGCCAAAAAGGGGAGGAATTTGTAGATATAATAATATACAGGGCGTTCCTTTTAAATTAATCGAGGAAATTTTCATCCGGGTATTTTATTTACGGTGTATACCGTTATTAAAGAATACTAAGGAAAAATACCGCATTTGAAAGAAGACCACATTTGGAAGTTTTTACCATGCTAAGATGATTTATACTAACGCATTAAAAAATACAGGGCGTCAAATACCTCTGATATTTTCGAAAAGTAGCCATAAATCCTGAATGACTGTGTATAGACCTCACAACCCCTATATTGGGTGAATGGTCAAAGTCTGAAAATGACAACAGTATACAGGTTTGTAGCAAACTTATCCTCAACCCGGTATAATCGAAAAGGTTCTCAGCAGTCCCTACAACTTTTTTTATATATTTTTTTCTAATTCCCGCAATAACCGAGCTATTGGACTTGAACGCACTGTTGGACTACCCTGTATGTGGTGTTATGCCCCCAGATAATATCTCCGATCATAAAGTAATATATTGTGATGTAAACCTGGCCAAGAAACATGTTATTTCTAAAATAATTCGCTATCGTTGTTTTAGGAACTTTAATTTGAATAGTTTTCTTGACACTATGAACAATCTGCCTTGGAATAACATTATATATGAAAATATTATCGATAATAGATTTAAAATCTTTAATGACTTAATTTTAACATAAAAATAAAAGAATCAAAAATAACAAAATCTAAAGCACCTTGGTTATCAGCTAATATAAAAACTTTTATCAAACCACAGGATAGCGCTTTGCTACAACAAACTAGGCAAATTGAGGAATGTAATAATTATAAACATTTAATAAATTTTGCTTTAGCTCCAATCAGGAAGGAGGAAAAATTTGGTCTGCGATTAAAAATTTCAATGTTTGTAAAAAGAAAAAGAATTGCTCGATTCCGAGCCAGATATATGACCCTAGTGATATTAACAATTTTTTTGCTACTTTTCTCCAAAACGTGTCAAACGGTGATGAAAGAATTGACTATTATTCTCACAATGTTTTTAACCAACAGTTGAAATTTACATTTCGAATGGTAGAAGTGGATGAAGTGAATACTGTTTTAAATAGTAATGCTACTGGGGTTGACGAGATTTCTCCGCTAATGCTTAAGTATTGTAGTCCGTTTATCGATCAGTATTTAGCTCACGTCATAAACTGTAGTCTTGGAATAAACTACTTTGCTAAATTATGGAAAATATCAATCGGAAAACCCTTGGCAAAAGTTTCCAAACCTCCAGCTTTTAATGATCTTCGAGTTATAAGTATTCTGCCTGCACTATCTAAAATATTTGAGAACATATTACATATACAAATGTATACTTACTGTACTACCAATAGTATTATTCCAAATACACAATGTGGCTTTCGTGAACATTTTAGCACTTCTGTTACCTTAGTTATCATATATAAACACAGATCTTCAAATCCTGTATCAACTTTCTACGGGCCATAATTTGGTTCTGAACCTTTCTAAGTCCTGTCTTTTGATATGTGGCAAAAATAATAATTTAATATTTTTAAAAAATAACCTCAATATTTTCCTTAATGGTTCAAGATTAAGTTTTGTTGACTCTGCGAAGAACCTAGGGTTAATATTAAAGTTTAATGAACATCTAAAAAAAATAGTTCAAAAATGTTATCTCTCTTTCAAAATGTTATACAATAACAGACATATTTTAAATGTAAATTTAAGGAGAATTGTGCGAATCGCTTGTATTATCAAATGTCAATTATTGTGATTTTATGTACGGGTTTTGCCTTGACCAGGAAAGCAGGAATCTGATACAAAGAGTGCAGAATGCGTGTGTTAGATTTGTTTATGGTCTTAGGAAATATGATTACATTTTTGAATATTTCAGGGAAATTAATTGGCTGAAAATGGAGGCTCGTAGAACCCTACATTTTAATAAAAACAATTAATAATTCTGCATCTTCTTTTTACGTTCGCGAGCGCTTGGTTTTTCGCCATGATATTCGCAATTTAAATCTCCGAAGTAAGGAAGGGTTAACAATGCGTCATCATCAGAGTGCCATTTTTCAGCGTGGATCCACTGACAATGTAGTACATCATTATATAGCTTACCGAACAACTTGCTAAACCTTAATAGTAACACTGATGATAAATTAGATTGCTTCTCAGTGACCTACTTGGAAGGGTTTTTTTAATGTTTAGTTCTTTTTTTCTTTGTTTTTGTTAATGTATTTTTTTATTCACTCGAAAATTAACTATTTATTTTAATCTAGTTATTTTAATTTTCTTATGTGAATTCTGTTTTTTTACGTAATTACCTAATGAGGACTTGAATGGTTTTTGGTTTTAATTATTTCATTTTTTTTTGTTTTCACCTGGTTCAGTTGAGTAGCTATTAAAAGCTGGACTGCGCCAGGTGTAAACATATATTTACTTACTTTATTATATTATGTATTGTTTCTATATATTAATAAAAGGCATTATTTATTTATTTATGTTCTAAACTAATTCGGAATATTTAAAGTTACATATATAACCTTTGTTTGTGAGAATGTGTGAAAACAATAACTTTTTTTAAATAGATCTCTGCAACTATTTGTGTCTAAAGGATAGGTTTATTCATACGATTTTTAAGGTTAATAACCTTAGCGATCTAAATATAATCGCTTAAAATATGTGTTTTCTCAGTGTGCGACAGTCTCTGCAAGATATAAAATAATTGGAGATATATGCTGGTGCCACGATATCCTCTGTTTTTCTGTTTTGAAAGTAAAATATTTTATGTAACTCCGCCAGTTTAGTCGAGTCGAGATTAGCAATTTACGTGCCGTGTAGAAACAATTGTATTGATAAAATTGTCGTAATAATAAAAATGTACCAAAATGATTACAATATTGAGCCATACTAATATGATAAATAGTGTTTTTGGCTTTTGGACATATGCCAAATATAACTTAGATTACTTGTTAACAAATGGGTTTTCTATTTTAATATCATTAATGGTTTTAGTAATATCAGCCATTATAGAAAATTATCAAAATACAGTATTGGCCATAAGTGGACGAACAACAATTTAAAAGCATATATTTTATTTTTTAACAACTAATGTTTGATCGATAAACAATAGTAGTTTTTTACTTCTGCCACCAGATTTCCATTATTTTATATGATTTATTTTTTAAGTGCAAAAATTTAATTTTCTCTCCAAACAAAGGTGGATGAACAGAACAAAAAATTGGTAAAAAGGATAATTTATAAGTCCATAACGAAAATAAAGACCTTGTATTTGGTGTATCTTTTATTTTTGATGACGTCTGTACATTTTAGTGCCATTCACTCCAGAAGCCTATCAATTATTGACAAATCCATATTCATCCATGTATCCACCAAAGCCTCGAAGAACTGGTCCCGATTTGTAAAGATTTTGCTTCGGGCTTTCTGTTCTAATATTTCCCAAAGGTTTTCGATGGGATTTAGATCTGGGGATCGGGACGGCCACTTCATGACAAGAACCATTCTTCACTCAATCACAAATTTTTGACCAACCTAGAAGCATGTTTTGCGTCGTTATCATGTTGAAAATGAAATAAAAGTAGCATTTTCTCTTCTACATACGGAAGCATTTGGTTTTTTTTCAGATATCCTTGTAAAGAAACCTGTCCATTATACCTTCTATTTTAAAGAATGAAGCCATAGCGTATCCTGAAAAGCATCTCCAGACCATGACAGATCTTCCACCATGCTTCACGGTTGAACGAGTGTACTTTTGCTGCAATCTAGTGTTTGGAGGACATCGTACATATCGAATTCCGTCGGAAGAAAACAGATGAACTTTGGATTCGTCACTAAAGCACACCGGCTTTCATTCTGCAACTGTCCAGTATTGATGATTTATGGCAAATTTCATTATATCGTTTACGTTCTTCTTAGACAGTAAAGGTTTTTTCACAGGTCTTCTGGAGAACAACTGGGCCTCTACCAGCTTCCGTCTTATTGTTCTTGAACTGTTCGATGGCATTCTAAGTTCCTCAATGTTCGCCTTTATTTCGTTTGATGACATAAAGGGATTGTGACAAGAAATTTGTTTGATCATTCTTCTAAACTGGGACCTACTTTTTCTGGACGACCCGGCTTCTTTTTTATTGAGACATTCCCGCGTTATCGATATCTTTTAATAATCATGTATACAGCAGACCTTCCTATTTTCCACTACCTAGCAATATGTGATTGACGATCTCCCGCCTGGTAAGCAGCTACAACACGCGATTTTAAGTCTTCAGAGAAATTAATTCCACGCGGCTCTATGACAAATTAAAGAAATTGGAATATACTATGGGATACAAAAGGAGCGATATAACGAATTTTGTATTTGTTCATCCATTTATGACCAATACTCTAGATAAAAAAATTAGTCTTGGATTATGTAACGTCTATAGTATTCGTTGGAATATGAAATATACAGATTATGTTGATAATTAATCTCTATGCTTTACAAACTTTTATCTAACTTGACTTTGCTTATTCTGGTCCTCAAATCTTGTCAATTTTAAGTTACTTATACTTACCCAATCGACTCGAAATTTTGGTACCCAAAAAGTTTAGATATCATTATTAAATGAAAAAGTCCATAAGAAAAATCTCCTTTGAAAATTTTGGAAACTTAAATTCCATACTGGAGATCCCAAGATTTTTCCGTATATTACTTATTATTATTTTAAGATTAAGACTCAGACTTAATATGAAAAGAAACAAGGAACCATTAACGTTTAATGAGTAAATTTCTCTTCATTCTGTTAACAAAGCGCAAGCACTCTGCCACGATTAAATTTTCTTTGTGTTAATGTTATTAGAAAAATTATAGAAAATGTATAAAAAAAATAACGGGTTAATTTAACAAAAATAATATAATGTGCTTGTTGAAATTAATATACACTTAAAATGTCGCTGAATAAATTTTCCATATACTGTATTTTCATACTTTTTTTTAATTTCGAGTTAACAATATTTCAGTAACAGGGTCAGCATCTGCCTAAAGAATTTGGTGTATGATGATTCTTCAACGTGTGATTGAACGACCATTGATCTCTTCAGTCATTCAGAACGACAAGCCGCCCTAGGCCTGCCACGAATACGCGTTTTTGAGTTGGCGAGCGCCAGTCATCAATATATTCCACGCCGTAACACGATGGTTGTTGCCTTGGCGTCCTAGCCACTGAATATATGTATGTGCTGAATAATAATACTTTTGGATCTAGTAGGTGTGGCAATGTGCTATAAAACTTAGACAATACGTTAGACGGAATAGATCATTATCATATCACAGTCATTTAAATAATAAGCTAGTTCTTTATAAAAAGGGCCGAACGATTGTTTGTGTTGTTGCACATATTGTTCTAAATTTTTTGAAAAGCGCAAACAAAAAAGAACAGATGACATTTTTTTTGCCAATACTACTAAAATATTGTAAATAGAGCCTTTTCTAATTTTAAAAAACGGTGCACTTCTAAAAAAATATTAAAAATTCGTTAACAAATCGGTTTAAATTTTTTTTGCCCGGAACTTCTCTGGTTATGAACCTTTTCTTTTATTAGGAATAGTGAACTGTGATCCAATTTAGTTCCGCAGAGACATTCGGACGCGAGAGCCAAAGCTTCGAAAATGCCAAATGTGATTTTGGCAAAAAATCAGCAAAACTGTTCTTTTTAGAACCTCAGTATGAACCATGTCACATGAAACAGTGCCTGATATAGTTTTCTAGGAAGGTATTTATGTAATGTAACAACTTTCCTTGAACGCTTTCATTTATGGATAAAAAAGAAATAACCGCTGGTGTGATGTATTTGCTACTTGCAATCATATATTTGTTCTTTAAAGATTAATATAACTTACTCGGTCCTTATTGGAATCACACACTAAAATGCTTTTTTGTGTCTTGAATTTTTACCATCAGTATACTTCCCTTCGATATCGCTTACTGACAAGTTTGCCAGTTCTGCTTTTCTGCAAGTTCCAGCAATCCAATTGCTACCTCAATCATAAAGCAAATGTGATAAAATTTGCCGATATCATTCTTCTCTACACTTTTGGCCTTTTTTGGAGTGAATCCAACATTTTTTCCCTTAGCAAATGAGATCAGTTGGTAGTATCGGCTTATATCAACGTTTTTACGAAGATTTAAAGATAGCTTCCACATTGAAAACTTTTACCATAGCGTGAACGGTACAAAACTTTTTGAAAGATGAGAAAAATAAGCGAGGAATACCTCTTCTCTTAGCCACAAGGTATTCTTCTTTATACACCATTCTTTGAAGGCGTCACTCATTGTTATATTTTGCGCGTGACTTACAGGAATAGGTTGATCTTTGGCGGATGCTGTTGTGTCGTCGACAATGCAGTCGGGAAACTCTAAATCTTCGCTTTCGGAGTCCATTTTGAAGACAAACGTGACATAAACGAAACACACAACTTAAAAATACACTTTATTTAACATGTGGTTTTTAGTTCCATAGAGACAGCAAAAGAATCATGAAAGTAGTCTTATAAACTTACGAAAAACAAAATAACTTTTATGTTTTTTTTTTATCATTTCAGCCTTAGGTGAAATGACACATCAAAATAATTGTCACTTCATCATTGTCACTTTTTTTCCTCTACAAATTGGTGAGGTTTGTTTTTTAATCCGATGTTTCGGATTCGGGCGACCATCACCAACTTTTTTATTTAAATACAGACCTGGATTTTTTATTTCACTACTCGATACCTTTATAACCTTAAATTAAATTATGACAAAAAAGTCATATCATACCAGTTGCTTTTTTTGACAAGATTCGTATTATTTGAAGAATTACAAAAAAACGCAATCTAGTGACCACTAACAGATTCATTACGATAAAGTTGATAGCTGTACGTGAAGAGCATAAAAAACGCCTTTTTTGACACTAACTTCAATATAATTGTTTGAAAGAAAAAAAATTTTTTATTATTGAAAATAGAAAAAAATGATAAATAGCAAAAAGTTGCATAATTGCCTGAAGAATACAATGCTTATATTTTTATTATTAATTAGAAAAATTCAAGAGAAAATCGGCTTGAAAATAATTTCTAGCCATTTGTCTTGGCCGATTTACCCATAAATATTTTTTCCATAATGGCGAGATCAACGGTTACCGAGTTATGGCCGGAGGCCATTCTTAATTGGACACCCGGTATATTACTCGTGTGAAAGTAATCGTTTACAAAGTCGAAGGGTTTCCGCACTCGGCTAACAGCTGCTAAGTATCTTTTCGTTTGAAAACCTCTGCGTTCAACACTTGTTATGTGATATACTATTTCAAACGTCTTTTTACACTTAAAGTTTACTTTCGATAACAAAAAAATTCTTCAATATGTTTGTAATATTTTAAAATTGAAGAGTGAATATAAACAAACGGAACCGGGGGCACACTATAACTATATATCGATGTATAAATGAAATACGAAATTGGGTTTAATTGACGCGTGGGGACTAAACAAGGACAAAACGTCATATAAAATGATTCCGCATGGCAAGCGAAATTAGTTATTTTTTTGACTGTTTTTTTTTAAGGTTTCTATAGCAATCTTAGAAAAATTATCCGTTTCATTTGTGGTAATCAAATCCAGCACGAAATATCCCATATCGAAACTTCAGACTCCAGATACCCGTAAACCATCTCGTATTGTCATCAAAGAATGCCATGACACTTCTTCGGTCTTTTGGGTCTTACAGCTAGTATACACGGAACGGCTCTAAAAAGGCAAGCAATTTAATATCAGAATACCGCAGGGTCTTTTTATTAGAATTTAGTGTGATGGTTATAAAAGAGGCCGTAAGGGAGGATGTTTTTTTGCTAACAAAAAATATAAAGCTTGCTATTTTTTTATGGTTATGATTATTGGAACGTATAAACGGGTATAAAAATTTAAGTGTTATTAATGTTGATACTAATTTTGTTTAACTGGGCGGGCAGTATAATTTCCTTTTTTTTTCGACTTTAAGAATGTATGTTATGAGTATCACATGCATGTATTCATTTCTCATATATATATCAATAATAAACACGGGACACTTTGTTGTTCTTACTCTTCCTAGTATGGGGAAAACCTGTCAAACCCTGTTTAAGCCCATTTAACTAAAAAAAATGTAAATATATCAAAAAGTAAATGAAATATACAGATTAAAAAATCAATAACATTAAGAATCAAGATTAAATTATTATTACATCCATAGAAAGTAAGCTTGTGTGGCGGACCATCGGAAATTTTCTCTTTGACGATTTATTTGTTTAATTCCGGTGGTACCGAACCATAAACCTTTAGGAAGCAGACTGGACAATATGTGTTGTGATTGGCGGGCGCCTAAAGACAGCCTTTGGGATTCAAGGTCTTGCCTAGTGGACAGCTAATTACATAGATGGCACCGGTATACTGATCGTTATAATTGACATCTGTTACAATAGTCGTCGGTCTCCCCTAAATTTTAGCTAATGGGCTTTCTTCATCTCACCTTCCTTTCAAATCAGAACACTGTCACAACGTTCTAATAGAAAAAATAATTAATTGGTTAAAAACAACACATCAAAATCGAATTTTTAACAGTTATGGCCGTCAAAGAACTCATGCGTATCACATACAACTAAAAGGCTTTCTATGCAGTAAAAGCATGGAAAATGACAATAATTGTAAAACATCTTACAGCTTCCAAACAAATGCATAAATTAGCAAGAAAAGAGATTTTTTTCTTTTGAAGATAGATAGTGTGCTTTTTTTGAAATTTGAGAATCTGCAAATGAGGGGATTCCACTGATGGGACGATTTAGCTTAAATATCTGAGGACATTCTACAGGTGTACAGCTTACTTTAAATATTATATGTAATTTATCTAATGTACCTGCTGACCATTCGAACAGGACCACTCCCTTTACTATTTTGCTTTACGTTGGGTTTTTTAATGGAATACCATGTATATTATTACATTTCTGGATTCTAGGGGGATGTCTAAGCACCTTTCATAAATCATGCCCTATACCTGTTTCTGAAATACTGACGTTTGAAGTTGGACACTTTGAGCTTTTTTACGTACTACTATACAAATCTTAGGTTTCTTTCGGTTAAGTCGGAAATTCAAAATTTTCAATTTCCGGTCTAACCGCAAATGTTTTGCCTTAATTTAGATTTTACAACATTTTAATGGGCTCAAAATTTCAAATTTCAAACGTCCATATCTCAGAAACTTGAATTTAGGCATATGACACAATTAATTAAAAGTGCTTATATTTTCCTGTAGAATCTAAAAATGTTATAATATACAGGGTATTTCATTAAAAAGTATAACTTTGTGCAGATGAGCTTTATTATGATACCCTGTGTATATTAAAATGTTACTTAAAAGTATAAATTAAAACCTACAGTTTTTGTGTTTAACATTTTTTCTACAACGTAAAGCAAAAAAGTTAAGGGGTGGTATTTTTCGAATAGTCCCCCAAAACAAGGTGTGTATCCAGAATGTATCTTGGAAATGGATATTTTTAAGGTTTAAAAATTATCTCCACATTTAATTATGCAAATTATATAATTGTTTAAGAGAAGTTAATTTTACGCGGAAAAAACAAGTTGGACCCAGGTAAAATAATCTGCCACAGCAAATTTTTTCGTCATTTTTAGGAGACTGTATCCCCGAAACTCCTTAGTTGGTTCTTAAAAATTAAAAGATTCTGAAAGGCCATTATTTGTTTAATCAATAGCCTGGAGTGGTCTTTAATAAAATTTTTTTTTGTATTATACAGGGTGTAAGAAAATATAATGTAAAAACGAAAAATTTTAACTCTTAACATTTTTACATTATAACAGAAAAAAATTATTTTATAAAAGACCACTACAGGCTGTTGATTAAACAAATAATGGCCTTTCATAATCTATTAAATTTTACAAAATCGGCTAAGGCGTTTTCGAGATACACTCTTTTAAGAATTAAATTTGCTGTGCCGACCAATTTTTTGAAAAGTTTATTTTGTTTGAAAAAGATAAAAGATCACAGAAAACATTGGAAAAAGCTTAAAACACGCGCGTTGTTCAAATTAAAATTCAAATAAACCATGGAACGTTAACATCTTCAAACTCGAATTACGAAAAAAACATTGCATTTTCACGAAAAACGGGAAAGAGGTATTTTGAACATAATGAAATTCTTATTTGGACTGCAAACAGTTTTTTTATATTCCAATATGGTCTGGTTTTGATTAAAAAGGGGTTATTCCCCCCATTTCAACATCTTTATGTTTTTTTCGGAACGATTGGGATGGAGGAATTTTTATTTTTTCATTCAACCTATTTAAATCGACCTCCATGCAAATAAATAAATGAGCATTTATGCAACTTATTCTTTTTCAAAAGGCCTAAGCGCAGGACTATTACTGCTTTTAGAAACAGAGGCACACCTTTTTTATTTGAGACTAATTAAGTTTTTTTCAATGCAGAGTTATTTTATATACCACAAACCACATTGATAGTAATGCTATCTATTAATTTAAAGACCTTGGTTTATTCTTAGATCCCAATACAGGTCAATTTAAATTAAAATAATCTTTCCGTTTTATTCCTTTGCTGCACTCGACAACAAAACAGGTTATATCACAATATTTGGCGTTATTCATGTTTTCCACATTCTGCACGTCAGTCGGGTTATTTGGCACATTTTTACATACGCTAACCCAATAGCTAATTATAGTTCTACGACGTTTGGTATTTATCATTCGCATAATCGTTGAGTTGTCAGCTGATTTTCGTCCTTGACATTGCTAAAATTAGATTTAGGGCGATTCTCCGAGTAAAGCTAATATGGCGGTCAATTTAAGATACATAAATGTTTTTTAAATTTATTTGGAAAAGGTTCTGTTCTTTGATGAATTTGTCTTGCCGACCTCCTAAACTTAATCACAATCGCGTGCTATAATAATTTTTATACACTGGTTCACATTAGAGTATAATTATAGCAGAAAACCACAGAAAAAATTGTAAGCCTAAATTCAAAATTTGCTTAACAAAATTATATGGTTAACATGTAGTAAGCAGTAAAATGTTACAAATTTCGCAAAATGTTGGCAAAATATCATACAAAGGTTACCCTTAGATCAAATGTATTTTAAATAAGCTGGTTAATTTTTAAATATACCAAGAACATAAATTAAATTATAAAAATGCAATATGTCCAAAAAAATAAGGAAAAAGATTGAAAAAAGTAAAAAAAAGCCCCACGTTGGGCCTCGATTCAGTATAACGTAAGCTCTGGTTTTCTAAGCCACGTCATAAAGATTTAATACGTAAGTGCTGCAACAAAGTGTTTAATCAAGGATATTACCACCTCTAGCCTAGCTTATACGTTAATATTGCTTTGGGGGAGTTCTATTTCTCAATTATTTTCAAAAAGTGCAAGAAGGAGAAAAGTCCTCCTCCTTACACACCTTACTCGTGTGTAAGTAAAAAAAAAAGTAGCAAAACAAATCTTTAAAAAATATACTTTTTTTATTAAAAGGACTTTGAAAAGTTGCAGAATAAACCCTTTTGGGGTACGAAATCAAAACTTAAGTAAATAATAAAAAAAGGCACTCCTAAAAGTTTAAATGTCCTCACCAAGACCTCCGACTACTACACCTGCAGTCTGGAGTCAACTTTTTGTTTAAGTCGTATTACCACTGGACCTGGTTGCTCTGAGTACTGGAGGCAAATGTGGTTTTCATAAAATGGGGTCCCCTTTTACTACTTCTACTTGAAAGGTTTGAGAGAAACTTCAGAGGAGGAAACTGTGCTTCGGACATTGCAAATTACATAGCCCAATAAAAGCTTTTATAAATTAAAACGATTACAGGACTTTTCCTAAGTCTTGTGCTTTAATAAACAAATGTTTGCTTTTTAAGTTTGTGCCTTTTAAGAAAGTTGCTTTTCAAACAAGTGTCCTCTCAAACAAATGGACAAATCCATTGTAGTCAAAATTCATAGATTTTAAATTTGAAAAACCAAAATCATTTACATTGCGTAAATAGTTAAATAAAATAAAATTAACAGATCAAACGAACTTACCTGTAATGAAGTTCGATCTGAATTATATGAAGCCTCGTCGAAGTACCTTCCACTTCGCATCTAACCACACGCATTTTAAAGATATCGATTTTTTGGTTCCCTGCACCCTCCAACGCCTCCTCGCCTATGCTTGACCTCATTCTTTTAAAGTTAATTGAATGTTTATAATTGTATGCCTAGGGTATTTGGGTTTGGAGGGACTTAATTACTTCGACGAGGCTTCATATAATTCAGATCGAACTTCATTACAAGTAAGTTCGTTTGATCTGTTAATTATATTACACTTCGTCTCGTAATTAAGAACACTGTAGATGTTTAAAGAAATTAGCAACAATTATAAATACATCTGTTTATTTCTTGGCGAAACTAAACCACAAACGAAAAACCTTAATCCTAAATATAAATGAAATAAGTAACATTCTATATTATTTATTAAAAGTAATAAAGTTTTTTAGGAACTAAGAACTCAAGACAGCCCGAGCAAAATCAGATTTTTTTGCCAAAGGTCTATGATAGAAATTTGCGAATGTTCTTGATTTGTCGGTCCTTCCAGCTGCTAGCCTAATTACGTCCATACTTACTCCCTTACGAGCTGCGGCAGATGTGGCTGCATGTCGTGTACTATGGGCAGTAAATATGGACGTATCAAGGCCACTATTTCTAAGAACTACTCTTATCCATCTACTGATTGTGTTAGATTTTGCATTTCTAAATGGCCTTTTAAATGTAATAAATAAGGAATTGTTCTGGGAATCTCGTAATTTGTGAGTTTTGTTTAAATATTGAATTGCACTTAGCCACACATAGAGATGGATCTATTGTATAGAAGGGTAAAACTAGGGTTGGTTGTAATCTATTCAAACCAGATGTCTTGATTCGTTTAGGGATTTTAATCGTGATACCCTCGTCAGTTATTACAATATTGGAGATTTCAATATTAACCAAAGTTTGTACCCTTTGTCCTGTACTAAGTGCTAAAAGTGCTGCTAATTTATAAGTCAATTTTTCTAGAGAAATGTTGTCGTTAGGAAACGTTTTAATGTACCTAAGGACTATAGAAGGGTCCCAGGTTGTGCTGTATTTGGGCTCGTTGGGTCGCAAATTGAAGACTCCCTTAAAAAACCTTCTTAGCATGAAATCATTTGCAAAATCTAACCCTGCTATTTGAGCTATTGCACATTTATATGAGTTTAAGGTGCCGTAAGAAGCTCCCTTATTAAAATGTAATGTCAGAAATTTTCTTGACTGCAAAATTCCGAGTCTTAAACCCGAATTATACTGTTTAATGGTACCGTTAGTAATGGAAGCCATACAAATGTCCAGTGATGTATTTGGTATGCCACCTAATTGCAAAGCTTCCCGGATAAGATTCCTGCCATCAACGTAATTCTTTCCCATAATAGATGTGGAGTCCTATTAAAAGAGAGAAGTAACTTTGGACTTGGTTTAAAATAAATTAATTTACTAATAACTAACGAATTAAAAACTGGAAACCACGGCTGAGAGGTCCAATAGGGAATAATAAAAATACCTGTTGCTTTATCCTCAATGATCTTTTGTAAACACTGTAAAATTATCGAAAAAGGCGGAAATGCATAGAAATAAAAATGTGACCAATTAATTGTAAATGCATCTACTGCATAACTTTCTGGGTCTCTCAGCCATGATACAAAACGATTACATTTTTTATTGACTCTTGAGGCAAATAGGTCAATTTCGGGCCTGTTAAACTCAAGCGATATTTTTTCAAATGCCTCTCAGTCTCTAGCTGCCTAGACTCCTTGTCTGCCTCTATATTATCTTCCGATTTAATATATGAGGGATATAGAAAAATTTTTCTTTTCTCGCACCACTGCCATATTTTCCTTGCTAGTGAGTTAAGCTTAGGATAACGAACAGACCCCATACGGTTAATACAGGCGATTGCTGTAGTGTTATCTATTCGGCATAGAATATTGCCATTTACAATATTATTGGCAAAGCATTTTATAGCGAAAAAGGCAGCAAGAAGCTCTAGATAGTTTATGTGTTCACGCATTTCATCCCTGTTCCAGAACCCATGAGACTTCCTTCCCTCGCAGTAACTGCCCCAACCAGTTCTCGATGCATCGGAGAAAATGGTTAACTTGAAGTTTTTTGAGGGTAAATGATTAAAAGATTTTTCGATGTTATTAATCCACCAAAGAAAGTCATTTGATAACTGAGGTGGGATATCCATAATGTAGTCAAAATCTCCCTGTGATTTTATAAGAGCAACTGCTTTAACTCGTTCAAAATTTTTTGTATATAACCATCCATATTTTACTGCGGGGCAGGCAGAGGTTAGAACACCGATGAAATGCGCAAATTCCCTAATTTTCCATTTTTTACATTTTGAGTATCTAGTAGCAAGTTTAATAATTTTTTGTTTTTTATGTTTGGGTAGGCAAATCGTCATATTTAAGGAATTATAAGTAAACCCCAAAAAGGTGCATTTTTGTTGGGGGCTAGGGCTACTTTTAGAAAAATTTATAAAAAAAATTCTAATAATCTAACGGTTTCCTGTAAGTTATATTTACAATCTAAAAATGTATTTCCTAGTAACAAAAAATCATCCAGGTATAAAATAGAGATTAATCCTTTTTTCCTTAAGAAACTTAAAATGGGTTTCATTAATTTCGTAAAAATTAGAGGAGCACAATTTAAACCAAATGGCATACAGTTAAACTCATACAATGATTTATTGAACTGAAAACGTAAATAGTTTCTATGCCTTTTATTAACGAGTACTAAAAAATAAGCATCCTTAAGATCTAATGTTGCCATAAAATAATTTTTCCTTATCAGTTTTATGGCAATTTTATGGTCCTCTATTTTAAAATGGCCCACAGTTATATATTTATTTAAACGTTTAAGATTTAATGTAAACCTGTGAGAACCATCCGGTTTTGGAGTGAGAAAAATGCTAGATATAAACTGTTTTTTGCAACGTTTTACTTTACTAATAGCACCATTTTTTAAAAGATCATCAATTGAATTTTGCAATTGTTTTTGCTCACATGAGGACCACTTAGGCTCATGTGGTACACTAAACTGTATTGGTGGTTGTGCAAAAGGTATCTTGATACCATGAATCCAAGATAGAACACATTTGTCTTTAGTTAAAGATAACCAGTTAAAGTAATAATGTCTCAGTCTACCAGCTATTTCACTAACCTTAGAATTTATTGACGGTATTTGTTCCCCTGTCCCTGCCTCTGCGGCTTGCGAAACCACTTGTCCTGAGTTTCTCGTGGATAGTGCTTGAGATCTCGCCGAGGCTGCTGATAATAATGTTGGTGTCCGCCGCGTCGCAGCCCCTGTGCTTTTCGAGGCGGACTTTTAAGGACGGTTTAAAGGACGCTTATGAGAACTGGAGGATGGCAATTTTTCATCCTTAAGGTCTTTACTGGACTGAGGGAGGTTTTTGTGGCTCCTCACTCGCTCTTCTAGGTCCTTTCCAAATAACCATTCATCATTTGGTGCATTAAGTAATGTGTCCTTGATGTTTTTGTTCAAATTAAGCGCAGCCAGCTCTCTACGCGAGAGCGTTTCCTGGTAAAACAAATCCGTTAATAGTCGTCCAGCCTCGCCTAGTTGTTGTATAACTGATACTTCCTGTCCCCCCCTTCTTCTTTTTAACATGGAGGTAACAGCCAAACCAATGGCAGATATGGATGCACTAATTTGCGCCTGAAAGTCACTTAATCTTTTATCCCTTCGAACAATTGAGTCGGAGGAAGCACTAATAACTAATGGATTAAGTTTGGGGGGAGCTAAGAAAACACAATTTTCAGGATGAGGAAATTTCTTGATTAATTCTTGTCTTTCCTCGTCGCCTATTCCTTTCTTTAAAGTTCCTGTCCAAATTTCAGACAGCTCTTTTTGGATCGGCGGACTCAAAATTGATGATTGAAGGACATTTTTCCCAAAGAGAGATAAAATCTCTTGATCGAGACTGTCGTCATCGGAACTATGATCACCTTGATCTTCATTGATCAATGGTCCTTGGTCATTAATTATATTATTTTGGGCTCCATCTTCGGAGTTATTGGCGTCATCTTCACGCCTATTCGAGTTACAGGAATCTCGACATTCCTGTCCACGCCGTAAGAGTCGCGCTAGCGACGCTAGAGAGGCCACATCCTCGGACCCTTCACTTGATGACTCATACATATTTTGAATTGGAGTTCTGCTCCTAGAACTCGAAGGTTCGCCCGAAACAACATCTTCGTGTTCGCACAACCTTGATCCCGGCGTATTACGACGACCTAGACCATCTGACTGAAATCGTTTTCCGTTTATTTCCAACTTTCGGCATTTCAACGCTTATACTTAATCACACACACACACCACTAGAATGACAAAAAAAACCCGCACTACGTCACCGATATGAACCACCCGAACGAGACGCACGTAGTTAGTTCGACACGCTGTGAAAGAATGAGGTCAAGCATAGGCGAGGAGGCGTTGGAGGGTGCAGGGAACCAAAAAATCGATATCTTTAAAATGAGTGTGGTTAGATGCGAAGTGGAAGGTACTACAGTGTTCTTAATTACGAGACGAGGCGTAATATAATGATTAATTCCTTGTCCTATATTGGATCACTGCTTAATACAAAACATGTTAAAAAGCTAAACAGGATCAACTTTTTTCGTGGTTTTACACGGCCACTTAAAGGGACGAATGCCTTGCAAAATGATTTTTGCCAAGAGATTGCTTATAAAAAAATGTATTAAAAAGGTCGAAGTTTGAACCAAAAATCCAACAAACAAACTTAAGTACATAAAACTCGTTCTTTAATTCTGTTTTCGTTCCCCTCATCAACAAAACAGAAAGAAACGATATTCAGTGAATATATCCCTGATTTCCAAAAGTTAAGCAACTTGCTCTACGCTAAATGTAGGCAACTTCTATTACATTAAATCTTAATCTTAAATATAAATATATTATTTCTAAATGTTGTTTTTTATTCAATATTTTAATAATTAACCATCTGAATATCCATTGAAAATACCCCTTAATAATAATAAGTTTTTGATATTCTATTGACGGAATCAACTAAGGCTTTAGGTGTTGTTGGATTATTAGCGCAGTGTTGTCCGTCTAGTAGGCTAGTACGCTGGATGCAAAATCTAGTACGTTTTTGAATTATTGGATTTGAGGATTTGGTCAACAATTAAAAATTATGAGCTCGGACTCTCCCCTGTGACAAAATATATGCTACGTACTTCTGCTACGTCATAGAAAATATGTTATTTAAATAAAACAAACTCTTGCTTAGTGAATGTTTGACATTATTCTACAGGAAATTAAGCATATTGTTGGCATTTTAAAAACAGATATTTTATAAAACGGCAAATCATTTTATAATAAAATAAGGTAAATAGATAATAAATTACAAAGCAGATTTTAGTTATATTTATGGCATATCTAATTTATTCTAACTGTATGAGACACAGGCTACAATGGAAATGTATGGAAGTACCATATTTCGTAAAGGTAATCAAACACCTTGACTTCAATTATATCCTTATATGGTTGATTTGATTTAAAAGAGAAATAAAATAAGGTAAAGTAGTTAGCAATTCTATAGACTTACTAAACAGTGCACTATAAATGAAGATTTAAAAAAAATATATATATGACCCTTTTTGTCGATGTAAAGAAGTCCTCGAGCAACCGAATTTTTAGGAACTATAAAGATTTTTTAATATAAATTATACTTAAAAATAGAAATTGTAAACAATATTTAGTAAGATTAATTTAGACAGGTGAGAAAAAAGTAAATCCTGACGTAATAAACATATATGAAGTATTAATTCCAGATTATATACATTTGTAGAAGTGTAACTTAAATGCAGTATTGTAAAAGGATAACGTTACAAAGTCATAATAAAAATATGATGGTTTCTCCGTATAAATTAAGGTTGACCACTCAAATTAACAATCGGTACCGAGGGACAGAAAAAGAAAAAAAATCTAGGCCAGTTTAATATTTTTCTTTTACAGCTGGCGTTTTGGTCACAGGCGAGTTTAGTAGTGCCTATAGGTGGACAGTTTAGGATTAACAGGACAACAAAATCAACCCTTGACCCTATCCATTTAGTGGTTTGGAAATGGGAATCTGTGGGACTCCAGTAATAAGCCTGAGACCAGATGTTCTAAAATGTTTGGACTTTTTATGTGAAATATAAAAGAACCAGAATTCCCTTAAGAAGCACTAATCGGGTTCAAGGGCGAGTAAAAGACCGTAGAATGTACAGGGACGAGAATACAAGAATATACTGTCCTCTTAGGATAATACTCCGCATTTTTTCGCTGATTCCTACGCTTAGGCCATAGTGTAAACTCTATGCTAAACAACAGAATAAATTTAGAAATGTTCAAGAAAATTATTTTCAGGCAATACATGTATATATGTATACATTTTATCTTTTGCTTGTGGTATTTGTTACAGTGATAATAAGTGGTCTCAATTTCATATTGCCTCATTTCATGGTTACGGTGGATGATTCATGGTTAAGATGGCGTGCTTAGCATTGTCAATCATCTCGATATCGTATAGCACGTTTTTACCATTGGAAAATTAAGTAAAATATTAAAAACAACATCGCGGTTATCATCGTATAAACATGGGTCAATAAAAGTTGAAGTGGAATCTGTGTGTTGATAAGGTAGTAGTTAAAAACATCAAGAAACATTTCGATTGATCAGTTATCAAGGGTTAAGCTCAGTAATTTAAAGTGAACAGAATAATGCGTTACCTCCAAATTCACTAATAGTAATGATGTGTGACTAATTCAGTTGTTCGCTAAAGTGTGGCGCCACAATAGACTGTGAGAAATAAAGAATTTTCAATGAAAGGAGGCTATGCGGATTATATGTATTTTCATATAAGTCGTTAAAAAAGATTTAAAATATCAAATGAGACTTGTGCTAAATTTAAACCTCTTTAATGAACACAGCTGTGAGTGTTTTCTTGTAATTTAATACGCGAAAACTTGAGTTTTTGCTGTGTCCGTGAACTGTGTAAATGTGCTGAAGATTGAAAATTATATTTAAAGTATTACATGTGTAATCTGTTGAAAATTTTATGATGATTTTAGACTTTGAAGGTTGGTAATAAAAATTAAATTTTCAAATTATTTTTGACTTTGCCATACTGCGAAACTGATGTTGACATATTCTAAAAGTGTTTTCCAATTTATAATGTCTATTTAATAACTTTTTCATAAACTATTTATAACACGAGTAATAAAAATCTTTCAAGATCGCTGTTCCGTTAGTTTTATGTTGCAGAATTTTAGATTCTTTAATATTGTAGTAACATTTTATATTCTTTGGTATTTTCTTTTCTTCGGCAAAATATTTCCTGTTGCTGAATACAAAGCTGGTTTTTAGAAGTCCGGCATCATTTAATATTTATTATTTTGTTACTTGGCGTCAAAGGATTTAAATAGCTGGAAGGAAGTTGTTGAAAAAGTAAACTTTTTATTGACTTAGTAAGATAGACGTGTAATTAGGATCCTCAATCCCTGGGATTCCTGAATTGATACTGGGATTTCAACAAACACGAGTTACGTGGCTACTTCCTAACTGCACAAATTTTAATTAAAACCGTTTATTTTCAGATTTCTAGAAATTTTAATGTAAGAAAAAAACAAAGAAATGGAAACATATTTCCTACTTTCATTCTTAAGGGATATAAAAATATAAAATTCTGTATGTATTATTGAGAAGAAAAAGATTAACATCCGTAATTATTTACATACTTAAAAAAATATTTTATATAATATTTAAAAGAAAATAGAACCGACTTGAAGAAATAGGTCTAAAAAGTAATAAAGTAAGTTTATAAGAGTTGTTAATTCATCCTTTTTAGTTCTATTTATACAAACTTTTAAATTTTAAAGCCTAAACTTATGTTGAAATTTTGGAGGTCTAATAAAATAAATAAGTAGCTACTTGGTCCATGGCGTATCAAAATTTGTCAGAATTACCGTATTAATAGTATAAAAACTTATTAAAATTGAACTTCGTGTCATTAAAAACCCTAAAAAACATAAAACAATATTATCATGCATACTTTTTTCCTGATGATATGGTGAACGAATTAGATTTGCTACACCTAAGTAATTGAAAATAAAGGCATTCCGCTGTTTTTTACATTTTTTAAATATGCTATGGGACTACTACGGTAATATCCTGAATAACCCCTGAAAATTGTATCCAAAATGGTGAAACCATCGCGGAGTAATCGATGTTCATACATACAAAAAATTCGTAGGGTTAAATTGATAACCTCCTCGTTTTTTGAAGTGGGTTAAAAAACGAGTTGATCTAGTATATTATCACTTAAACTATAGTATATTTATCGAAAAAAGACATTAAACCAAAAGCAATGTGCAGGGCATGATCAGCACGTAAACATTTTTTGAAGAACCGGGGACAACACCGTTATTGGTCCGAATCGGCGGCGGCGGGACATAATACACCACCAATGAAAAGCCAGGTGGAGAGGGAGAGCGAAATGCATATGCACTGAATTTATTTTGGTTCAATGTCTTTCTTCTATAAATAGACTCTTTTAATTTTCCTCTATGGGAATTACTTTCCACATCTTTCATTTTCATTAAATCAGCTAGAGGCACCTCATCTCCATGTCCCTGTTAGACTAAGGAATTTTTTATTAGATTGGATATTTCTTGCTAAATTATTTTTTGTTGGTCGCTATAATTTTGTGTTTGTGTGTCTCATTTTCTATGGGCTTGCAAATATGCTAGGATCGAGGATAAAACTGACATTTCTAACTGTGTACTTAAAGGGGACTGAATTTTCCTTTTCTCAGGCAGCATGAATTAGGAAAATGTTTGCCTTATGTAAATTCATATCTCGCTGACATAATGCCTCTACGACTGTTTTTATGGGATCTATTAATTTAATTCTGCTTTGGTTAGCAGTTCATGTGTCAAATTTAAGTAGGTCATTGTATTTTTAATGCATTTTTTCAGTAGGAAACAATATTGCAACATTATGAACAAGCTTCGCCATCTTGTTGCAGTCGCACATAATTTTGCAGAATGTTTTTCGTAAGCGGACTTTTTAAAACATTTTAACTAGTTTTTCTGACCTTGGAAATTGTTGAATGCATACCAAAACTTTCTGTGATGTCTATTTCATCTTTATATTCCTCATGATCTGAGGATTTCTGTGCAAAAGTGCCTTGTTCGGAAAACTGTGCATTTCTAGCATTATATAATACATCTATTACAGCTAGCTGAATCCCGTCTGCCATACACAACTGTTGATTAGGGGTGATAAGTTATATAAGTGTCTGTACTTATACAAACTATATTCTCGGATAAAGATAAATTATGCTCAAAAATACGTTTATCAACCATTTCTGCATCCGCGGTCATAGAGTCTTTAAATCTAACAAGGCTAAGGTTGTTAAGTTATCCCTGACTATAGATATTAATGTTCATAAAGTGTTTGTTTAAAGTAGAAGGACATACATCGGAAATCAGAGTAAAGTTTTGAGCAACTGTTTCGTGTATTGCTAATCATTTTAAAATTTAATGGGTATGTAATTTATAAACCTGGACTTTATGGTAGCTCCCAAATTAGGTACCATGAAACCCTTTGCTAAAAAAAATTAAAACATCTTGTAACAGTTTCTTATATTTGACAAGGTTTATAGACGACGTACCTAATGATGAACTGAGATGATACCCGAACAACAAACAATCTTAAATCATTTCTAGGTTTTAGTGTTTTTTAATGTACAATGGCTTTATAAACAACTCGTCTATTCAAGAGCAATCTGTAAAAATGAAGCACAAATTCAAATTGTTATAATTTTTAAGCAAAATAAATTATTGGAAAACAGTTTTCTATAAATTGTGGGCCTAATTTAAAAAACCTGTTGTGTTTTTGTTATAAAATTGGATCAGATCTTATATATACAGGCGGTTGCACAAAAATAGCGTTTCTAAGCGACAATCATAAGCCCGTCAGGATGGGATTCATGGGGGGGGGGGGGGGGGGGGGGGGGGGGGGGGGGGGGGGCAACAACTGATAACTAAAAAAGTCATCACTGTTGTGGTATTACGGAACAAGAACAGTCCAACAATCAACAATATATGGCTAAAAAAAGCTCGTCACTTTTCTGTTAGGATAACAACTATTTCACATCAGATATTTGTTAATCGTCTTAATGATGGCAATAACCAGTGGCGTATTTAGAATGCCTTCCCAGGGAGAGGGGGGTGCAAACATTTAACTACTAAAAAAGTCCATTTGACTACTAGAGAAGCCTTTTTGAAGGTGGTAAAAAAAGTCGTTGCTTTTTGTTTATTTACACAATTACCCCTTGTTTGGGCGCTTATGGCGATAATCTTCAAGTTTTTATTTTTAGGCACACAGGCTTTACTTATATCTTGAGATAATAATTTGATGGGTGTTATTTTGGAAAATAACTTTTCTGAAAAAATGTACATGTACTAACTTAGGTGTTTTACGCTAAACATTTTTTTAAAATTGTCTGGATTTTTATTTTTAAATTGGACCTCACCTCATTTGGCATCACTACACGGTGCGCATTCACCATCTATCCAGAAATGTTATAAACATATTATTTTTAAAGAAAAAATACGCAACAATACACAAAATAGTGTTGAAAGGCCTCGGTAGCCATTTGAACATTCGCTTTTTTATTTTACCTTGGAAAAATGATTTTTATTATATATTTTTGTTTAATTTGTAAATTTGTATTTATTTTGTTAAGTACATTTTTTAGACCTTAAATTAGCGAAGACTGATAAATGATATTTTCATTATGTTTTTCATTAGGTTCCAAATCGTAGTTACTAATTTTTCGAAGACAGGATATTTTAGACTTTAAAAGTGATAAAAGATTTTTAAAAAAGTCGGTGGCAGCCAACATTTTTATGGCTTAAATCAGAGTTGTGCCTATCGATATCTCTGCTTCTGTTTGAATTAAAAAAAAAACACTTTGCATGCTAAATTATCTCATTTTATTTAATGTAATAAAATATTAATAGAGTATATTCGTACAAGTCGCGAGTTTTTGTTCCACCGAATAAGTATAAATTTATTAAAATAGGAAAGTTCTGGTAAAGTTGGAAAGCTCTGGTAAAGAATTGAATGTTAAATTATCCAGTTTCAAATATGAAGCTATTTTCTATGGATTTCTGGAGCAGTGTAATAAAAAAGTCATTAGAGAATAAATTTATCTATTTAGGTTTAATTTTATAATAATATTTCTTGGTAAATAAAAAACAAAATGGTTTATTTTCATGCTTGAATAAAAGGTGTCAAATAAAATTAAAAAAATTACACCCCAGAATCCAAAATCGTCCTAAAGCTAAAGACGAATATTTCCAAACATAATAGAGACCATTCAAAATTAAAAAACCAACAAATTAGAGAATGCAAGTCCAACAGAACGAGAGTAGTGAACATTCTGCTACCTTCAAACAAATAGTTTTTAGAATTTAATATTAGAACAATGCCACAGCTTTTTTTAAAATATTATATTTGACTGATCTACTACTAATAGTAACAGTATTAGGTGCATATACACTAATTTTACTTGATAATAATTTGTTGAATTTTGAAAATGACGAAGAGAACGTTTTATATACTGAAAAATTGTTGCATTTTTAAGACTGCGTTGGCTTAAATTAAGTTTTCTCAAAAATCATAATCCTCTCTGGCTTTCATTTTAATATTAGTTTTAATTTAAGGAAGTTTTTAACTTCAATATGCTATTGTTTAACACACTTTTGAGAGTCTTCATTAATTCAGAAAGTTTATTTAGAAACAGTATAAAAGTTTTTGACAAACGTCGGCAATCTAAAGTGCCTTAACAACATACTGGAATTATTAAATCTTCATTATCACGCTTCGTCATATTTTTGTGTAATTATTTGTTTTAATTATCAATCAATTTTTATTTATCAATCTCAAAAAAATCTCTTCAATTAAAATATTGTAAAATAAATTCAATTGAAACGCAACCGCTATTTTTTGGTAATTTTCAAGGTATAACTTTTGAACAAAATAAGTTATTTTTACGAATGGTTCAAAATTATCTACCTTCGTAAGCTATGCACTATATTCAACAGACACATCTTAAAATTTCAACCTTACAAACACTGCGGCATATTCATCACATCCTAAGGTCTCTCACAGAATATTGCATTATTGCCACAGACTTTTTCAGATCTCTTCAAAACCTTTTTACTACACATCCTCTTACTCATGACATTCACAATTCTATTATAAGAACCTAAAGCAACATTCTACAATAACATTCTAGATTCCCAGTCATATTGGAATGCATGGCAACAAGCGCGATGATCTTCTTACCAAAACTCCTCTACATTCATCCTCTATTATATATTGCCAAAGATTTACACCCACTCATATGAACTACAATAAAACACCTTACCTAATTTTTACTCAACATCCCTCTCTCCTACGCACATTGCAATGGACAAACAACCATAAAACATATTTTTATCGAAATATGGAAGAAATAGTCTATGTTATGCAAAAAGAGCTGTTATTGCACTAGCTTATTTTGTTCAAAAGTTATAAAACCAAAATCAAAAAACATACCTCTATTAACACTTAACGCGTATGACATAGATTTTAAAAAAATTTTATTCAGTATGTTAAGAAGTCTTATTATCAGAAAGACGTTTGGCACATATCAAAGAGAGGGTAAAACTTTTTTGTTCTGGAAAATGAGGTCAAAATTAATCAGTAGATTTGTTAAACATCCAATAAAATAATACTAACATTTACATGCCTTATCATCATTTAAAATATTTATAGGGCATTTTTATATAGTTTTCATCAAGTTGAAATGTCTAATAATCTTTCTCTCTTGTTCCAGTGCTAAAGGACGAACCCGATGACTTGACCCATTTAGCTCCAGTAGCTGGTGATGTATGTGTCCCACTTGATGATCATCCCTTTTTAACCGATATGTTTGATGATTTCTTAAAAGACAACAGTTTTGGTCCATTATTGACAGACGAACCGTCGGACCCATTCATATCGTACAGAGATTATAGAGATTCGTCCCCACAGTTATTATCCCCGAATCTCTCAAAGGTAAGAATATATCAATAATTCAATCAGTGCTATTTAATCCATTAAGCGGTGTAAGGGACCGCTTAGGGCCCAGACCTCAAAAAGGGGCCCGATGGACCTCTTTATATATTACATAATGTAGAAGGTTTAAGACTGGGAAAGTTGGGCTCTAATAAAATTCTTAATCAATTTGCAAAAGTCAAATCTATTTAGTTTTGACTTCCTTATTTCCCTTCTAATGAATAAAAAAATCGAGCGTATGCGGCGTACGCGTTAATTTTTACTTATTAATATGTAATAAAACAACAATGACGCTGTGCCAAGATCTGTCAAAAGCGTTTGATAGTGTAAATCATTCGGTAACGTCCTGGAGACTTGAGAAACGTGGACTTAACGGTCGGTGTGGCGTTGCGCTTGGTGTCGTATGTAGCAGAGAGTGAGCAGTGTGTAATTGGGTATAGATCTAATAGATGTTCTTATAGGTCGGGCTACTAATATATTAAAAAAAGGTGTACTACAGGGTTCTATATTGGGAGCATTATTATTCATATTAAATACTAATGATATTGCTCATGCTGCTGGCGGTGGTGTGATTCTCTATGCTGATGGCACCTCCCTGATCTTCAGTGAAAATGATCTAAATACATGCCAACGGAGAGTAGCAGGGTCTTTGGATATCCTGAGGGACTGATTTGGGATGTCTCGAAGATCCAGCTATTACACACCCGCAAATAATATTGGCTTCACATGCAAAAGCACAGAAATGAAACCAAGAGAAAGTTTTTCTTTTTTGTAGGCTGTGCTGGATCAGTAATTGAGATGGGATAGAGTGATCTTTGGAATTATATTCTGAGGAAACTGTAAATTCAAAAAAAAAATTAAAATTATTTGTCAAATGGGGTACAGGGAAAGCTGCAGGAAAGTTTTCAGGGATAATATCTATACAGATTTTTTCTTACTATGCAAGGTAGCCATACATATATGAAGCAGCCCCAAAAATCAAATATATTTTTTATTTTAAAGCGATTAAAAAACTGTAAAACACGTCATGTTTCTTTTCATCTCTTTGCATACAAAATATTTTTTGCACTATACAGGGTAGTCTTGGGAGACAAAAAGAGTTCCTTAATACAAATATGTTTCATTTTAATAACTGATAGACAGCAAAAGAAGGCAATTTGTTCTGGGTATAAAAGCATTTATTTCTAATATATAGTGTTACTCTGAGGGGGTAAGACAGCTCTGAAGAAATAAAATTGAGGTTTTTTTTAACTGTGGAAGACGCCAAATTTATATTTTGTATACATTTTTTTTACTACATAGGGAGTAAAGCTGTTTAAAGGCGAAATATATTTTTATTAACTATTATTCCGTTTAGATAATACGTCAAATTTATTATATTTTTTTGCATATTAACCTCAACTTAGAGAAACCATTGACGATTTATAGAGGGAAGGATTATTAGGATGCTCTTATTATTTATTTTTTAATTAATGTAAGTTACTGAAAAAATCAGTATTCTGTTTATAAATAATTAATATATAGAAAAGCTTTTGCTAAACCTCAAATCTCTTTTAAAAAACTTGTTTTCTAGATAAAAAAAAGCAGATATTGCGAACGTGATTGATTAGATGGGAAAAAATCTTAGAACTTTTTTTGTACATAATTTTATAAAATTCAGTTTTGATTAGAACTACTTTCCTTGAAAAATAATAATTTTTGTTATTCAAAAAAAACTATAATTTACCCCTTTTACGCTCTAAAGCAAAAAAAAAGCAGTATTAGAATGTTGGGTTTTTTCTAGGATAAGATTTTGTCGTTCGTGAAGGGGGAACAAGCATATATTTAATAAAAATTAGAGCTAGATAGTTCTAAAATAGATATTTCATGGTTTCTTTAAGGTTTTTTTAGATCTTTGATAGTTAGCACAATCTAGCCAACTTTTAGTTTCCTTTATTCCCTGTGCTATGTAAATGTAATATGCATGTTCCTAAATACACCTAAATATACAACTTATTTGTTAACAAAAAAGAATAAGTCTAACAAAATGTGCAAGTGTTTTTAAGGAATGTTTTTACTTCCCTCGGAAAAGGGAAGTATCGTAATCGTGAAAAATCACCCTCCGAGATTTTTTCAGATCTTCACGTTTCAAGGTCCCTGGGTGCCGAAAAACATGTTTTCTCAATTCCGTCGGTCTGTCTGTTCTCGGCATATCGATTGACTTCAAATTGTGGTCAAAAATTAAGGGTCATATTGGAATGATCTGGGAATATTTTGGTAAAAATCCAGTATGTTGAAACAACATTACTAAATTTTTTTGGGAAGTTACTGGCATAGGATAAAGTATACATTCACTCAGATACTAAAATAAAAACTGTCGCCTCATCTGTGACTTTTAAAATAGAATAATACGCTTAGGCCTCACGGAAATACATTCAGTACGATTTAAACACCGGAAACACTATTTCGTGTGTAACCACATACACGACAAAAATAAAATAATTTTATTTGTTTTGTAGATGGCAATTATCCGTCATGTTAGTTAAAAAATACCGTAAACACGACTTAATTTTTTTAAAGAGTCTAAAATAAATGTTATGTTTTTATTTCAGAATTCAGACTGCAGTCTGCCCTCACTTTGTAGCCCCAACAGTTCGCTGTTAGACGAAGATCAAATGTCGACTTTTATGAACCTCCAGATGGATGAAGATTCGGATTTGGTTATGAAAGCGCCGTACATACCTATGACTTTCTCGGACGATTTACCGTTATTAATGCCAAATGATTTAATGTGGAACAATAACGAGAAAAATAAAAGCCATACTAGGATACCTGATAGTAGTTCGACGTTAGCACAGATGCTAGGATCATCCGTGAATAAACGTTCTCTCAAAGGTACAGATCGGGGTGGAGGGACGGTGGAGGAAACTAATATGGATATATTTAATGATAAAAGTAAGGGTTGCCACTTAACCTTTTTTTTTTCTAGCTATAACTAATGCACATATAGAGGGACGGTTAAAACTTTCACACATGCACCTAGATATCAATATTGCATATACAGAGTGTTCCGAAAAAAAAAACGAGACAGAAATAATAATTTCCGAATCCGAAAACATTTTAAACTAGATATTTCTTATGAAAAGAAGTTAAATCAAAATATCATTATTTACTTAATCTCTTAGGATTGTTTTTAATGTCAGAGATCTAGACTCAAATAAACTGCTCGTCAAAAAAAAACAGTAAAGTTTTATTGGACATCTCATTTAAATGTCAGCGTTTTTTTAGCGGTGTGGAAGCTGATGAAGATTTAAAAACTGAAAATTTTCAGCAGTGTCTATTTTCTTAAAAAAAAATTTTCCTCATTTTAAATGTCACTTAAAGTACCTATTAGACGGTTATAAGAAAAATACATTTATTTAAGTTTTATTTTATATTTTGTAAAAATAAAAAAGTATTATTCATATTTAATAAAATAAAAATTTGAGTTAAATTTAAAGAAATAGTTTTTATATTCTTCAAAACGACAATAACTTAATGATAAAATGGACAGCTTGCCGATTAGAAGACTGTTTTACATTACACACCGATCCACATAATCATATATTAAATCAAATATCTTGAATTTAATTTATATTAATCGGGTATAAAAAATCATAAAATAACTAATCTAAATCTAATTAAGCACATGTGTGCAGTGTGTATTTCAAGCACACAAACATAATACGACATACAACATGGTCATAGAAATAAAGCCGGCTTGTATTTTTTGTGAAATTAAGCTTTACATCTTTCTAAAAATATTTTCATAGGCCTATAATTTATACTAGTTTTTAACAAAAATTAATTAAGATGTGCCCAAAAACGAAAGTCATAAATAAGTAAGTGGCCGAAGTTGTCCAGTTGAATGACCGGCCAGATCGGCGGATTTGACCCCTTTGGATTATTTTTTGTTGGGGGTATCTTAAGTCTAAGGTCTATGTTAACCGACTAAGCAATATCGAAGACTTACAGATTAGGATAACAAACCAAATAGGATTGAACCTTTTGTTGTCAATAACGTTTTGCAAGAATTTCAGGACCGTCTCGGATACTGTTAGGACTTTGGTGGAGGTCATTTCCAACGTTTAATAAAATAATTTTTATTTTTTATTGCCTTTTTACTTCTTTTTCTAAATAAATAAGAATAAATAAAGAAAAAATAGGTGTTTTAATTTAAAAAAATGAGGTTAGCTATCATAACTTATGGTTGGGTCACCTGTATACATGAATACAATGAATTTCATAAAAAAAAGGCAACTAAAATTAAAAACCGACGTGTCCGAGCGTTTTTTTTTTCAATGAAAAAAAAACTGATTTTTACACGTTTCACAATAATCTCGATAATAATTATACCAGGTATAAAATTAATCCGCTATGTAGGGTCTCACACATCAATATTAAGTACTGGTTATTCCTACATAACTATATTATGTCGGTTGTTCGTGTCACTTTCTAAATATTTTCTTCTCACAAGGGGTAGGGATATTAGTAGTTTAATTTTGTAAAAGAAATATGTAATTGGTTGTGATGTTAAATATCATACGATCCTTACTTATAAAATCTATAACAGGAGATTGGTTGTGGGTGAAAAAAATCAGTATTATGCCAATTTAGTTTACCAATTATTTTCATTATAGTTATTAGGTACTGCATGCTTGCTTATGATTAACTTTTATATTTTACAATTTTTGATATCTTTAATGCAAACCGAAATAGTTAATATACCTGTGTGTCAACGTCATATTGTTGGTTCAGATGCAGATTTTGGTGATTAAAACAATTTACTGTCTTATCCGGTTTAATAGGGAACACCATTAACTCAATGTAACACATAATTTGGATTCTATGAAAAATGTACTTTATATCATTTATGACATTTAATGTGCTATTTTTAGCTTATATACAGTATAATATCTTAGAATCTAACAACAAATTTTTTAAAAAAAAACTTGCAATTAGTTTTATGAAACACCATATTAGAGTGCATGCTGAATTTAAATTACCATATTATTTTTTTTTACATTTACTTATTTTAAACTGAAACAGAATAATTATTGATGTAATATTTTATTCATCTTTTTCTAGAAAACGGTCAAAGACAATCGAGGTCTATAAGGCATATTTTAATTCTAAAATATTCCTCAGAATACAAATTTTCAAAAACATTTATTTTTATTTATGATAACAAAGTTGACAGTACTCCCGGATAAACCACATGCGACAGTCAGTTGTTTGTATCACCAACATTTGCATCTCACCTATCCGTACAACGCTGCCAACTTTCAAATCGATTTGTTATCTACCAAGGGAATGGCAGACTGGCTAGTAATTTCGTTGACACCCGGTATAATGGATTTCGTGGACTTCAACAGATAACAAAAGTCAGTTGCACGACACATTCCTAAACTGTACCTACTTCATACTCACCATATAACATATAAGTATATCATGCAAAATCCTATCTCTCAGGTTAAAAAAAAAATGAACTATATTTAGATAGAATTTAATTCCGCCACTGGCCAATCCGTTAAAATCATAGATATGGAGTCAATTTATTTATTTTTAGCGTATTTACATTTTTATCCGCTCTAGTATTTTGAGTATCGTCTATTTCTTTTACGTAATTGAAAATGAACGACGTAAACACTTATATTTATATTCAGTTGGTTTTTGTTTTGCATTAAATAAATCTCAGGGTGCTTGGTTTATGTAATAATAGCGTTATTTAAATATATTGATATTTGTTATACTTTTGATATGTTTAACATTTCCTTATCCTACTGTAATAAATTAAAAAAATGAAAATACTGAGTTATTATACTGTTATTTATAGATTGATGTTACTTCATTTATGTTCTTGTTAGATTAAATAATAAATTATTAATTTATTAAACTAGTTACCACCGGTATTCAGTTAGCCTAGTCGAAAGCGATTCGTAGGTTCATATTGAATTGCAGACTTTTGTGGGCGCCAAGTATTAGTAGTTGGACTTAAAGACTGAAAGAAAAGCTAATAGATCAATACACTGTTTTGTCGCAAAATAATCTAATACAGATGCGAAAAACTACCGAAGTATTGTTTGCTGTAACCTTGAGAAAGAGTTCATAGACAATCTGCATCAATGCATGTATCGAGTTATTATTTATTTAGGTAAAAATAATCTGCAGCAAGACGTAATCGAAGCATATTATCTCACAGTAAATTAATATATTGCTCGTATTCCTAGCAACTGATAAAACGACATATTACTTAATTTTCATCCCTTTTTCATTTCACCCTCACCCCTTACTTTGTACAGAAGTATCAAAGAGGGTTTATTATTAAAATCTATATACTCAAGACCCACAAAAGGACATATTACACGATCATTTACAAAGAATCGATATTTTTTACCTGTCCATTTCAACCCCTTCCCTTCAGCCCTTTTGCCTAAAAGCAATACAAACTTTTCTCGCTAGCTCAATTCCTTTGAAAGTTATCGCGTAAACTAACAGACAAACAGACATTTTTTTTTCGCCGAAATTATGTTTTTTACAAGTTTTGAGTAATTTTTAGAGGATTAAGCGAAAAAAATGTGAATGAATTTTTTTGCCGATACTATACTTCCTCATCTCTTATAGATGTGAAAGTAATAGAATAAAACAATCAATTTTTATTTAGAATAACTTTTTAATATTACTATGGCAAATATAATATGCCTAATACTTACTAATAATTTTTTTTTTCGCTCAAGTGATTCATTTTTATTTAAAATAACTTACTCCAATTACATATAGAAAATATAATATAATAATAATAATTGCTAATAATTTTTGTTCTTTACCTTAAGTGATAAACCTAAAATGTTATTTTCCTCCTCCGGTTTTTGATGAAAAGTATAAATAAACACATTTGTGTCTCATTTTAAATAAGACAATTAACAAAATATAGCATAGGTATAAAGGACTAGGCCTTATCTAACTACTTAATCATAAAACAACAAGTTAAGCAGAATAACATTACTGGAATAAATAATTTTTGTAAGCATTAAGCTAATAAATGTACCCAGTTACATTAAGATTAATTATGTAACTGTTTGAAGCAGAAATACTATAATGGAATAAACAAAAATTTGATAAAAATAGCCAGTTACTCAGTTAATACAAATATAAATTAAGAAATTAAGGTATTTGATTATAATCACAGATATTCAAAATAAAAAAAAAACCAGTTACAATAATGGAAAGTTGATTGTTTTTAAGTTAAAAGAAGGTTTCATAATTAAAAAGGAAGATCTAAAGTTAAAAGCCTGAAGAAAAGAAAACTTTTTGCACAAAACAGAATCTTTTACCAGTTCTTCTGGCTTATATTTCAGCTAGTTGAATTTCCGACTGCATTCCTTCCTTCCAGAAGATTAAACTAGATCATTATTATTTTTAAACTAATCCGACAGTGTCGCGTGCTACATTATACGGCACAAAATCACAAAAAAAAAAAAACGTCTAATTAAACATGGCAGCCAACTAACTGCTGCTGAAGTTCAAGGAAAAGAGAACGATTGATCCTGGCCGGCAAAAATAAATAAACTTGAAGACCAACAAAAACTAATGACACATGATCTCTCCCACTCAAGTATGTTAATTTGTACTTTCTAACGTGCTCAACCAAGATTATATCCAGCAAGAGTATCGAATATATCAAAAACAATGTCTTACTCGGTAACTTGATTTTTTGTAAATATGTAATAGACATGGTCATAGTTAAGCTTTGAGAAAATTTAATAGTATTAATAATAATTTGATTTCTTTTTAAGATAAAATGATTAAATTAACAAATAAGTTGTAACAAACATTTGTAATAAACATAAAATGTTACACTAGTTTGTAATCATCTAACAAAAAACCTAAGTTTGCGTATTTGTCATACATTTTGTACTATATCTTGTGTATTATTTTTGTTCTACTTCTAGGTGCATGTTCCGTGATGTTTTGTCTAAACCTAAACCATAACATAAAATTCTACACACTAGTACCAAAATATTTTTTATTTTAGCCTCAAATAAAAGTTGGAGTGCAAAATTAAGCCCTAAAATGGATGTGGATAGTGTAGGTCAAATGGATCGTTCACCAAGTCTCAAAAGGACAAATAATTCAAACTACGATCATCAGACGAAGAGGGTCAAGAACGAGTCGAAAGAAAAAATGTCAAGGGAACTGCTTCACCAACTTATGTCCAATAACCATCAGCGGGGCAGACCAAAAAGCAAAGGGAATTGGTTGCTGGATACTGGCGGTAAAGCCGCTTGTATTTCTCAACCAAGCGATAGCGTATTAAAGAACCTTTTGGTAAGCGGTTTTGACATCCGAGCTGGTTACATATGCCTCGCCCCCACCAAATCGAAGCGATGAATAACGTCGTCGCATTGTATTAGTGTTTAATTACTATACTAGTCAAACTGTTCCAAAATCTTATGATCTTAAACCTACGAAAAAAAGTTTTGCGTGTTTGTGTCTGAAGGACCTACCCAACTGGGTGGCTCTCATCTTCACCTGTGTTATGTCTAAATGAAAGTTGGGTTTATCGTTGTAATTTTCGCAAACTGATCATACTTTTAGGTGGGAGTTCGTATCACATCGATTACTTTACTAATTTCGCTGTTTACATGTGTATTAATTAATTGGATTATATCGATTTGTTAAGACAACTCAACACTCAACAGATGAGTAATTAATAAGGGTCGTCAGAATTATTGTCCAGGCGGAAGCTATCAAATAATAGTTGTTTTCAAAACTGTTCTTTCCAATAGAATGCAGGGTGGCGCATTTTCGATACTTTTAGGGGGGGTTCTGGCGCAACAGTGGGTGCAACATAAAAAATTTTAATTCGAACAAATGAACTTTAACCGTATCGATTGACTTGATTCGTTATTGAGCTACAGGGTGTTTTTGAAAACTGGCCATTTTTAATGGGGTCATGTATCTCGCTTATTATGATAGAAAAAAAGAAAATTGGTGCTTTATGTAGTTTTTTACATAGATGGCGTTCTTCCTTTTTTTTCTATCTATTTCAGTTTTTGAATTATGTTTTTTTTTTCTGGGACACTCTGTATATTTTTTCGTTAATCGGTTAGAAATTAAATTACCTTTCAACGATATCAATTTTTTAATTTACCTAATTATGTTTTTATATTTTCCATATGAGTGCGTTTTAAACAAAACAACGAAGTAAATTTGTTTAAAGCTTTGGATGCCATTCTCTATTGAACTTCAAATATTTACACAAAACTAAACATAAACATAAATGACAATAAACTATTAATCCTAAAATACAAAAGCAATAATAATTCTAGTACCTAACAAAAAAGTTTAACATATCAACTTACCTTCTATTTTCGAATTGGAGTTAAAATTAATCGCGTTACTTTTCCAAAACGACATCTGAAACGAGTTTTTAAATGATATTCTTTTAAAAAAAAAACAGAAAAAATCTGATGGGGTAAGGTCAGGCGACCTAGGTGGCCACCTTACTGGCTCATTCGTACCCCGCCACTTATTGGGAAAATATCGATCTAGAAACTAAGCTACTCTTCGGTCATTATGATTTAGAGCGCCATCTTGCTGGAAGTAACTATTATTCAGGCCTTGAATGAGGTATAAGATTTTCCTTCAGAATTTCAATATATCTCTCGGCTGTTAAATTTCCATCAAAAATCTTGTAACACAATATTCGTGCATTACATAGGGCACATCACACATTAAATACAAAACGACTCTGCCATGTTACATACAATTATTCTATTTAAAAAATTATTATTTTGCAAAAACTCAAACACTAAATTTTTGGTACCGTCGAAAAGGTAAGTTAATTTCCAATCGACTAAGGAAAAATATGTCCAATTGAAATAAACAACTTGTCATATCTCAAAACTTTGAATAGATAGAAAAAAAGCAAGAACTCCTCTGAATTCTTCGTAGAAAACTACAATTTATCACCAATTTACTTTTTTCTTCTATCACCAATAATGAGCTAGATACAGGACCCTGTCAAAATTGTGCAATCGGTTTTCACATAGCACCTACAGTTTTGTCAGATCCCTTAAAAGTATCGAAAATGCGCCACCCTGTACAATTTGTAAGTTTATTTCAGGTTATTGTTAATATTTAGTTGTTTTGGGCTGGGCTAAAACAATACACAAATATAATTTTCCAGCATTTGAAGTTTAACTTTACCAATTTTTTTTATTACAATTTCTGGCTAAAACGGCGTTATAACCATACTTAACGTTAGAAATATACGATGTGTTTCATAAGGTAGGTAACCAATTTTTTAGAAATATATATTTAAGTACATATCAAAACAACTCAGTTTTGAAGAGAGTTTGTTCCCTTGTTGGCAAAAATGTTACTGAAATTTTCAAGTTGCTTTGGAGAATTGTGTGCTAACTTGATTTAAGTTTATTGGACGTGGACATTGTATTTCTTCCTTTAATATTCATAAGTTTAGTTTAATGTTTATACTTTATACCATTTGAGTGTAACTTAAAAAACAAATATAAAATATTGTCGGAAACAAAAAATACTTTATTATTTTCTATATCTTGTATTTCATAAAAATGTACTTGGGTACATAATAATCAGCATTATTTGTTACATAGTTTATAGAAGAATGACTTCTTTATTTTACCAATTTAATTAGTTCCAAATTAGAATCAATGTCTTATTTTTCGCTGAAAAAACCCACACGGGGTGGATGAAACTTTATGTGACTTAACTTACATCAAGTTGAACACATTGCTTTCAAGCCGCTTCGAAATGTCAGGTAATAACGTTTATTTTTTTAAATGAAGCACAAAACCTAAGCCGTTAAAAGTACATAATGATTTGAAAACACAGGTAGTTTTCAAAAATGAATATTACATAATTTTTTCCCTGAAGCCACAACCGAATAATAATAATAATTTGTAATCGGTGTATTTTGAAATAATTCACTAATATAAAATAAGAATGTACAATACAGATTTACAATAAAATATCAAACAGCATACCCAGTGGTTACAATGATAAGTATAAAACAAACATTCATCAGTTGGAAATCGTAATTCGCTCCCCTTCCTTCCTTGAGAGAGATCTTTAGGTCCACTCTTTGTTTGTTTTACATGTTTAAACGCCTTAATAAAATTCGACTATCAAAAAAAAGGTCCTCATTTTATACATAATAATTTTTTTTGCCCCACCTCCTCGACATCATCCTATATCCATCCCTGATTACGCTGTACGGTTATAGAAAAATCCATACTCTAACACCTTATCTGCAGATTTCTTCTTCTTAAATCTTTTTTTGGGGGGAGAATAAAAGGAGCTTTTTTCTGATGAACTGGTCCCCAAATATTACAGGCACTATCCATGGTGTTAATGATTTTCTATCTTCGGGTACCATCGTCACCAAATGTAACTGGGACAGCATCATATTAGCCCTTGAACTGTTATATGATTTTTCCTGTCAAATATTTGTCAAATTATAAATTTTAGGTTAAAGTCAATGAGTGTACGCCAGCCATGTCAAACTCAAAGTCACTGGTGGGCCAAAAGCATGAAGACCATCGACTAGGTGGGCCGCAAAACCTTATCTTAAAGAAGACAAACTACTGAAAATCTTGAGAAAAAGTACTATTATTGGACAAGTCTGTTTATTAAATTTTCAATAAAAAAGACATTACAAAAAACTACAAACATTAAATTCTTTTGTCAGATATTTGACATCTTTTAAAATAACTTAAAACTGCGTTCAAGTGTGCGTCCATCAATCGCGATCTTGCGGGAGATTTGTTTCCTTTCATCAAAGAAAATAATTGCTCACACTTATAGGTACTTCCAAACATTAACAGGATTTTACAGACAAATTTTCTCATTTGTTGGTATTGAACAGGCAAGTACTTATAAAATTCGAATGTACCAACACTATCAAATTATTGTTTTAAATGGATCTGACACTGAATCTCAATTACTTCCATTTGTAAGTGGTTAGTTTGTCAATATCGATAGTGAAAAGACCAGTAAATAGAGAAAAATTGTTTTCTTGAGTCTTAAAATCCTGAAAACGCTTCTCAAATTCTGCCAGAAGGCTTCTCATTTTTTCTGAATATATTTTGTATGATATTGGGACACTTGTGCTTTCCTGATATGCCTCTTATAAGTCAGAAAATGTGACAGACTATCCTCTGCTAACTGTTTTTCCCACAACATCATCTTACACTTGAAAGCTTTCACATGATCATGCATATCTGTAATAACTTGACGTGGTCCTTGCAATTTCGTATTTAAGTCCAACAAGTGTTTTGTGATATCTACTATAAATGAAATATCTTGTAAAAAAGGTACATCGATCCATGAAAACGCGTATTTCTTCTTTGAATTTCCAAAACTGGTCGTGTACCATAGAACACGAAAGCCATCGCATCTCTGCATAATATGGTAAACCAGTGTACTCACTTTCTAAATCACGTAAAAATGCAGAAAACTGACGCTGATTAAGGCCTCGTGACCTTATGAAGTTTATAATTTTTTTCACTGACTTTAAAACACTTTCCAACTTGATCACTTTTGAGCATAAAACTTCTTGGTGGATTATACAATGAATATGATGAAAATCTGGTTTGTCACTGCCCGTTTCTCTGATCTTTGTCTGTAATATTTTAACGAAGCCGTTTTTTACTCCAGTCGTTGAAGGACCTCACCACCACACACATCCGTACTTTCGTCACAGGCAATAGAAATGCAATGAAAGAGTCTGATTTTGTTTTTATCTGATCACATATATTGGCAGCCAACTCAGTAACTCTTTCAGCGACAGTATTCCGGGGCAAGGATATATTTTGAAATACCTTCACGCTCCTGGGACTTACAATTAAAAAACTCTATCGCAACTGACTCATAATTTTTCCTTGTTCGCGGGCCGCATTATCTGGCTTTTTCCAAAACTGATTTGGGCTGCAGAAAAATGCTCACTAGGCCGCATGTTTGACATGGCTGGTGTACGCAGTATTATATTGAATAGCTGGCAAAAAGTATGTTTGGCAGCAGCAGTTGTTCTTATTGCTTATTTAATTTGTATTTTCTGTATAAACCACCTCCGAATCCTCAATTTAATTTAATTTTTATTTTATTTTACTTGCTGAATAAACCCACCTTTAGTATCACTCATAAAAAGTAATCCAATCACACATTTTTATGCTTTTCGACCAACAAAATTTTTAAAATTAAAATTGAAATAAAACTCATGATTACCGATATTTCTGCCGTATAATTAAGAAATATATTTCACAAATATAACCTAACTATAAACTTCCATAAAAAATTAGACCTAGGGCTTTTTAATTTTTAACTAATAACGATAAACTAAAACCATAAACTATAAACTTAAAGAAATAACTTAAAATTTTGTCATGGAGCCATTATGTTCGATAACGTCGCGCAATCTTTGAGGCAAAACTGGCCTCACAAAAGGTAACATAATGTTTTCTAGTATATTGCAGTAAACATCTGCATTAAACCTTTCTTCAATCACTGCATACACTCCTGGACCTCTGATACTTATCCAAACCCAGTTTTATAGAAAAACGACCACTCTGGTTTATTTTCCGTGTATATCTCTCATCCCAACAGGTCTATACACGCGCAGTGTTCCGTTTTGGCATGATTGTAAAGTTTTCTCGTCATAAAATTCCACATTTTCTCAGAAATTATCTTGATTTTCATAATCCCTTGCAAATTCCAACCTCCTTTGCTTAATAAATTCGGTAAGGGATATTTTATTAGAAGCAGCACGATTCCTTAGGTTTGATAATCGTATCTTTTTTCTTGCAGTATTTGCAGAATCTGGGAAATTGATTTCTTCTTTGTTTGTTTGTTTGTTTAAAAACGATTGTTTCTAATGAACTACACCAAATCACGGTCTTGATTCAGTGTTAAAACTTTTGGACGTCCCGCCTTTGATCTCTCAATGATACCACCATATTCTGCAATTTTTTGCTTGGCTAACAAAACGGTGTTTTTGCTTACATGCACTTCTGCTGCAATTTCTCTAACTTTTTTCCATCCCGAAGTCGAGTAAGAATTATTGACTTTGGTTCGTCTGTTAGCTTCGGCATGATGTTTAAAATGTGGGCAAATTAGGTATTTGCTCTCAAACATAGATAAATATTGCTTTCAAATCAAAAGCAAAAGACAGTGTCAAAATAAAAAAAAATTACTTTGTGTTTTCATCATGCTCCGGTTTCACTAACCGCTGGCCTCGAAACATCTAGCACTGGTCTGTCAGATAATGACATGTGTAGAACATGGTAAAAACGTTTGGTTACCGATTTTAAGTGACAACTAAAATGAACGATTGATTGTGTTTTGATTTTGCAAAAAAAAATAGTAAGAAATATGGAAAAACAACTAGCAATTTATGTGCAAAAGTTTATTTTTGAATAGCAATGTTGTGCCTGTTATAAGCAATTTGTCATTTTTCATGAAACTTTTAACACCAACCTTAAAATATGCAAAAACCCAAATAATATAAATAATATCAAACACAGATCCAGAGGCAACAGTAGAAGACTATAAAAATCATATATTTAATGATAAAAATAAATAAGTTCGCTGTTTCCATTTTGTAAACAAACCACCATATTTTGTTTGTGTCTGGAACCGCGATCGGGACCATATCCCTGACATGGTTAGCAATTTGACAGACCAGTTACCAAACCATTAAGCCGGTGACGTCACTACTTGCATCGTGAATTCTTGCGGTTCGAAGCGGTCGGCCGAAACGGAGCATGATTCTTCTATTCCAATCCTAGGTTAACTTTGGCATTGCCATTCTAGGTTAAATCGAAATAATAGTTCAGGAGAGTAAAATGAGTAATTTTTGTCCCAGTTACTTTTGGTGACGATGGTACATCAACAGTTGGATAATTCAACCCGGACATGGGATTATCCCCAGTTTCTACCGATGCAATGGCATTCAGTGCTTTAAAACCATTCGTATCCCCTTCTTTGTACATGCTTTGGGCCGTTGGGGAGAGGTTCAAGAGGAGGACGTTTTATTTTTTTTCTAGTCATCAGTCGATAGTTGGTTGCCGTTCTTTCTTAGGTGTCCCGGAATCTTTCATTCCCTTACTTCTCCATTCGGTCAAGAAGGCCAGGCAATCCTAATTATGCTCGTTTACCGAAAATGGCAAAGACGTTGATGTCATGATACTTGTCATAACCACTTCCCTTGCGTTTTTTTTTTCGCAGAAACGGTAATAAAAGCCTAATGAATTGTCGAACTATAATATGTCATCAACAACTGGCCCAAATTTCCTTTAAATTTAACCGTGCCCAAAAAAAAATGGGGAACTTCCATAGTTTACCCAAATCCTCAATAGAGTTATTGCTGATGATCTGTTAAGAGCACCCCTCCCTAGATTTAAGCTCAAATATATTCTTAAACGACTGCAATACTATTTGTTGTCATTTTAAAAATAAAGCATATCAGCATTATTAAAATTCAATTTTCAAAACGTTTTGAACTAAATAAATGAACTTATTTTTATAGCAGTTTTTATGTAAGTTTGTAGCAATTTATTTTGAACTTTAATATATACCTACTTGATAACGGTATTTCCTATTGCTTCGAGAAGCATTATATTTTCTATACCTAAATCCTTATTCTTCGAGAAAAATATTCTTGAAATTATGTACTGGTCTACCGTATTGATTTATTTTACTACAGAGGATTTATAACATAAATTTGTTACAAGTATAATGTGTCAACCAATCCGGATTAGGTAAATAGGTTAAGCTGCCAAAGTTCCTTTCCCCTAAGCATGAATTCTAGGATTTTTATTAGTTCCCTCCTAACGCGAGAAACTCGAGATTCCAAAGTACAATAGAGTTCAGGGAGAGGCTCAATTACTGCCGTCGATTAACAAAAACTGAGTAGTTGTAAAAATACGCTTGCTAGAAAGATAAAAGAGAAACTATATATTATGTTGTAGAGTAGCTGTGTTAAACTTAAACTGTATTTTTATTTCAGTTTGTTGGGTCCCTTTTTTAAAGAGGGATAGTAGGAACTTGATAAATATGTATACAGTGTTCGATTTAGATTTTAAGGTTATAGAAATAACAGTTTATAGCCATAATATCGGATATATTAAATTCATATTGATATTTACCAAGATATCCTTTCCAGAGAAACTTACTTACATATTATATGGGGTGTAATCGAGATTGCTTTCCGGCTGCCATTTTTAGAGGATCGAAACGAAATGTTTTGACTGGAAGAATGAAACACTCAGTATATTTTTACATTTTCGGGATCTAGACGATTTTCTACATAGTATCGTATTAAGAAATCAACTGAAATTTTGGCAACTATTTTTACTTCTCAATGCTTGTGCCTTAAATTTCTGTGATATGCTTAAATAAACTAGAAACAATAAAATTGGTTTTTTTTTCATTAATTTGTGGTGTTATAGGGTGGTTCAAAGTTGACAGAACCACTTTTTTCTAAATTACTCGAAATCTCAAACGGAGGTATATATATCATTTTCATGGTACAGCTAAATGCACATCATTAATACGAATCTTACGAATACTATATACACATCAAATCAAATTAGTAATGGAAATAAAAGTACTTAACCCGAAACAAAAATCAAAACATATTTTCCTAAAATCTAACCAGAGTCAGGTTCTCTAAATGTTCTTCGTTAACCTCACGCTCTACAACTAAAAGGCTGTTCAACAGTTAAACTAGTAAATCCTTCTCGAATCCAGTCGTGTAATATGTCTAAAGTTTCCGGATGTGTGTTATAAATAAATTTTTGATTGGACCTCGGAAAAAAGTCAAATGGTGTCAGGTCTGGGAATATGTTTTTTGTTTTTCCGCCAAAGGTAGGCCTTCTAAAAATTCCTCGAGCGAGTTCTCTAGGATTTCAAGATATCGCTCGCTTGTTAAATGCCCTTAAGAAAAGATCGGTCCAGTAATGCGCGTGCCTAATATCCTAGCTCAAACATCACACCAAACTTCTTCTTTCATATAGTATTGATTTTCTGTTGACCAGCAATTGTTCTTTGCCTATTGAATATGCCATTAGGATATTCTTAGGATATACGCGTTCGGTTTCTGCAGCATTTTTACTACATTGCCCGTAAATTTTCAACATATCTACTTATTCACTTTTTTAGCTTAAGATTTATAAATGAAATTTTAAGAAGAGTAACTAGTAACCAAACTTTACAACTTTTCAAACTGACAGGAAGACCATTTTTCATTTGTTTTGATTTAGACTTCATGGAAAACTTGATGTCTTGGACATTTTGAAAATGATATCGTAACCAAACTTTACTATTCTAACAATTTTGAAACTGACAGGATGGCTGACTGTTATTCATATGTTTTAATAATTCAGACTTCCAAGTCAATCTTGATGATTTAAGGTTTTGAAAATGATATTACTTATGCCATTAGGGCAACTGAGGATATTTCGAAAACCTGATTGATGGCTAAATTTCAGGTTTTTGTATTTCGATTTGTGTTAGGTTTTTGGTATTTATTTATTTGTTTTGCAATTAAAACTGTTTATTTCCACTGGTTGACACTATTTAACCTAATGTGTTTATATTCGTTAGATTCGTATTGAAGTGGTGCATTTAACTGAAGTATGAACATGGTATACTTTAACAACACACCAGATTGAAAAGTAAAAATAGCTTTCAATATTTCAGAATGGTGGATTCAGTTGATTTCTTAATACGATACTATGTAAAAAAGTTTAGATGCCGAAATTGTAAAAATATACAGGGTGTTCTTCTGGAAACTGGACTCACTTCCGGTCAAACCGGAAGTCGCACAAATCTGTCAAGTACAACAAAAATTGTCAATCTAATAACCCAAAACACCTACCAAAATTCGCTTAGATCGGCGGTAAAATAACAGAATGGCAGCCGAAAAGCAATCTCAATTACACCCGGTGTATATAGAATTTACATTAGTTGCAGTATAAAAGAAGTGACCCAACAAATAATATAGTGTTTGAGCAATATATAAAAACTGTTAATATAGTTTTCGATAATTTTAGAATTATATTCGACTCTAACCTAGTGTAAAGTGAAATTGCGCACTAAGTAATATGACTGTGATCAAACCTACTAAAACAAGACGCTCTCTATGTTTGTTTCGCACATTCCATATTTCACTGCAATAAGATTTGGTCACAATATGCAACTTCATTCATTACATTATTTTATTTTTATAGGAATAAAAGTGAAAATTGTGGTAATGTATAATGAAATAATGAATTTAAAATAAGAATTAATAGAGAAACTCATTACATCCTAAGTACTAAAAAATATTCTCGAGGTTGTTTTATTTTCCCAAAATATATATATATATACAGGGTGCCCCAAACTCGTTGGTACGTTAGCCGTAAATCCAGATGTAGCTTTTGAATTTAATTCAAATTTGGAAAGGAGATAAGAGGTCAACTGAACTCTCGAAGCAAAATATTTTGACATTTCTGTTATTTCCGCGGAAGTGACGTCACCTTTGTTATCTTAAATGGGACACCCTGTATTTATTAATTAATTTTGTTTCGTTGTTTAATTCTGAACATTTTTTTATAACATACTTGTACCTTTGTCTTTAACCGTTTTTGAGATAATTGAGATTAAATAAAAAATTGGAAGAAAAGATGGCACTAATTAAATGGCAATTTTTTAGAAACTACTAAACATAAAGAGACAAAAATTTGGTGGGTTGAAATATTAATATGACCCAACAAGATGAATGTCATATTATACATTTATTTTATACAGGATGGCTTAAAAATCGTATCATGTTAACACATTTTCTTTTTGCAATAACTATGATTTTTCAAATGGAACACCCTGTATATTTTCTAAGTAATGTTTTCTCTGTAGAATGCTTATTTCAAAAAGTTATAATGTTCCTATACCCATCTTCAACGGTTTTTTAGATATTCGGGTTTTTATACTGGAACGTACTAAATATCCTAAAATTTGTAAAATTTAGTAGTTGGCTATGCATGATATGACAGGTTCTGTAAAAAGAAAATTACAGTTGACTGTCAGAACAGTAACAAGCATTGACCTTTTCTTCTCCTAATTTCAAAAATGGCTGATTATTCACATTCTGATATTCTTAATCTGTTTATTATTCATGGAGAATGTAATCGAATAGTGGCAAGAACATGTAGAACATTTAACGAACGATATCCCCAACTACCACCAATAAACGAAAGAAAATTTAGAAAATTTGAGGCTAATTTTAAAAACCATGGCGATATTAAAACCGAACGGATTCAGGTTAGTCCGATTACTGGAGCTGAAGACAATACCATTAACGTTTTAGGATATTTTGAAGCTTACCCTCACGTTTCGATTTACAGTGCAGAAAGTGATTTGGGAATTTCCTATTCGTCTATTGAAAGAATTTTAAACAAAAACGGAATGCACAATTATAAGTTTGAAACAGCGCAATTTTTAAGAGAGGGAGATGCTATTCAGCGCGTTGAGTTTAATAAAATAATAAAAATGCAGGAAGATCCCAGTTTTGTACAAAAAGTTATTTGGTCGGACGAGTCAAAATTTACACGAGAAGGAATTTTTAACAGAAGGAACTCTTATTTTTGGGCAAAAGAAAACCCACATTTTATAAAGGAAAGAGGATTTCAAGACAAATTTGGCTTCAATGTTTTTTGTATACTAATGGACAATACATTTCGGTATTGCATCTACGATGAAAATCTTAATTCAGAAAAGTATTCAGATATTCTTAACAATACTTTAGGGCCATTTTTAAATACTTTAACCCCTGACGTAAGGTCATCCTGCTGGTATCAATTAGATGGTGCACCGGCACATTGCACTCAACAAATTTCAACTTTTTTGTATAACTTATTCGATGACAGGTGGTTTAGACGAATGGGTCCTTGGTTATGGCCACCTCGGTCACCTGGTCTTACCCCATTAGATTTTTATCTGTGGGGCACCATCAAGGAAAGGATTTATCAAACGCCAGTTACTTCCAAGGATGATTTAATAAATAGGGTACGCGTAGCTTTTCGAAACCTAGACGGTGAAGAAGTTAGAAGAGCTACCACTCAGCATGTTGAAACATCTATTTTGAAATGTTTAGCGGCAAATGGAGGACATTTTCGATAAGTAACATTATTTTCATCATTATTCATATTGATGTTTAAGAAAGTGTTTGGAATAATATTTATTTTTGTTATTGTTTTAATGGACGTATTAGTTTTAAGGCTTTTGTCCGTAATACTTATTGCCGCCAAACCCGTTTTTATGTTAATATTGTATCTAACTCTAACCTTTTCATTCTCTTTTTAAACTAACCTAAATTTGTTTAAAACCGTCAGCATTTTAAATTAACTTCAACTTTTCTGAATTTTCTTTCGTTTAGTGATGGTAGATAAGGATATTGTTAGTTAATGTTGTACATGTTCTTGCTTCTATTCGATTGTATTTTTTATGAATAATAAACAGATTTAGAATATCAGAACGTGAGTAATTATAGGTCCTTTTTAATTAACGCAAATCTTCTGAATTTTCAATACCCTTTATTCACCTTATGATAACATGGTAATAAAGTAATGTCTACTTTCATAAACTGATCATAACGAAAGCAAAACTCGAAACGTTTTGTAAAATTTTGTAGTTGACTAAGTTGCTCTTCTGATAGTCAACGATAGTTTGTTTTGCTAAAACCTGTCATATCATAGCCAGCTACTAAATTTCACAAATTTTAGGATATTTAGTACGTTCCAGTATAAAAACCTGAATATCTAAAAAACCGTTGAAGATGGGTATAGGAACATTATAACTTTTTGAAATAAGCATTCTACAGAGAAAACACTACTTAGAAAATATACGGGGTATTCCATTTAAAAAATCATAGTTATTGCAAAAAGAAAATGTGTTAACATGATACGATTTTTGAGCCACCCTGTATAAAATAAATGTATAATATGACATTTATCTTGTTGGGTCATATTAATATTTCAACCCACCAAATTTTTGTCTCTATGTTTAGTAGTTTCTAAAAAATTGCCATTTAATTAGTGCCATCTTTTCTTCCAATTTTTTATTTAATCTCAATTATCTCAAAAACGGTTAAAGATAAAGGTACAAGTATGTTATAAAAAAATGTTCAGAATTAAACAACGAAACAAAATTAATTAATAAATACAGGGTGTCCCATTTAAGATAACAAAGGTGACGTCACTTCCGCTCAAACCGGAAATAACAAATGTCAAAATATTTTGCTTTGAGAGTTCAGTTGACCTCTTATCTCCGTTCCGAATTTGAATAAAATTCCACGGCTACATCTGGATTTACGGCTAACGTACCAACGAGTTTGGGGCACCCTATATATATATATATATATATATATATATATATATATATATATATATATATATATATATATATACAGTGTGACATTACTTAACAGATTAGTTTTAAAATTTGGTGGTATGTATGGATTTTAAATATCATTGTTGACATGGTTCATTGGCGTACTAGGTGGGAAAAGGGGATTTTTTGAAAAAAATATGACCCGAGTTTTTTCATAAAAATGTTGATCTTAAATTCTTATTTAGCATCATCAGGAACCTCTCCACACCAATTTTTAACAAAATATTTAATTGGCTTTGATAGATACGAGTTTTCCAAAAAATAAGTTTTTTACATTTCAAAGGTATAATTGTCGTACTATTACCTTCAACCAGAAACATTTGTTGAAGTTTTTTTTTTGTTTATTTTTACTAAGTTTATTGAATTTGGATATGAAATTTGCTGTAAGACATTAGGTGACAGTTTTAATGGTAAGATATTATTCACAAATACAATATGAGAACGCTAATGAACTTTTCTAAAGTATGTCTTAGAGCAACTTTTTTATGTTTGGGGTTCCATTTTCCACTATACTCCATTTCTCTATTTGGGCAGTTTGCTGGTAAAACATTTTTCGCCGTGTTCGTGTGAAACTACATCTACATTGTCAGGGAAGAATTCAAAATGGGTGAAGAAAATGAAGCTTAAGTGACATGTTGTAATCTAACGCCTTGTAAGATTAGATAAGTTCTTCAACTTCACTTATACGCGCGAATTTCCCTCAAATAAAGAAAAACATTTGCTTTTCTATATAAGGTTTTAACAAAAAAATGTTAAAAGCCCTGGTTTTATGTGCAGAGGAGGTAAATACATTTTCTGTTGCTCTACTCAACGTTAATTAAGGTCATTTTTCAGACCGGGCACAATCTTTTCACGTAACAGCCATTCATTAATTCATTCATGTTCTTATACTATTCGCATAAGAAACAACAAAAGTTGTTGTGGCTACTCTGCAGTCTTGTGAATAGTGCAACAACTTTCAGATGGGCATAGATATTCCATATATGATCTTATTTTATTCAAGTAATATATGCATGTTCTTGGACGTTTCTTTCATATTTACAGCATGAACCTCGGGGACCGATGGTTGCTCTTTTCCGTTATACTTGTCTTCGAAGAGTCAATAAACAGTCGCCACTCGGTAGGTGTATAGGAAAGGCCAAGTTCGTTCATTAAACTCTGAATACTAAGACAGTAAAGTAAGTCATTTGCCATAATATGACCAGCATCGACTCCCTTTTCCGAAAAGCGGAAATGTTCACTTATTTTTGTAAAATATTCCACTGCTGTAAACGAGATCCAAACAGCTTTTGCCTTTGTTTTATAAGATCCAAATTACGAATAAGATCGTTGAGCTCTTCCTGAGATATAGTCTGCTTACTGCTACTTTATTCATAATCGTCTTTCTCTTAAACACTTGAACCGGCTTTTGGTTCAAATTCATCATCCCATTTTAAGTCGAGCGTCGTGATGTACTGTTCTCATGGTTGAAGATTTTTGTTAAACAAAAGTAGCAATCATTAACATGAATCTTAGGTTCCCGCCAAATCACTAATACTCCAAACTTCATAAACTTCTTGTGAGTACCCCTTAGCCATTCTGTTAAGGTTCTTGAGGTAGTGTGGCAGCAAATTGTGGGAGCCCAAATTTTGTCTTGATAGCCAACTTTGCATTCAAAATATAACTCGTCGGCTTTTCTCGTAAGTTGGGCTCAAAGTCTCTCGTTAAGCTTTCAGTGTCAGTTCACCACATATATAACAGAAACTGTTCTTGTTCGCACAACACGTCAAAAATAATAATAGCACTACTGCAACGCTTTCACTATTTGCTAGTTCTTTGTATTTCGCTATCGTATCCAATACTAATCCTTCGACGCGCGACGGATGACGGCCGACTGGCTGCTTATATATACCCGTTTCGTACATCTGGTGTTTTCTAAAAACATTGGGTATCGAGAGTACTATAGGCGACGACATTCGATAAGTATCTGACCCTTCGACGACTACGGAGTACGGCGAAATTTGGAATTACATGGGGTTTAATGGGCATCTCCGTTATTTTAAGCCCTAGGGGGTTGAGACTTTGTAGATGGGGGAGTCAGCCCAGACACCCCCCATGCGACGTTGCCAAATTGTGCATAATTTCCCTAAACCTAGGGAAAACGCACACTTTACAACGTTGATGTTATCTGGATTTTTACTTTTTAGTTGTTCCAGAAATACGTTATTTGCACATCTCGAGAATATTGCATCGATTATTCAGTCGTTCCCATTAACAACGATTTAAAAGTAGATGTCCTATTGAATTTATTAGTCTAATAATAAATTCATTTCAAACTCTCTACTATAGTGTTACTGTTACATTTTTGAAAACTCTAATTCGTGTTGTCCTTTAGTTGATAGATTCTATACTATATAGTGCAAGTGTTATTCCGAACATGTATCCTCTAAGTGTCTGTTTAATAATGTTAATGGATGTCGTAGTTTATGAAGAGGTGCTTATTAAATTAAACAGTTGTACAATGACTATTTCCTTTATGGCCTTCCACGAAACTAATATTTTTTGAACTTTCTTAAATAAATTGATTCCCATAGATTGAATCAGTAAAAATATATTATCCCAGAATCTCAGGTAATAATGTAATCAGTGGGGAAATAGTCTTACAACTTAAATAACTATGTATTAAGAGTGACATTGTTTATTGTTGACTTTGTGTGGCAAGCAAATGCATCTGCAGGCATTCTATTTTTGAAATACTGTATTCTATCTTAAAACTTAAATTTAAAAGTTGAATATAGAGAAACATCCTTTGCAACAACGTTAAATCTGTAAGGTTGAATTGTTCAGGATATGGAACAGCAATTTGAACTTTCAACCAAGCTTTAAACTTAGCTCAGTAACTGGTATTTTAAGTTGATCGACCATAGATTAAGGGACAAATATTTAAAAAAAATTTGGCATAGAGGCTGACGGTTGAGAATTAAACTGAGCGTATGGGTTTTAATAAGTTTTTTGCTAAAGAGATAAGTTTTCAATAACATCGAAGAAATCATTAACTTAAGTGACTTTAAATGTATTATGTCGATTAGTTCTTTATTATACACAACGCTTTTATGAAATTAATTTGGATTTGAGTGTAGATTTCACCCCTAAAAAGGGTTGTTTTAATCGTTATTGTATTTTATTTGAATTTGAATTTATTTGCCAATTTTTAGGATCGTATGGAGATCTACCATCCATATTTTATTAGTTTTGTTAGTCAAATACATTTTAATTCATTCGTTTGTAATCCTCCGAACGTAATTAAAAAAAAATAAGAATTTGTCGTACCAAACAAACACAAAATGACGTAAAGGAGAAAACTGTCAATTTTGTAACTACTTAAAGTCGAATTCAATTCGATTTCAACAGCGTAGTGAAAATATTGTCTAAATTATTCAACTATTTAAATTGTCTTGTGAAAACATGGAAACTCTATTCTTTTAAAATAACTATTTGAATAATTTTAATCTAATTATATAAATCCTTGGATCTTGTGATAATAGATGATGCCCAGTGATATTACATTAAATTTGATTTTCTCAAAGAACTAGAATTTTGATTTTTAGACGTTAAGTTGCCCATTATTGGTGTATATATATGCACAAGATATAGGAGTGGCTACGAAATATATTGGAATTTAGTATTTTAAAACGAGAAATATTTTTTGGAAGTACTCATATCTAAAACGTTTTATTAGTTAATGTTGCTTAGATTGGTCTAGATATCATGTCATCATGTCAAAATATTTAATCCAATATTAGTTTTGCAAGAGTTAATTTTTAATCTCTATGTGATAGTTTATTATTGTTTCACTTTTTATTACAACCATTAAAGGGTCATATTCCCAAATCGAAATAAACTGCTGGATAGTGCAACCGGAACATGTATGTTTAGAGGTCAAATTTAAAATAAAATATTTTTAAAACAAGAAGCGAAATTGAAATTAGGTTTTCAGCGTAAAGCATACCTAAGCTAAAAAGTTATTTATACGTGATCTTAAACAAACGTCTAAATTTTTCAATATTTTATTTTTTCCGAAAGTTTACAAAAAGGATTTGATTTTTTTTATTTTTAATATATTTTAAACTGTGAATTTAAAAAAAATAGACTTTTTTGCTAAAGCTCTTAAATTTTATTTTTTTTAATAATTTGTAGTGTTTGCAGTACAAAAAAAAAATAAACAGGGTATTCAAAAATTATTTTAAGATTAATTAAAAACGTGATTCTAAATATTGTATCTTTCAACACTTGCTAACATAAATACCAATGACGTCTGAAAGAATGTCATTGATAAAAACCAATTTAAATTTAAAATTTCCATTGTTTTCTGGGGTTCTGAACATTTTCTCCAAATGGTTTTTTATTTTCTGTCTTTATTGTTACTCAAAATGTATGTTTTTATTTTCTGTCTTCATTATTATACAAAATTATATTCAACAATCATATCAAAAAATATTGGAAAGTTTTAAAAACCGCATTGTCTTTTTTTTACAATTTTTCCGAGGATTAAGCTGATCTAGCAATTACAAAATAAGAATCGTTTTTGAAAATTTTGGGAACAGTTAAAATATTGGAAAATTTACTATCTTGTTTAACATCCTGTATAAATATTTTTTAGCTTGTGAGCTTTACACAAAAAATCTTTAATATTCAATTAAATTTGAGGCTAAACATTCGCTTGTCGCTTTTGCTCTGTCCAGCGGTTTATATTCTGCTAATATTAGGAAGATTTCAATTTTTACAGAATATCGAAACGGAAAAATAATAGCAAGTCAAACCTTTATATTATTAGGAGTTAATTCAATTAACAATTTTATAGGTACATAGGGTGGGGATTTTAAAGGGAACACTGTTTATAGCGATTCTGGGAGTAAGATTTCTCTAAAATTTAAAAATTCGTCCTAAAAGATTTTTTATTAGCTTCTTTTTTGTCTTGTAAATTGGGGCCCCCAAGAGGGGCTTAACCCCAACCAATTTTTTTCCAAATTGAGAGACACGACTTGTACTTCCTTAGTAGTAGACTTACTAAAAAAGAATTTGCCGTTAATTTTTCTTGACATCTGTCAAACCATGAATCAGAATTGTATTAAAAACTAATGTTAACTATTTAATGAACAATTACGTTGACGTTAATAATAACATTTAAACTGTAACGTCACCCTTTTAGCTTGATAGTTGTTGAAAACGTGCCCGTGCTGGCACAGACCCAACCGATATGGTTGAACCCTTCCTTTATTCTTCCCAAAACTTTTGACGTAATTAAACATATCTCTGCCCGAATCCTTGCCTTTAAATCTTCCAGATTTCCAGGTCTACTGACGTGACATATACTCTTGTTTTTAAATCGCCCTATAAAAAAATCTAAGGGTGTAATATCCGGGGGTGTGGACGGCCACTCTATAAGTCCTCACCGTCCTATCCACTTATTTGTCAATGCAACATTCAAGAATTCTCCTACATACCTTGCAAAGTGAGGAGGGGCTCCATCCTGCTGAGAAAAATATCCTGTGATCTAGATTTCCATTATTAGGGAATATTCTTTGGAATTGTGATATTAAAAATGTTTGAAGAAAGTTTAAATACATGTCTTCATTTAAGTTGTCTTCATAAAAGGACCCAAAAATTCACTCATCCTTGGCGTTGAAAGTGGAATTTGACAATCCTTGTCAGGATTTTCGTCGACCTAATATCGACCATTTTGACGATTACCTAACCTAAAATGGAAATTAATAATAGATTTAGAGGTTCAGATTTTGCCCAGTGATTGTCTAGAATAAGGGTTAATTCCCTTTAAAACATTAATATATTTTTGCTTAACTTTCAAACTTACTTGATCCTCTTAAGTAAATGTTGCTTTATCAGAAAAAAGAATCCAGTCTAAATCAATTTTTCGGTTGTCCAATGAGGCCATCATAACTTCGCAAAATTCCACCTTTCTATCTAAATCCATCCTACTCTTGTACTGGCTGCGTTTTGAATTATTTTATGCCAGTAGATTTTGTGATCTTTTTAACAGCGTTGCATGATCAATATTGTGGTCAAGAGATAATTGCTTTACTGGTGTAACTGGGTTTTCTTTATGACTCAATAATATCCAGTTTAGTTTATCTGATACTCTTGAGTGTCTTCGAGGAAGATATCTTACATGACCAAATTTTCTAAATTTTGTTGATTATACTTCGCGACAAAGGTGACAAATCGGGATGACTTTCATCAAACAACGCAGCAACTTCTTCTTGACTTCGTCTTCTTTCTCCATACCCGACCATCATCAGTATTTCAATTTTTAACGTTTCAGTTAAATACCTTTTTGAAAACTTTAAGTCAATGCGTTAAAGTTTTTAAACTACTTTACACACAATACATCTGACGGTATTAACAATTGGTTTAAATTAGTTTATATTAAATTTCTGGACCTAGGAATTTGGAAGATTTAAAGACAAGGATTCGGGCAGAGACACGTTTAATCACGCCAGAAGTTTTGGGAAAAGTAAACAGGTTACTGGGGCACATTTTCAACAATTGTTATGCTAAAGAAGTGGCATTGCAGTTTTAATTAGTTAGTGTTAATGTAATTGTTCATTAAATAGGTAAAAATCAGTTTTTATTTATTTAATTCATAATCATAGTTTGACAAAAAAAAATAATTGTTAAATTCCTTTTTCAATAAGCTTCCCAAAAAGGTGCCACAAGTGATTTGGGCCCATTTTTTTCTTTAACTGGTAAAAACATGAAAAATCTGTAAGAACTTATTTCTGGATTTTAGAGAAATTTTATTCCTAGATCCGCTTTAAACAGGGTTGCATTAAAAATCCACACCCTGTATATATTAAAATGATGTTGAACTGAAACGAGACATTCTAAATATCATCGAAAATATTGTTGATATTCATCATATTTGGTTTTTCTAACGATGGACATTTAAACGTCTAATGGTGAACATACATTTTACATACAACTTTTTTCATACTGTATTATGAGCCAGTCTGTTAATGTTTATTTATATGGGCATGAAAAGAATGTTTAATTTTTGTTTGTAAATATTTATTGTTATTTTATTACGGCAATAAAATTAATATATTAGTGATATTTGTAATCTTTTATAAAGATTATATTTTTAGATTTATTGTGTGTATAATTTATTTTAGCGGCATATTTTTGCAATATGTCTGTTGTTGTCAATAAAACGAATTTAAAAATATACTCAAGTGTGTTTTTGTAAATATATTGGTGAATGCGATTGTTTTATCATTATATCTAGTTAGGTTTGAAATAAAATATGAATATTTGTTAATTGCAAAATATAAAAATTTCTGATTATTGAACTGCAAATACAGGGGGGGCACACTTCATAAGGTCCGGTTATTGGATAGGTAAATTAGTCTCAGAGTGAGGATATAATATAATCCCTCAAGAAAAATAGCCCTTGACAATCGTGAAGCAGATGAACAAATATTGAAAACGGGCTATTTCTAATACGTGTAAAAGGAAAACCAAACAAGATATATCCGAAAGACTTTTTCTGATTTAAAAAGTGTATCTTTTTGTTTAGTGAAAAACTTAGCCTTTCCAATATTCCTCGATAAAATAGAAATAAATTTTATCTTTTTCAAAAAACAAAACGTTTTTTTTTACTAAACCATGACCGCTTCATTTTGTATTTGGCTGAACATCTGGCTTATTTGCTAGACTAATGAAGTTTCTGTCGGTGACCTGCATCGACCTTTACACTTTAGATATCATGTGATGTATGTGCAGCAGCGGAATCGTGAATATAAATTCACTGCGATATCCTCTTAATCCACCGGCAAGCATTTTTATTTTTTAATTAATTTCATCTAATATGTAGATGTTTGCTTTGCAGTAGCTCAAAAGGCTGACAATATTTTACTATTCACAATTTGAACATCTAAGCTGATTGTTTCTAATGGTTCTAACTATTTCATACAGATGTCTTCGCTATGTACACGGTCTTCAATTGAGGAGGAAAAACGGTATTTTTTTGCCTTCCTCCGTATTTCTCAAGAAATTCAAAATAGCCAATCGATGTATTTTAGCTCGGAGAATCCGAAAATCGTAACAAAAAAACAACTGAATGAGAAACAAAAGACTTACGCCAAGAATGTTGCGTTTTTCAAACGAAACACACTATATATTATTACATTTTTGGATTCTATGGTAATCTATTCTAAGTGTTTTTAATAAGGGTACTGTATGTCTATCTTCAACTGTTTTTGATTTATTGATGTTTGAAAATTGACATTTTTGCTTCTTTAAGCCGTCATAGCCTGAACAGTTGGCTCTAGGGCAAAATAACTTTCACATTCCGTTCTTAATTTTTGAAAAGCTATCTTATGAAGACAGTCAAACAAAAAAACGGAAATTATTTTGTTACCTATTTAATTGAATATATTCCTATAAAATGTAGGTAATGCAGGTGATCACCTTACTTCAAAATCACCGTAATTTGGACGTATTAGTAGATATTATATTAATTTGCCGCAATGAGATATTCGTTAAATGAAAAACTGCAGTTTGTAACGCTGTATTATAAGTGTCAAGAAAACGCCAGTGAAGCAAGAAGAACATATATTGCCAATTTTCATAGAAATATATCCGTAAAAAGGATGAAAAAACTATTTGAAGAAACTAAATCATTACATAACAAAAAAACAACAGTTAATATTAACAATAAAGTAACAAAACATAATAATCTTATCTCAATGTGTACCCCATTATTCTCGAAGCAACATTGGTATTCCCTTTGCAGCCTTTACAAACTTGCAGTTATAATTTCATCAATATTTTGGTTTCTACTTTGGTATGCCACGTTCTTGAGATACCCCCAAAGAAAGGTATCCAAAAGTGAAAGATCAATGCTATTGGCTGGCCAAGCGATGGTTCCATTCCTTCCAATCCATTCATTATGGCGTCGGTTCAAAAAGTCTCTAACATCACGCGTGGCATTTGAAGGAGCTCCGTCTTGTTCAGGGGCGTGCGGTGAAATTTTAAGAAACGGAAACATTTTTTAGAAACTTACCTATTTGTAATGTAATTCGATTCTTCGATCATTTTTTGCAAATTCGTCAATGACGTCATCATAAAATCGTCGATGCTCCTACATATTTTGGAGAAGTTTATTTTCAATGGACAACAACGATGTATGAGAAAGTTTCTCCTGCCCGTTGAATTTCTCACGAAATTTTTTATATCTTTAAGTGTTGAAAAATTGCGTTCTACTGATGAACTTGTGGAAGGTATTGTCGATACTAATTCATACAATTTCGACACTTCGGTGTAGGCATCTTCCAGCTCCTTGTCTTTTAAAAACTGTATTTGTTCCTTAGCGTTATTTTTTGCGCTAATGTCATCAGTTTCGTAAATCACAAATTTAGTTCAGATCGCAGTAACACTCGGTCGAAGAACTGGCCATGATGAAGAAGAAGAGATTTAAACGCATCTTCTGGAAAAGCTTTTCCTTTAAATGCATCAAAATTGCAGAGCTGGAGGAATTTAAAATTATTTAAACCGTTAAATCTATAGTTTATTTGTTGTTGAATTTGATCGATTATTTCATAAAAGAGGCGTCTGTATGATGTTTGAACATCTCCCACCTTGTCTGTTGGAAGACGCTTGCCTTGTGGCTCTACATTTAAGGTCATCGTTTTCTTTCAAAATAGGTCAAAGTCATCTCTTTTTTGGCTTAACATGGACTTAAAATCATCCACTTTTTTTAGGCAAAAAGCAATATCATTTGTTTTAGTTTGGAATATATGAAAAACATTGTCCGAGAAAGGAAATATTTCTGAAAATATGTTCAACAAATAATTAAAATTAAAATCTCGTTTCTATTCCCAAATAAGTCAATCAGTGATTCTCGATTTTCAGATACTGTTAAGTAAGTCTTTCATTATAGTTCCACCTAGTAAGAGTTACTTTGGGCAATTGTTTGTGGACAATGGAGTCCAAAGCTTGTGTACGTTTTGTTGACTTGGAAAAAATAGCAGCCATGCCACTTAAAGTAACGAAAAATACTTTACACTCTTTAATGTGATTGATGGACTGCGATAAAACTAAATTTAATTTATGAGCAAAACAATGGACAAACACACTTGGGAAAGTTCCTCGAACTTTAGCTTGCAGACCCGCTAATTTTCCTGCCATCACTGCAGCTCCATCATAGCTTTGAGCAACTAATTTTTTCTCTCCATTAATTTCTTTGGTAACGTTATAAACTACGGCATATAATGCATCTGCTGTACGATTTTCGGACACACTCTTAAAACCTAAACATCGCTCTTGAATACTTCCTTCTGTTTTAACGTAGCGTATTACTATAGATAATTGGCTAAAATTAGTGATATCAGTTGTTTCGTCCAGAACAATAGCAATGAACCGCGCTTCGCCAATCTCCTGCTTAATTCGTTTTAGAATAATGGTTGCAACAGCGGAAATTAAATCATCCTGGATTCGATTCGTTCCGCGAAAAAATCTAGACTGCTCTAAATGATTTTAGCAATTTAAGCAATCATCATATTTAGCCATTAAACTAAGTAAATCTTGAAAATTTCTTGTTTCGTCATAACCTCTAAATCCCAATTCGTGCTGTCCGAGAAAACAAACAACATCGATAAGTCTTCTTAATATTTGCCTATTTTTATCATTGTGTTGGTGACTAATTTTCAACTGTTTATTAAGGGCGTGTTCAATTCTGGTTTTGAGAAAGACTTTTTCTTTTATGAGGGCCTGTAAATGCGCTTTGGACATAATGTGTCTTTTTATAGCTTTATGGAAATTGTTTGAATCGGAAAAACCAGTTTTATTCCAGAAACCTTTTTCATTTTCAAAAAGTAAACATGGCCAACAAAATAATTTACTTATATTTTCACACCCTGTTAGCCATTTAAATTGTTAGTATTGTTTTTCCGGATGAAAATGTCTAATACAGTTTTTCATTTTTGTGGTTAAATTTTTCATAGACAGTTTTGTCCTTCCTTTGGAAATTATTTGAAGCTTATCAGCGAAGTTTAATGTTGAAAATCCCTTTATTATTAAGATACACACCACACATTCACACACACGCTTCATACTAATTTCTCCAACATTTTCAACGTTATTACCGACAGCCGAAGTTGACGGTATTTGCATATCCACGTCCGTATTATTGTCTTCCATATCGCATCATGCACGACGCGACGTACGTATCACATGGATAGCCGTTCAAACAAAGAACCTACTCCAACGATAGCTTCCGCCACCACGTAGAGCACGCGACTGAAATGCAAAAATTGCAAACAGCCGGTGGAAAGTTTAGTAACCTCTCGCTCAATTCACAGGAAATCAAGCATACAGGACTTGGCTGAAGAGAAGCTAGCGGCCCGCATAGGTTCTATTCGATATTCTATTGTGGCTGGGTCGGAGTCAAGGCCGCATTTATTATGGGCTTGATAATTAAGATAATATTTTAGCATTTTTAATATAAACTAAATTAATGGTTTCCTATTTCAAAAATTACATTTTAGAAGATGTTTTGTAATTTTTTTTGGGGAAGCACTGCTTCCCTTGCTTCCATGGACTGCACGCCCCTGGTCTTGTGGGCAAATTAAATTCCGACATTCTTCCAAAAGGTTTTCAATTTGGTTTTGAAGGAAATTATGATATCGTGGACCACTTAGTGATTCATTATAAAATATTGGTCCCAAGATTTTATTATTTTTAACACCACCCCAAACATGAATAGAACTTTCTACAGCCCAGTGATGTGTATTGTGTCGATTAAATATTCTGAGGAGGTAAATGTGGCCTCGTACGTCCAAACTTTTTTTTAATCAAATCTTGGATCGTTTTGTTGCCGTATTATAATTTGAGACACAAATTGAAAGCGACTTTCTTTCTGTGCCGCTGTCAAATGCTGAAGTGGAAGTATGTGAAAAGGCCTGAGTTTATTTATTTGTAAAGTTCTGTGAACGGTTCCCTGGCTAACCCTTCGACTTGGTGGGATTTCTTATAAAATAATTTAAAATAGTTCTGTCTCGTTATACTTTTCGCCCTGATTTTTTTTGTTATGTAATGATTTAATTTCTACACATAGGTTTTTAATTCTTTCATTTAATGAACATCTCATTACGGCGAACTAATATAAAATCTTCTAATGCGTCAAAATTACAGTGATTTTGAAGTAACCTGCACATCATATGAATATATTCAATTAAATAGGTAGCAAAATAATTTCTCCGTTTTTTTTGTTTGACTGGCATCATAAGATAGCTTATCAAAAACTAAGATAGGAATGTGAAAGTTATTTTGCTCTATGTCCAACCGTTCAGGTGCTAATGACGACTTAAAGAAGCAAAAATGTCAATTTCAATTCAACATCAATAAATTAAAAACATATAGTATCGTTGTTAAAAAACACTTAGAATTGACTATAGACTCCAAAAATGTAATAATATATAGGGTGTAAGTCTTTTGTTCCTCATTTTCATTGGAATTTCTTGAGAAATACGGGGGAAGTAAAAACAAATCCGTTTTTCCTCCTTAATGGAAGTACCTGTACTTATTAATCTTTAGCCTTGGAACCTTGGAAGTGTAGCTCGTGATATTTATACCTATGGGAAGTGTAATGATAATTTGAAAATAATGTATATAATGAATTGATAATAAGCAAATATTTAACCTAAAACTCTTCGTGATAGATGATGTACTAATGCGGCTACAAGATAAGCGCCGCGACGCGGCGTTGCCATTCAACACGTACCCTACGTTGTCTAGTGATATCGAGCTCTTAAAGATTTCTCGGATCTGTGATAAAAATATTATTGACGTTTATTAGTGAGAGATTTTATTCAGTAGTTTTTATTTCAGTAACTAGTATCGCCAAAGAATAACAATAATTTTCGTTTGTTTCTAATATTCATAAAAATAAAAATCCATTTGGGGATCTAGATTTTGTGACGTATTATTAAACAAGGTTAAGGAATTAAAAATGCTTTAATTTTGCGTGACAAGACCAATAGAAAGGTCAGATGTTTTTTTTAAACATAATAAAGAATAATGAATGCTCTAAGTTAATAATAGTTCGCTGCCAAACTAATAACGCAGCTAAAAATAGGTTTGACGATGTAAAATTGAACTCAGTGTCGAATGAGGATGAGTTATGTGATAATCATTTATCTTCCGATGTTCACTAAATAGCGCTACTGACAGCAGTGTATCAAATCTTGCTGCATGCCAGCTAATATTACGGTTAAACGGCGACACGAGCGATTGATTTGATGGATTTAGTATAAAATCATTACGTTTGAGGTGAATTAAAATTCCTATTCATTCTAGAGGCAAATCGATCGATATCAAGAGTTCCAAACTTTTGTGTAATTAGGCTTGGATAAAGGCGAGATAATTATCGTTCTGTGTTTATATCTATAATCCGCTACTTGCTGTCTGCCCCTAACTAATCCAACGCAGGCGTCTAAACCTGTTTCCACCACTCAAATTGATAATAGGCGTATGGTAATGACTTTATCCCTATTTAACACCACTAAGAAACAATTATGTTTACTATCTCACAAATTATCTTCCAATACCCACACCATTCAAATAAATAATTAAATGCTTAACGTCAAAAGTTTCCTTTAGCTTACTTGGCATCTGTGTTCAGAAAGAGCTTCGCTGGCAAATACTTTTCTTCTACCGACTTGTATACCCTTTACACTTTAAATCGGACCAAGCTTTGAGTATTACTCGTACATATGGGGAGCTGCCTCTCCTCCAATCCTGTTCGCTTCAATCGCCTGATTGCTGATCCAGACATCACAAGGAAACTTGTATCACTAGAGTATCGTCGAATTGTGAGCGATCTGTCGCTATTTTACAGATACTACTACGAACTCTCTTCTGATGAATTTTCATCCATTATGCCCTCCATAGTCATACCTGCTAGGGAGACAAAAGCATCGACCCACATGCATCTCGTCACCATTCAGCTGCCAAGTCCAAGCACCTCCCACTTTGTTCGCGCCTTTCCCCCTTCTCGTATATCTTTCAAATCCCGCATCAATAAACTTTCGCTGTCTTCACTTAAAGCAACCACGATACCTCGTACTTAGTCCTTCGGCCATCGTGGTATGTGCATAGATTAAAAAAAAGAATCTATTTAAACTAGAAATGCGATCGCTCTATCTCTACTTTATTTTTTCACGTTTTCTTTGTAATGAAACCTTATGACATGGCTTTGCCACAAAAAGGTGCATATTTTCCATAAAAGAAAGGCAGCTAAGAAAGTTATTAAAAATCCGATTTAAAACTGATAAAACCTCAGTTTTATTTCACTAGGGCACATATTTCAAGAGGGACTTCCTATAGAGGGTTTTAAAGTTTCGGCATGAAAATGAGAATTTTTGGACTACCTGCTTGATCAAAATGCGTTTCTCATTGGTAATTGGCTAAAACCCTACATATACATAGAAACGGCCTGCTTTTGACAAACCTCCCCCTTTCGTCGGCGCTACAGATCCGTTCGGCGTACTATACCTTATTAACATTTTCTTTTTAAATTACTTCACTAACACCTTTCATGTTAAAAATGTACACTTTTTTGCAACCAGGGCTGGTTTGTCCATAGGAGCAAGGCTCACGGGCGCCAGCTAAAGGACGGTTGCAAAATATATGACGAAAACACTAACACCGTATTCTCTAAAGAGGTTTAAATTTAGACTAGGTTTAACTTGACAGTTACAGGTTTAAGATGAAATTTTCGACATTTGAACAAATAATTTTTCTAAATGTCACAATTACAAATTGACAGTGACATAAGCGAAACATATCTGGCAAACTAAGAGTTTTAAGTACCATGGCAACTAGATGGTTTAACTCTTAAACCTTTTTAGTGAATACGGGGGTAAATATTTTTACTTAATACAAGGGAATTTGACAGCTGGGTCAGTAGAAAAAAATTGCAGGGACGGGTTTTTAAATTTCACTTGTGGTTTAACCGGAAACGACACCAGAAGCAAAATTTTCGTGCATAACCTCATAAACGTCTTGGCAAGATATTAGCGTTAAAATATTAAAGCAGATTAGTATTGGAACAGACTATATGGTAATATGCGACCGCGAATATTTCTAAAACTGAATGATTTCATGTGTTTGGAAGCAAGAAAAGGAGCTCTATCGAGCCAAAATTGATTTTTGCAAAACTCAGTTGTTTCGTTATATTATTCTTTTGGCGTTCAATTTTTTTTTCAATAGCCTGGAATAAACTATAAAAGCTCGTAAAAGTTATTTTGGTACAAATACAACGGATAATTAGTAGAAAAACCTCGCTTCTTTCCTTTAAATAGAAAAAGACTAAATTAAACTAACTTTACAGTATCTTCTCGTTAGAAAGAATTCGGGCGTCCTACGCAAATAACGCTAGTCAATAAATACGGAAAAAAAATGCGACTAATGTTATAAGGGCTGTATGAGAGACCTTAAAACATTCTGATTACAAATTTAACAACCAAAATTGTCCACCACGTATAGATTTTGAGTTTCAGAATGCATCAGTTTATTTTATTCCAAAATGTTTATATAATTTTTATATATAAGTTCAAACCAAGAAAAAAATCAAGATATTCTAAGGATAACAGGTTTTATTTGCAAAAATACAATTCAACTACATTTATAGTAACTCTTTTGTAGATAACTTTTTTACGAATGTTGCCTTTCGTTCATATTCTTGATATTCCTATCAAAATTATTTGCCTGATTATCCACGTCACACCCGAACACAGTACACCTCGTATTTATTGTTGTTTAAATAACTAAATACAAATAAGGACACAGAAATCCGCAAACATTTTTAAACATCAACTGAAAATGCACTGAAATCATATGGCCGAAGGTCAATGACAGCCGCCGTTAATCACGCGATGACGTAGCAGATCGATGCGCGATATCATATCTTTAGTTTATTATATCATGATCAGTTGCCATGGTCAATTATTGGTGTAATTTGCAGAATTTATATTCTCGTATTGTTCCACAGAAAGTTTGGTTTTATCTGATGTATTGTAGAAACACAAAAAAATCGTTAAATTCTGCTATTTCTGTTTTTCTTAATTTTATATTTGTATGTTTTACAAAAAAGGACACAGAAATCCGCAAACACTTTTAAACATAAAATACCTTGTGAATGAATTTTTATTGAAATGTATTTTACATTACTCCTTGTATCATTGGTGTATATTGTCAAAGGTTGCTGCCTAACCATTTTTTACTCAGGATTTCTTATTGCGTGAGGACCTTTTTTTAGGCACTTCTATTAGGTTTTCAAAGCGTAAGGATGTTTGCGCCACTTTGTAATTCTCGCCTCGATGTCAAAAAACTCTAAAAACGGCCTTGTTCTCACTGACAACTATGTTGCTACCTTCTACAGCTAATTGATTTTCGATAGCCATATAGAAAGTAAAGAAATCTTAATTTTCCTATATATTTAATAGCATTTCAGACAAATTTATTAGAACTGCAAAAATGTACTTGCCTTCGCTAGGATTCGCACCCAGGACCTCCCAATATACACGCCTGACACAGCCAAGGCCGTCTGTCCTTACCTCAGTAATTTAACTCAGGGAATTTTATGTTGTTGGGTAAAAATTCACAATATATAAAATGGAATAAGCTAAAAAGTTAATGAAAATAGTGCAAAAGTGAAGACATACAATAAAAAAGCAACAAAATTTTAAATTAATCGGCTTTATATAGTCTTCGGGGATTTGCTTCGTATTTCTGCTAAATACGTTACAGTTTGACGAATCATTCTGAATTCGGATTAAAGAATAGAGATATATACCTCAATAATTAATACCAAGGTAATGATAGTTTCCTTTCTTTTTTAATCCCCCAACTTTCAGTTTATGGGTAATTCTTCTATTCTAAAAACCCTCTAACATGAAACTGAATGAGTTAAATTGTCGATGTTGGTTTTGGGGTCCTTGGTGACTTAGTTGGGTAAATGGTTCTCCTAGATAATGAGACATCCTGGATTAAAATCCCAGCAAAGGCAACATCAGTTTTTTAATTTTAAATTAATTTAATTTTTTTTTATATTGTAACATTAGATTTTTAGCTTAGTTGATTTAATATAGTTATTATTTTTACAAATTATATGGTCAAGTATAGCTTGTAAGTAAATACTGAGGTAAATTATTTAACAACACATCTGGTATTAATTGGGCGATGCATATGTAACTTTTTCTTATAGATTTTAACATTTTGATTTTAAAGTGAGTTCGCTTTTCATTTTTTTATAATTTTTTATATTTACATTTTTCATGAAGTCGGAAGAATTACGTGTTTAATCGTTTTATTGGCTTCATAAATTAATTTATTAATTCAACCTTGATATCTCGCATTAGCTTCTGTTCATTTCATTTATTTTATTAATCAACCAGATTGAAAGTAATTATTTGAAGCGGTATAATGAAACAATAGTAGTATGTTACATTTATAGTTTATTTTCGTAGGCAATATAGATTTAGTTGTATATACCTAGGATGTTTAGTAAATATTGAATATTTGCCTAGCACAGCAATTTTAAGTATTGTGATCAAAATTATTTAATAAACTGACCTACCAGGTAATATTATTGCATATACAGGGTCATTCACGGTAGATGGACCTTTAGATGTTTCTGGAGAATGGGTAAATGGATCTTTTTAAAATTTCGGTTACACCAATAAATGACCTTGGTCTAACGTTTTAAAATATTTTCAGAATTACAGTGTTGCTGCTTGTACCCAAAACAGGTGGCAACATTGCTATTTTAAATGAAATGCCTTTATTTTTTCACTTTTTCAGAAACTGCACGTGTTTCTGAGCAACTTTTCTAAATACTTCCCTACACCTATCTGTAGCCGTTTTCCAGGAATTAATTTATTTGAAATTTTTATAACCAAAACAAGACTTGATGGCTGGATTTTACCTGAAATCAAAATCGCAAATCTTTTTCGATATAAAGACCAAGACTTTTCACTGTCTTCACGGGTTGAATAGCCACTCCGTTAACAATAACTTCCACACTCCTAACAGCCAGTGAGTCACCAAAATGTATTGATGCCGACTTAGATGCATTCAACTTTAAACCATGTCTGACGGAGTAGTCGCAAATAGTTTGAAGTGCAGTATTCAATCTGGCAACGAACTCATCAGCATTCTTTTTGTCATAGCTAATATATAGCTGTGTATCATCGGCGAACTGATGAAACGAGCAATCCTTAACAAACCTATGTAAGTCCATTGTATATAAAACGAACAAAAGTGGCCCCAGTATGGAGCCCTGGGGGACACCTTTGGTAAGAGCTCCAGGCTCTGACGGGTCACCATTAGTTTCGACTACCTGACTCCTATGCAGAAGATAATCCTGGAAAATGCAATGGTATTTCTAGAGAAGCAGTAGTAGTGCAGCTTTGCACACATCAAGTCATAACCTATGGTGTCAAAGGCTTTGCTGAAATCCAGCATAACCAGCGTTGTTGCCCTACCTTCATCGGTTGACTAGATTGTATCATCAACAATGTTTAGTAGAGCAGTCACCGTACTGTGTTGTTTATGAAACACAGATTGATACCTTGAGAAAAGATTATTATCAGTTATAAACTTTACTATTTTAAGATAAAGAAGTTTTTCGAAAATCTTACTAAGAACTGGCAACAAGCTTATTGGTCTAAGGTCGGATAACTGCTCTGGGGATGACACTTTTGGTAGGGGACGAATTAGTGCCGTTTTCCATGAATTAGGAAAGCGTTAGGACATTATACATGAATTAAATATATGAGTTATATAAGGAATATTGTATCCGCCACACAATCGTATCATCTTTAAACTCACCTCATCTGTACCAACTGCATTGGAACTCAAAGAGGCAATAGCAGTTGTCACGTTTTCCTCAAGGACAGGTTCAAGTTCAAATAGACTAATAGCATCAGAGACTCTGCGGTTGGAGTAGTACTCAACAGTTTCAGGATCAACTTGACAACCTAGAGAATTGGCAGATTCTAGAAAATATTTGTTTATGTTATTAGGAACACATAGACTATCAGGAATAGAATAACTTTTCTTGGAGTAAATATTAAGATCTCTTAGTGCCCTCCATACCTAGAGGTGTTATTTAACCGTAGCCCAAATTTCAGTTCAAAATTGCTTTAGAGTTGGAAGAAATTCAGTTTTATTTAGTCTTGTTTTCGTTAAAAAAATTTCAAATAAATCAATTCCCGGAAAACTGCTACAGGTATGTATAGGGAAGCAGTCAGAAAAGTTGCTCGGAAACCCGTGTAGTTTCAGAAAAAGTGCAAAAATAAAGGGCATAAAGTAAGGCAAGGGTAGAAGCGGCAACACTGAAAGCCTGAAAATATTTTAAAACGGTTGACCAAAGTCATTTATGGGTGTAAGCGAAATGTTATAAAAGATCCATCCACCCGTTCTCCAGAAACGTCTAAGGTGCCATCCACCGTGAATCATCCTGTATATTATATGATATCCTTGTCCAGAAAAACAATAGTGCTTACTTCTTATGACTCGACATTTTTAACTAATAATTCAAAATTTTAGGAAAACAAGAAGGATTCAGTCACAGGATTACCTCCTTCCTCGGGTCCACCGGTACATGAAAAAGGAGACGCGGTTACTTTGAATTTCATGGCCAGAAAGAAAATTCTTCAGCAGCAACACGCTGAGAAGTATAAAAAGGAAGAGGAGACGAGAAAAAAATTAATACGAAAGAATTCTCTGTCGTTATTGGACCCGGATGCCGCCAGCGTGCCATCTTTGTTGGATTTGACACAGCAAGATTGTGAGGTATTGATCACATCTACATATTTGTTTCTTATTGTGATAGTGGAAATGTTCAAGGCTGAGTATAAGGAAAATTTATAACATACTAACCAATACCTGTTGCTTTTCACTTCTTATCTGTATCTGTTTTAATTGTAAGCCGTAAATTGTAATCAATAACTTGTTTATTTACACATTCTTAAAAAGTGCGATGAGTATAGACAAGTCAACTTCCAAAACTTAAGCCGACTGTAAATAATATATACTGTTTCATCTATTTTTTTTTTCCGAAATGACCTATATAGTTCAGATTCCAGATTTTATTAGGATACCTATGCAGCGGCGCACTCAGGAAAAAAAATCGAGGGGGGAGATTAAAATTTGGCACTGTTATACGAAAATCTATAATTCGTATGTTAGTTTTTTACGGTTTTTCTGATGGTATACATTTTAGGTCTCACCGGAAAATGAAAAAAAAATTCGAAATATTTTATCTTCCGAGGAATCCACAATATTTTTTCTCTTTTTCGATATATACAGACTCCCTCAGGGTGCTCTACTGTACAGGGTATCCGAATTTCGATGGTTTTGCGGGGTATCTCCCTTATTATTGAAGATAGAGAGATTCGGTTTTCGCAACACTGTGCTACTTTTTTGTGAAACCAAAGAAGCCACAAACAAATTTTTCCTAGCCCTTTTCGTTTTTGATATACAGGGTGAAATTGAAAATTTTGCATTTTCAGGTACCCCTCGTATCTCGATGCCTGGCAACTTACCGAAAAGGTGAAAACTAACATCGATATAGTTCTTTGCGTAGAATCCAGTGGCGTAGTCAGTTTTTAGTTAGATACTATCGTTTTCGAGGTATAGACTAAAGTTGGGTTTTTTAAGTGGGATACCCTGTATATTTTTTTAATATTTGGTTTCCGCTCATTTTTAGCTTCTCAAAAATATATAACACTTGATATTTATTTCAATCCGGTAGCGACAATAAAGTCAATTTAAAGAAATATTAGTCTGTTTTTCTAGTAGGCTATGAAAATTGTGTGTTAATTTTCTAAATCTGAATTATCTGAACCAAAGTTGTTATAATATTATAATGAAACAATAAATCAATAAACAAAGATACATACCTACTATTTAGTATTTATCCTGGACAACACAACTAACACAAATACTTAGGAAATCTAATAAAAAAAAAATATACCTATCATACACTAAAAATGTTTTAATTACAACAAATGACGGTGGATTTAATTCTTTTCTAATGTTGACAATTGTGTTGTTTGAAAATACTTACTTACAACTATTTAATTTATCCCTTAGAAATACCCAAGATCTGTTTTAAATAAAATATGGCGGCCATGACTTGATTAAACAAAAGAATATATAGATTCTTTTAAGCCATTGTAGAAACCGATTGACATCTGCCATTGTTAAATTATTTTAATCAAATATTGCCTTTGTCCATTTATTAAATATCAAATGGCTGCGAATTTCGAAAACTTGGAGAAATATGACTGGCTTGTTTGTTTTATACAGTGCCAGGAAAATCCGGATGAAGCGTCAGAGATGTATCTAATCCGGTAAGTGACAAGAGTAATACTAAGTAAACAAAATAACTTTGCTTCTTAAACCAGGGCTTTTCGGAACTAGTGATAGCGGATGTAGAAGGACTCTCAGTATTTTTGAAAAACAAAAGTATAGATAATTGACTTTTTTTGACTTTCAAATTATGTCTATCGTTCCTAATAGGTTACAATTGTGTCCAAAATTTGCTTGTAATAAAAAAGCATATTATTGCAGCAAGTCTGTAACATGAAAGATACGATGTCACTAAATTTTCAATGAAATTAATTATAATTAAAATATTTGAACAGTAGAATAGCAGTTTTGTTGATAAGTGATAAAAAAAAACATCTTTTACATCGCCCTGTATAATAAAATATTTTAATTTAATTTATTTTGAATATGTCGTTCTATACTCTATATATCTGTAAATAAGCATTTATTCCTTATAGATACCCAGAACGAAGACAGCCCGATAAGAAAACATTTTCAAAAATAAAAGTAAATCTGATCGATCACGGATCATTCAAAGTACCGCGACCGAAATCATATTACAAAGAAAATCGGGAAACTGAGAGATTAATGTTTTAGCTGCCGTTGCAATCAATCCGTCAACTTCCTGTCAAAAAGTCGAGGATGAAGTGGGAGTACCTAAGTCAACAGTGCAAACTATTCTAAAAAAATACTATTTCAAATCATATAAATATAAGTTAGTGCACCATTTGCACCCAGGAGATGCACAGCGTCGCATAGATTTCTGCAATTGATACATTCATATGACTAATACCGAAATAAATTTCGAAAGAAGAGTTATATGGTCTGACGAGGCATATATCCCAAGTGCAGGTATTCTAAATCGACACAATAACAGATACTGGTCCAAAGAAAATGAATACGTTATATTTCCACGCGAACAACAAAGCAGGTTTGGATTTAGCGTGTCCTGTTTTATCCTTGGCACAAAAATAAGGTATGTCGTTTATAACGGTAGTCTTACTGGAAACCGGTACCTAGAGATACTAGAAAATACGCTTCCTGATTTATTAGATAATATTCCTTTGGCACAATTACAAAATATTTTTCTTCAGCAAGATGGTGCCCAGTTCATAATGCACGGACTGTTAGTACCTTTGTAGAAAATGAATTTCCAGGTCGTTGGATTGGTACAAATGGGGGGGTAAGATGGCCGCTTAGTTCGCCAGATTTGTCGGTCCTGGACTTTTTTCTATGGAGATATCTTGAAGGCATCATCTACCAAAGGCAACACCACACGATCGAAAATCTATAAAACGACACAAGAAGAGCCTTTATATATTTACAAGCTCACCAAATGATTATGGTTAACGCACTAAGTAGAATAGGGAAGATGTGTGATATGTGTATAAAATATAATGGGGAACAGTTCGAACAGTATCTGTAGTTTCTACACGACGCATAGCCTTTTTTTCTAATTTAGTCAATAGTAAGTATTTGACAGAATACAATTCTCAACATTAGAAAAATAATTAAATTATCGTCATATGTATATATTTTTAGTTTATAATATGTGTTTTTAGGAGATTTCTTAGATGTTTGTGTGTTTCCCTAGCGTAAAAATTAAATAGTATGAATTTTTGTTAACTGATTTATTGTTTAATAATGATATTATAACAAACTTTGGTACAGATAATTTAGAAAATTAACACACAATTTTCATGGCCTACCAGAAAAACGGATTAAAATTTCTTTAAAGTGACTTAATTGCCGATACCGGATTGAAATAAATATCAAGTGTTATATACCTCGAAAACTATAATAGCTAACCAAAAACTGACTACGCCACTGGATTCTACGCAAAAAACTCTATCGACGTTAGTTTTCACCTTTTCGGTAAGTTGTTAGGCCATCGAGATACAACGGGTACCTAAAAAGGCAAAATTTTCAATTTCACCCTGTATCTCAAAAACGAAGAGGCCTAGGAAAATTTTGTTTGTGGCTTCTTTGGTTTCACAAAAAAGTAGCACAGTGTTGCGAAAACCGCATTTCTCTATCTTCAGTTATGAGGGAGATGCCCCGCAAAACCATCGAATTCGGATACCCTGTACATATGTCAGTGTATTAGACACATGACAATAACGTATAACTACTTCAAAAACCGCCTGTAAATAATATTGTAGGGTATACAGTGTGCAGCACTTACCTGAATTTAATGAAGATATATGTATATGTACACTTAGGTATGAAATTATGCCGGATCCAATAGCGATTTCCACATTGCTGCCAAGTTTATCATTTTTCTGTTATAAAAGGATTTTATACTATATTTTTTTTTACTTTTTTTAAAATCTGTGTAAAATTCTCAATACTTTTTATTAAGAGCACTTTTTATGAAAGTCAACAATTTCTGCGAAACTAAGTGTCTAATATCCATAATTTAATGTATTACCTTTTACTAAAATATCTGCGCGCAAAAGGTAACCGGATATGTTAGACAATATCACCAAACCTAAGTGTACACATTTTCATTCAGGTAAGAGGTACCTGATTTGAGATATTTCGCCGTTTCCTTACTTTTGTTACTCGCTGCATGTTCAGACACTCTTTTTTTTGCTCAGTTTTGCCTGTTTTGTATGATCATAGGAAAGTTTTGACACCTATATATTCAGATTAGAATAAGAAAAATAAACAGTAAATAAAAATCGCAGAAGGTTTTGATTTGAGACTAGCCCTAAAGCCTGGTTTACATCGCAGTCCAAGATCCGTGCGTCGGACTTTAGTTGTAACTAAGTGAGAACACAATGTCGTAAACCTTAATCAATCTCGATATTATAGATTGGCGTTGAAATATTTTCAAAAAGGAATATTTTTAATGTGTTTATAATATGAAAACCAACTTAAACTTTAAAATAGTATTTTAACGTTCCAGTGATAACGTTTTTAATAAAGTTGATGTATGAGTTTCTCTTAACTATAAGTTATAAATATCGACTTTATAGTTATTATTAGTAGGATGACAAAAGAATATCCATGAATAGTGAATGGTATGCACACACATAAAAAAATTATTCTTAAGAATTGTATATCTCCAAAAGCAAGATTTAATCATTTAATTTTTGTAAAGGGCATCAGATATTTTTTTTTTAATTTGTGTGTCTTGTTCATACCGGAATTCCTGAACTGTCTATCTCCAAATGCTTTCTTTCATTTATTAAAAAAAATAAGTGTTTTATTATCTTGAGATAAAAAATTTCGTCTTATTTGAATGCCTCAGAAACGATCGGATGCACCATTTACAAGGTTCGAAGTGTGTTGCTTGCCAATTTAAGAACGTAAACCAGGTAATATAGGCTATCGGCAGGTGGTTAGGATGTGTAATATAATGTTTAAAGTAAATTCAAAACAAATTGGACAGCTATTGATATTCGTATGAGTTTCATATACAGGGTTGTTCAAAAGAAACGTACAAAATCCATATCTTCTGTATGAGTTATTTTTCTGTTGGGTTGTGGAGACAAAGTACGGAGCCAGTATGAAGTTTGTGTGTTGTTCAATGAAAAGTATCCCGAGAATACAATTAGGTGGTCAAGTATTAGTAGGATATTTCAAATTTGAAAAGCATGGGACAGTTAGGGATTTACCTAAAACAGGCCGACCACCCGCTATAATTGAAGACAAAAAACTTTATACAATCCTATCAATACAAGAAAGATAACATATTTTTTCAAAATATTATCTTCACCCATGAGGCTACATTGTATTTAAATGGAATCATCAATAGATATAATTATCGATTCTGGTTTGATCAAAATCCACAGTAAACACAACAAAAAAGTGTGTAGGCTGGCATAGTAAATAACCGAATCTTAGGACCATATTACTTTGAAGAAAATCTTACTGCTGAACGTTACTTAGATTCCCTCTCATTCGATTTAATACCTGCGTTAGCAGGAATGTTACTAAGAAGGGTGATCTAGATGCTCCCCATAAAAGAATATGGTTTCATCAAGATGGCGCACCACCGCATTCTGGCATAAACGTTTGAAGGTACTTAGACGAAATTTTGCCAAACCGGTGGATAGGTCGACGGGGTCCCATTGAAGGGCCACCGAGGTCTCCGGACCTTACACCATTTGATTTCTTACCGGGGGGTATTTGAAGGAGAAAGTGTTTAAAAATAGACCAAACAGCGTTGAGGACCTATAAGATAGAATAAGGATGGAGGTTACCAATTTACCAGCCGGAAGTATACAAAGTGCGGTTGATAGTATTTACCATTCTCGGTGCATGTCAAGTAGAAGATGGAGATCACTTTCGGCATTTATTACATTAGTCGAATCAGGACAGTGCTAAGGATCCCCTTCGAGTATTAATTTTAATTAAAAAACGTATGTAAATCGTTCTGCAGTAACGAAATGAGCAGTAATTTGTAGCTAGTATCAGATTTAGTTTTAGAAGACCTTTTCTTAGAGCCCCCATATAAGAAGAAATCGATGGGTTAATTTATTGAATAATATTGAAAAAAGTATTTGTCATCGCCATTTAAAAAAAAAGTTGGGGTGCCCACAAATTAAGGGGTTGCAGGGCGAGGAATGAATTTTGTGTGTTTCTTTTGAACAATCCTGTATATAGAGCTATTTTATTTGCTTATTTTCTAAAAAAATATTCTTTTTCGATAGGTCAATGCACCAGTTAATAGCTCGCTTTTACAAGGAGAAGAGCTGCTTATCGCATTAGAGATAGCTCAGAACATTTAGCTAGAGGAGAACACTATCGGCGTCAACGAAGATAGTGCAAGCTTACCAGCGCCTCGAGAGTTTGAAATTCCGCTAATCGTAATAAAAGGGGACATTGTCACTGTACAAAATTGCAAAATTTTTCTAACCGACATTTAAATCTTCTACAAAAGGACATGTCAAATGATGTAACATGTGATGGCTTTTTAAGCATTGTACTACTGAGAGTGATTTAGCACACTTAAAAAAATGGTACCTATTCATCTCATGACTCATCTCATCTTCGTTCTAGGTAATTATATTTACTGTTTAATTCTTTCGTTTATTATATTTATGTATAGAACTTGAGGTTACTTATGATCTTTGACACTATTTTATGATTTCTAGCAACTTTCAAGGCTCTTAATGTAAAAAGTCCTTTTAGAAACTCTGGTGTAATTTTTTGGGGTTTTCTTTTTATTTTATTTCTCTACCGTTACTATACCCATGTACGTGTTTTATTATTTATGTTACATATTTGCTTGAAAACAGGTGATATTTTTGTTTATCAAGCAATCTTATGCTCAAGGAAACTCATTTGTCTTTATTTGGTTCCATATTTTTTAGAAGATGTAAAATCTATCTTATATATTAAAGTTTTTTTAAGTGTGCAAATACTCTTCAAATAGAAAGGAAATGTATTTTTATATAGACTGCAACAGGTGTCTTATAGAGTGGATATTAATAGTAGGTTTACTTGCATTTATGCATAATATATAAGGAATATATAAAAAGCAGATAAATGTAGCGGTTTTACACATGTTTTTTTCTGAGGGAAATACTCATCTTTAGAGATTGATGTAAAGTCACAGTAAAAACATAATGTTTAATGTAAATTTTCAAAAGTCTTAAGTAAACATAGCTGTAATTCTGTAAAAATAACAGGTATTTTCCTGAAATAATTGGTACTAAGGAGAGGACAACAGAACATTTTTGTAGATTTAGTAATTTTTGTTTTAATAAAAATCAGATCTTTTCAAAAAATGGCAGTTTTTTGTAACAGTGAACATTCCATGGAAAAGAGTTGTTTAGGATTTTCTTGTAACCGTACTAGATGTGACTGTAGCTATGAGACAGGGAACTAAACAAATATTTATTGCACATATTTTTATTTCATATGAGTAAAATAATATATTGATTAATAATAACATAATAGCCAATAAAACCAAAGATTGGAAAAAAAATATATATATACAAATATTTCTGTTTTTAAATGAGAACCACTACCCATGTTCGTACCAAATCCACATGCTAAAAAAATTAGTGCTTTTGACACTTCATATCAGACTTATTTTTCTATTTCATAGTTTTTATTTTACTGTTATTGTTATTATTGAAAGTAATTTCAGGCAAATAGGTTTTTATTATTTTATTTGCCTGTTAGAAAAACTACGAGTTTAAATATTTTAATGACATATCACCTACTATATTTGTATGACTTTTGTACATTTGCAATTTCACCCTTTCCATCAACATTGTTAGTTAAAAGACATATTTATTGTTGCGATTTCATTATTTTTATCAGTACATGGTCTCAAGTGGCAAGCTGCAGACAAAGTTTTGCTTAATGAATTACACGTGTTCGACCAATTATGTTTTTCCTCGTAACGTATTTATTGTAGAGCTTCAATTATGAATGTGTTTATATATAAACTTTTAACTTTGTTCCACAATTGAAATTGAGTTTATTGTTGATTTATAAGACCTATTTTAAGTAAGATTTTATTTATTTTCATTCGCTGATCTCCCTCGTAAGAAACGATCAATAAAAAAATGACTCCTGGATAATAAGAGTAATAAGTTGGACTTAGACAAGGAATAGTATGAAGTAAAAATTATCTCTGCCTTTTCAGTGAGTTAGTTTTAGTTTAAATTAATAATACGTACCTAAAGACTATTTATCGAAGGAAGACTTTAAACCAAAACAATGATCAGTGTATCATCAGCACGTGGGCATCTTGTAGGGCGGAGCACCACACTTATTGGTCCGAATCGGCGAGCCCTGATATGAAAATGAAGAGCCAGGTGAAGTGGGGGAGTGATATGAACTGACCTTTTTTTGGTTTAATGTCTTTCTTCCATAAATAGACTATATTATATTTTGTAATTGGATCACAGTTATTATTATAAAAAGATCACTTTTTATTTATATTTATATCTACATATTAAGTGTGGTACTGAGAATTAGTGGTAACATTGATATGATAACATGTTTTGCCGTGTCTAAAAGACAGATACTACATATAAATAACACAAAGTACCGTGTAGGGCAAGTACTTAAACCGGTATATTTAGTCGAAATGGTTTAGTCAAGCAAAATAACCTCATGTAGTGTACAATTGCCGCGAGAGATCAATAATTTTGCAGCTTAGAAGGAAGGAAAGAGAAAGTTTGGCCATATCTACATTTTATATCGATTATTGTTTTAAGAGTCTCAGTTTAATACATGTATTTTTACTTCAAGCTCTCTTTCACTACAAACTATTTAAGTTCATTCATTTCTTTGTACATGCGTGTAAAATTTGTTATTTTTTCACTTGGCAATATGGCTTTACTCACTCACTTCATACTGAAGCAGCCAAGTAAAAAAATGCTGTCAAAAATTTTAAATCTGTGTTATCTTACTGTTGTTTTGATGAATTTCTCCGGTTTTTCATTATTTTAAATCACGTTAGTTTACTGCCATATAATAGTTATAGGCAAAGGAAATTAGATTTACTTTAGCATTTATTTAAAATGTACTAAACTGTAAGTTACGTTTACGCATCAAGTAAATGTTAGGTTAAGTGTGTATACATTTATATATAGTTGATATAATGTTAAAATTAAGGTATCAATGTGATTGCAATACAGTTTATCTATGTTGAAGAAAAATCTCTAATGCAAAATCGAATACTTTCTATGTTCGTAGAACCCGATTACCGCAAAAAAATAACAAAGATAATTTAAATAAAAATGTATCTGTAACAGAAAGATGACTGCAATAACAATTTTGCAGTTGGCAAACCAAGTACAGAGCTTTCATTTATTTTTTTGAAACCTAGTTAACTCTCTACTCCTAGTAGATACAAAAGATGTAGGAATTTTCTTGTATTATCTTTTAAACATTTCAATTTTTTTAATGTTTATTATTATTTCTTTAAATGTATTTTTTCGTACAAAATTGTAAAATTGATAAAAACCGTGAGATGAGAGGCAATGTATTTCTATTGATCCTGTGGATTGTTAGAAGAGAAAGCTCTCTCTAACGCATTGCGACTATGACAGGGTTTTTGTATATATATATATATATATATATATATATATATATATATATATATATATATATATATATATATATATATAAACTAACTGCCACTTCAAGTGCGTCAAAACGATTTTTTGGTAAAATTGAAAGTCCTATAAGTTTTAAACTAAGACAGATATTAAGTTGCAGTTGCGGTAAATTTCTTTATCCTTAAGCCAGTGCTTTACCCAATTTTTATTACAAAGTATCATAAAGTTTTCTACAGGGTGATAAAAAAAAGTCGTTTTTTTCCCACAACTTTGACATTAGCCAGAATCTACTAAACATTTTTTGAATTTTTTTTTCTTGATTTTTAGGCTCAGTAAGTCAATATTAAATAAGCAATTTTTTAGTTTTTTCATATTTGCTTTATAGCGAATTCTACAGAGTGGTTTCTGAAAAATGTATTTTCTAGGCAATTTTCGACCCTATTTCTTGCAAAGTTACGAAACCCCTAATAAATTTTGGTGATTCTCTATTAGTTATGCTGTTAGAAATACAAGCAAGCCAAATTTGTAGTCGACTATTACCTGGCCCGTGCCAGAGGCGTGCTAACTGTTTGTTCAGAACGAGGCCGTTGTGACCGTAAAGTGAATGTTGGTAATTTCAACTTTAATTTGTTTACAAAAGACTGCTTCTTTTTTTTTTGTTTTTTTTTTCGTTATCACAAACATAGGTTTTGGTCGGGGTCACAATTTTGATAAATATTACATTACATTTTGCATGCTATATTTTACTATCTAAAAATAAAAGGGCCAATTTAAAAAATATATAGAGTCAGGTCAGTGACGTACCACGGGGCCAAATTTTAATAAAAAAGGTATACAAATTCGAAATATGTTATAATAGACTAATTGCAAAAGTATTTTTCTGTGGCCAGGCTAAAGTCAATTGGGTACAAGACATGATCTTCAAAAAATGTCTTTGTTGAAAGTCATTGGCGTACGCTCAGGCAAATAATTATGCCCCAACTTTAATTCGGTTGTAATTAACAACGGTATTTCTTAACGCAAATGATCAAATAGGACAGTTTTCTACGAATTTGCAAAAGTCCCTTTAAGATCGATCCTAATTTTTTATTTATTTAGTTTTAGCTACCTATTAGAGTATAATTTTCAGTGGCGTAGTTAGTTTTTGAAATAAATACAGGTTTTGCAATTAGGAAATATTGGCTTTACTAGCATTGTTGTAATACAACAATGTATCAAGGCAATAAAAAACAACACAATTTATTAAAAAAAAAATTCTATGTTTTTAAGCATATCTTTCGCCTGTTTTTGTCAAAACCCATAAGTACTCGATTTTGGTCGGTAAAAAACTATAATTTTTAAGGGAACCTTTCCCCCATGCGGAAAATTTTAAAGTTGCTTAGTGGCTGATTTCAACATTGGTATTCATTATAAATTCAGAAGGCAATAAATATACTAAATAAAACATTTTCAATCGGTCACTTCATTGGTTTTGTAAAATTTGATGGTATTTCATAATTTGTGAGAGAAATTTAAAAAAAGAGTCTGTATTTCAAAATGCCCAGGTTTTCCACTGCAGAAAGAAATAATTGTATTCAATTGCTGAAAGATAGAGAGTTAAAGGTTGAAGTTGCAAATTTATACAATGTAAGCCGAAGTACCACTGTACACTTATCAAAAAGAATTGAACTAACTGGTTTACATGAGTATAGACATGGAAAGGGTGTTGCTGTCTGAATAAATGGTAATGTTAAAAATTTTAATTATTTCCAATTTTTATCCCTTTTTTAATAAAATTTGGCCCGGTGGTACGCTGCTGACCTGAATCTATTTTTTTAAATTGGCCCTTTTATTTTTCGATAGTAAAATATAGCACGCAAACTGTAATGTAATATTTATCAAAATTGTGACCCCATGGGCAAGGTAATAATCGACTACAAATTTGCCTTGCTCTTTTTTTTAACAGCATACATTTAATAGGGGTGCCGTAACTTAGGGTCGAAAATTGCGTAGAAAATGACATTTTTCAGAAATCACCCTGTAGAATTCGCTATAAAGCAAATATCAAAAAACTGAGAAGTTACTTTTTGATATCGGTTTATTGGGCCTAAAAAGCAAGAAAAAAAATCAAAAAAATTTTGGTAGATTCTCGCTACTGTCAAAGTTGTACGAAAAAACCGACTTTTGTTTATCACCCTGTAGAAAACTTTATAACACTTGTAATAAAATTCGGGTACTGCACTGACTTAAGGATACAAATCTTAAGAATCTCCTTTAAACCGCAACTTAATGTCTGTCCTAGTTTAAACGTTACAGGCCTTACAATTTTACCAAAAAATCGTCTTGACTTACTTTAAGTGGCAGTTAGTTCTTAAAAGATAATACAAGGAAAATCCTACTTAAAGTTTTTTTGTATCTCCTATCGTTAAAGCTCTAACTAGATGTTAAAATATAAATGAAAGCCCTCTACATCATAGGATCTTATTTAAATTACTTTTGTTCTAAATCCTTACATCTATAATTTTTGAATAAATCTGGTGTATTTTTAGTTACAGACGAGTGTCAAAATTTGTAATTTGTTTCGATTGTATTTAGTGTTAATTAAAATTCTACGGTTTTTATAAGAAATTTGTAATTAAATTGTATTCTATTTGTGCTAATTAGTCCATTAAAATCTCACTGTAAAATGTTCATCTCATTTTTCAGAAAAATGGTAGCAGTTGAACCAGACCCAGACTATATTCAACATATTGCATATAGATCTCAAACTCCAAATTTATCATTGTAATGTAAACTAAACAACATGCATTTATCATTGTCGATTAATACGTTATTTTATATAAATGCATAATATAGGTAGGTCTAGTGTAAGGTGTTAATCAATCTATTGTAGTAATTTTTCGGGAATAGGACGGACAAATAAATAGTATTCAATGGGAAAAATGAGTTTTATTGGCTAGTGATACATCAACTTAGACAGTTCCTGCTGCTTTGCAACGTTATATTTTCCGTCGTGGGGTGTGTAGGCATTTATTTTCTGATCAAGGCCCACATTTCCTAAAGAAATAAATTAATTCATGCAACAAACCGCCCTCGACGAAGGGACTGAATGGAGCTTTTCGCTTCCATATTTACGCAGTGGCGGCTCGCGGGTGAGAAAGTAAGGGAAGTGCAAATGAAGCAAGAAAATATTGCATTAAGTTTTTTTCCAGAATTTTTTTATTTGTGGAGGGGGTAGAATATTTTTTTACGACTTACCTAAATTTTGTATACTAAATCAATTCTCCTATCCTTCGTAGCAGCAAATTTATTTATAAAATCCTCATAAAATGGATGAGTTACCCTAACCTCCTCCAGAACTTCCTTTTGAATTGAAATAATGCCAAGAGAAGTAAGTCCTTCTTGAGATATTGTATTTCTTAAATAAGTTTTTACCCATTTGAGACAAGAAAAACTTCTTTCCACTGAAGCACTTGTTGACGGTATTGTCAAAATAAGGGAAAACAATTTATAGGCTTCGGTAAAAATATATTTATTTTTATAAATTTTTTTCACTTGCTCTTGCAGCGATATATTCCAATTACTCCCATTGGCAAAAATAAGACCAAGCTCATTTTCAAGTCGTTGACTTTTTGAAAATATTTCCCCATATAACTGTAACAAATTTTCAAACGGGCCAGTCGGAAAAAGTTTTTCACAGTCTTGAAATCTTAGTGTCATTTCCGTTAAAATATGGTCCAATATTTCATAAAAAAGGGTTCTATACTTATCCCTAATTTCTTCAGGTGAAAGCTTAACAAGCTCACGTTTGTAATGATTTTTGTAATAGAATTTGCTTTATCAAACAAGGTATTAAAAAAAATGTTCATTTCTTTTTTTACAGAGCGCCTCACGACAGCGTTTTATATTGGATATGCAAAAAGAATGTCAAGCGATTTTTTTTGAGGAACGTCAAATAGTATGTCCGTGATTGAGAAAATGTCATTAAACACTAATGCCAGAAACGTGAATTCAAAATCGTTCATCTGACCTAAAAATCCTTTTGCAAGGCGGATTGATTTTTCATCAGATTTGTCAGAGTTTGTAATAAATTCAAAGACGTCTTTTTATTTATTCCAGTCTTGAGCAATCACATTTACTAACTTCGAATTTGAAGTTGTAACAACACCATAAATAAATATAACACAAAACAGTCAAGTTAACTGCAAAGGAACTCACCGAAATCATACAAGTCGTCAACATAGTAGGAAAATCGTAAACTAAACATAGGACCTCCAGCAAAGTCAAAGCGGTTTGCGCCACTGTTATAGTTGTTATTATAAAGTTCGACTGAAAGTTTTAAAAAGACATGCCGCCAATGGTCAAGTAAAATATTTATTCGAGATATACAGTTTATTTTTTACCAATTAGGTGAATAACTGAATGTAAAAACTAAAATTTTAAGATATATATATATATATATATATATATATATATATATATATATAATATAGTTAGATGTTTGCTTGTTTATTTTTCCTGGTGAAGTAGCACTTCACCTACTTCACCTGAATAGCGGCGCCACTGCAGTTACGGCTGCTAAAACCCATTGAAATCCCGTCATATGTAAGCAAGTTTTGTCATATGAACAACTATACACCTGTCTAACGTTGATAGAATCCATTTTAAATTCTCGCCCTTTAATCGCCATGAGCTCTGACTGTGAGGATGTTAATGCGCTCACTCCTGGTCATTTTTTTGACCATGGAACCTCTTTCACCCTTACCTACCCCTAATTTCCCGGATGTTTCAATCAATCGCGTATCACGCTGGCAATTGATTCAGCGTTTACAGCGCGATTTTTGGAAGCTTTGCCATAAAAAATATTTATACTCTTTGGCAGGATTCATTGACTGCCCCCTAAAGTAGGCTCGTTTGTTTTGATTAAAACTGCTTATTCTGTCATGTCATTGGTTTTTCGCAGGCATTGTATCTTTACATTTTGGTTCGGATGGGGTGGCTCGGGTCGCCACTGTGAAAACAAAAAATGGCACTCTCACTCGATAACAGGTCAAGCTATGTCATTTGCCTGTGGAAGCTTAAAAACTAAATGCTACTAGTTTTATTTTCCTTTTTTTTTTACTAAGTAGATTAAAGTACCTTTATATTTTTTTTCTCTTGGATTTACAAAACCTTTATGTTTACATAAATATTTGTTTTGTATATATACAGGGTGTCCCACGACGAACTGCGGCGATCGATTTCTCAGAAAGTAGGCTTTAAAAAAATTTGAAATTTTGGCAGCTAACTAAAGTCGAAAACGTAGCTTGTAAAAAGTTAGTAACTGCAACGGTTTTTTGTGATGGGGCGCCATCATGTTGGTAGAAAATTTGACTATGTTCTGCCAAAGGTAAATTACTTAAATATTCGTTGTCCAACTCTTCAAGAATATTCAGATATCTTTCTCCTACAAAAGTTTATAGACATAATTTTACAGAAAGAAATGCTTTGATAATACTCATCGATTTATTGATTTAAGAAGAAACAAAATACATCAAAATTCAATTAATTTAATCTGAAGAGTGCTGAATAAAACAAGGTTTAGTATTTTTTGACTTTCTAAAGTACCCTGTATAAATAGCTTGTAAATATCTAACTAAAGATAAGTTTCTATAAAACTTGGGACGATATATATTTTTAGATATGATGTGTTACAGTATGTGGACCAGTATTTGTATAAAGTAGTGTAGTGTGACCTGTATAAATAATTTAATTTATTTATGTAATAATATTTACTAAATGATTTATCTAATTTTGGATTGACGATACATTGATAAAAAAAATTATTGCAATATTACCTAAATAGATTATTTTTCATAAAAAAAAGACCTTGTGTTTAGGCAATGTATAACTTACCATTCAAATTTTCTTCGTAAAAATTTAGTTTTATTATTCCATCGTTCCTTACTTTCGAATTCGAATCACTCCAAAAATGGGAATTGTGTCTATTGAAAAGGCCATTTTTAATAAATTTTGCTTCATCGGTCCAAATTATATTGTCCAAAAATCTAGGGATATCTTGTACCATTGTTAAAATAAACTCGCAAAATTGTACTCTTTTTGGCAAATCAGCCTCTTTTAGATGTTGAACCAATGATATTAAATAAGCATGTTCTTGTTAAAACTCTGTTAGATTAACCATAGATAATAAACAAATTCAAATAATCCTCGTGTGTGTAATTTAATCGCCCCGGCATGATTATTAGTTTAATAATTATAATTACTATAATAAATAAATAATATTTTAGTATGTAATTGTCAAACGATAATAAATATTACGTTTCTATAGTAACCAATTTTTTTTGTTTTCGCCGGGCCTCCCTATCATGGCCAACTAACAAAAACTTATAAGCCGTCTGGCATTATTAGAATAAAAAATTTTAAATCGTCAATAACTCAAAAACTACAAATTTTTGGAATAGACAACTTTATGCAAAGTCACCCTTATTTTAAGTGTTAAATAAGATAAAATTATAAAAATTGGGGGTTTTCATTTGAAAAAAGTTTTTATAATGTCACTTTTTGATCACCCTATATTTATTTATTATAAAAATATCAGCACAGGCCACTAAAGTGGTTCCTTTTGGACAAGGAAGCCACCCGCAAATAAATAACAGAGACTTCGATAAGCAGATATGTATAGTTATGTCTAGACCTGCAAACGTCATTTTTTACATAAAATTCAAAATATCTCAAAAACAGTTCAACTTAGGTATAGGATATTATACATGAAATATACCTAGAATTTTTCGAGGAATCAAAAAATTCGATAATATACAGGGTGTTCTATTTAAAAAAAGAAAGTTGACGTCTACTTCCGGTATAACCGGAAGTGGCGCCATCTTGAAAATTTCAAATTTTTCCAAAGCCTACTTTCTGAGAAATCGATTGCCGCAGTTCGTCGTGGGACACCCTGTATATATATATATATATATATATATATATATATATATATATATATATATATATATATATATATATATATATATATATATATATATATATATATATATATATATATATATATATATATATATATATATATATATATATATATATATATATATATATATATATATATATATATATATATATATATATATATATATATATATATATATATATATATATATATATATATATATATATATATATATATATATATATATATATATATATATATATATATATATACATATATATACATATATATATTTATTAAAATGAATCTCTTTTATTTTCTAAATTCCATTTAAATGTAATAAACAGGTCATGTTCTAATATTGCAAAAATATATAAGCCGCACTCATGAAGAACCCACGATGACAAAGCCTTTCGAGTTTGTCGGGGACCATCTCATTTTTATTGCTTTCGCCTGTACTTAAAAGTCAACGCTTTATTTTGCGGTATATTTTTATTTTATATAATTTTGCTTACTTAGCTAATTTTAATTAATTTAAAATTCAACATTTGATTACGCAGTTAATGGTACAGTCCACCTATCTGTTGAGCTTAGAGTAATCGTAAGATTATTCTACAACATACAAGACGCATTTGAAATCACCACTTTTCATTTTGCATAATAGTTATCGCGCCATCACCTTTCGCAATACTACTTGAGCTGACGGTCATTTTATTTATCAGCTACACCAGTATAATCAATGATATAAAAATGAACTTTGGTGAAATAAGATTATGATAAGGTGAAACGAACAAAACTAAGGTATGTAGTTTTCATAAATTCTGGATAAACAAGTGATTAATACAGGATGTGTTTGGGTTAAAACTCATTAAAAGCCATATTATGCTAAATAAAATTTACTGTCAACGATATTATATAGTATCACAATTCATAATAGAATTTTCCATAAAATAAAAAAACAAATTAATAAATTAGCAACAAAATAAGTTATATAATTGTTTACGTATTAAATTCCCATATCAGTAAGGCAAGGTTTTTATGTGCACTTTTTACCCAAGTAAGTATTGTCAATATTTGTGTAGTTAGTATAGTAAAAGTCGATATTTTAACACCAGCCGCCTCGTTTGTGTGATTCTCAAAATGTGAATAAATATGGTCTTTGTTGTAGGTAATATAATATTAATGCTCAAAAGTCATACATTATTCCAGTGTAATACTTTCAGCCGACTTAGCAACTATTTATTATTATTATGTTCATCCATTTCAAACTGGTTTTATAGATATATCTTTCTAATTTGTTATCAAAAGTTTATTCGTTACAAGCATTTCCTGACTGCTATATGGCAGTACTACCACAACATATAATCTTAATTTCAAAGGTACAATATTATTTTAAACTCCATTATTAAAAAAAAAACAATTGGCTAAAAGCTACAAATATAAATTGTGTTATTAACGTTGTCTCTCAAAATAAAATCAATAAAAGTTATACTACAAGGGACTAAGTGCGATTTTGCACACAAGTAAACTAGCCAAAAGGTTCGACACTATCAAATCTCACTTACGTTCTATGTAGCATTATAACATTTTTCCGCCTCTCTGTAGTATATATTTACAACAAAATGCAGAATTTATTTTTAGATTTCCATTACTTTAAATCGAGATAGTATTTCCCTTAAATTATGAAGACATCCATCATCGGTTGCTGTAGCATCATAAATAAGTATGTAAAGCTGACAGACCAGAAAAAATCGAAAACAAAAGGTGTGAAGCAGCATATAAGTCTTTTAAGAACTGGTACCAAGGACTGCTACTGCAGTTTCAGAAACATTCCTGTTGGTGTACTTTCAAGAGAATATGATATTTTGAAGTCAACCCTTTTTATAAGGAAAAATATAGACAATGATGTAAATAAGTTCATGCTTGAAGCTCCAGATGATGGGTATTTATTGATGAAAGTAATAATTAGACTTTGTGAAATGAAAGTAGACAATGTAACTTGTCACTATTCCTGATTCCAAAAATGGAAGGTGATGTAACATGTTCAGTGACAATGCTGAGATCCCATCTAATGAATATTAATCCTGGTTTCTTTATGCAATATCAAAAAGAAGTGCATAAACAAGCCTTTTAAAAAAAAACGTTTTCTTCAATTTCAAGTAAAACTGCGAAATTTGTAAATTTTGTGAACTTCAAAATGTGTACTATTTTAGAACGTCGCCTACTTGATTTGTGAATTCTGGAGTTGGAAGTTTTAGTTAACAAGCGACATGGGGGATGGGCTACTACTGCGGATAGTTGTGTAACTGAGAGCCTAACCAATAAAAAGGAATTTACAAATAAAATTTTATACCATAAAACGAAGCCAAAAGTCTCTTGCAGTACTTCAAGAGTGATAAGAAATATTGGTTTGGGCTCAGATTATTAAAGTAATTTTCACTTACGTCCGTCAACAGTTTCTAGTCAGGGAAGGGGAAGATATTTATTCACCATTTTACCGAGGATCACATATGAAACTGACATAAAAAGCACTGTTAGCTTGGCTAGAAAGTACCTGGTGTCACACGCGTGTTGAAACTCATTTACCTAACAAATGCGGAAAGTGGGCACTTTTCGCACGTGTTAGGAACAACATTTTTCCTACTTGCGTAAGAATAGCCTTGTTTTTATTAAATTTTTGTATTTTTGGGGTAAAACAATTGGAAAATGTTGGCATAAATACCTTCGGCAAAATATCAATACTACTTTCACTATTATGTTATATTAGTATTAGTATGGATTGTATTATAACCTTTTTATTTTAGTAATCTACTACTTTCATTATTTTTGGTCTAAAAAATACATGTCAAATAAAGCGCTATTTTTTAAGTTTATATGTGGCACATTTATCTTCGACATGTGATCCGAAAGTGAAGATTTAAAGCTTCTCGATTGCATTGAAGAAGAGCAACTTATTCCAGAGAAGTCCCACGTAAGATGTGAAAAGGAGTACGACGCCTTTGAAGAATGATGTAAAACGAAGAAAACATGTCGCCAAATTCCTCACTGCTTCTCATCTTCCAAAAAGTTTTGTACCCTCCATGCTATGGCCAAAATTTTCAATGTTGAAGTTATCTTTAAACATAGATATAAGCCGATATTACCAATCGATCTCATTTATTAAAAATCCAAAGTTTCAGAGAATGATGTAGACAAATTTCCAGATCATATTTTCTTGATGAATAAGGTAGCAATAATTCTCATTGCTGGAGCTTGCAGAAGAGCAGAACAGGCAAATTTGCTTGTGAGCGACATCGAAGAAAGGGAAGATATACTGGTGGTAGGAATTCAACACAAAAATCATGCTTTAAGAAGTTTCAAAGTGTGTGATCCCAACAAGGACGGAGTAAGTAATATTAACCTTTATGCTAATATGTGTTATTGATGTATAATCTGCAAATCCGTCCACTTTAGCACTAGTAAGAGCAGAATGCACATCAACAGCAGGTTTTCTAGCAGCGTTGTCGCGTGGTAAGACATTTTCTAAAACCGAAGATCTCGAAAAAATGGCAGCGTCGCGGTCGGTGTTAACTCTTTAAAACGCAACGAATAGTACATTTAATTTTCATGTAATTCGTTGGTAAATGTAGGTTTATTTTTGTATTATTGTTAACTTGCAATAAAAAAAAAGGTATGAAAATGCACAAATTCATTTTTCTTTGGAGCGTGTTGAAAAGAATTTTTTACGCACGCAAGTAGAAAAAAATACTTTTACACGACTATGTTTGAAAGATGGTGAGTCAAAAGAAAGTCAAAAAAGTAAAGCCTACTTTTAACTGATTTTATTTACGATTAATCAAAGCAATTACTAAGTATTTCGACACTAGTATTGAAAAGAAAATTAACATAAACATCCTACCGAATATTCTTTGTGGTTGTACGAACTCTGCTTTCAACACTTACGTGTACTATTAAGGACTTATTTCGCATCGAGTCATATTTTCAAAATAGTATGATTTTTTTTATGAAACTGATACTGATATAATTAATATTGTGTTAGAAATGTTATGTATTAAGTTACATTATATCATATAAAAAAGGCAGTAAAATTTAATAACATTCTTGTGTAAAAAAAACCGCATACAAAGTAAAATAATAAGATCAATTGATGCATCATATTTCTGGTATTCTGTTTGTGACGTTATTGTAGGTGCTAATTAAGAAAACAAAAGTTATATAAATATTTAGAAGAGTTTAAAAACTTTATCGTAGTTTTGATATTGAAATAAAATAAAAACAAAAATGGTGTTTCGGAAATTATCATTACTGATTAAAGTTACTTATGTCAAAAAACAAAACATTTTTTTGCTTGCTACATTCAGTATCCTACTCTTAAGGAGTCAAAACAATACCACGTTTCAACGACTCCGTTTGATCAAGTAGTTAATGTACGACAGTAACCCATTCTTATACAAAAATATACATTTTATTTCTTAATTTAGATTTTATATACAGATACAAAAGATTTGTAGATAGCACATATACAAATAGTGGTTGTGATATTTAGCAAACAATAATTTCTTTACACGTTGTATCCTATCATATTTTCCATCAATTTTTAATATTCAATAGAAACTAATCTTTTTGGGGACTTGGAATTCTAATTCATTCATAATATAATTTATTAAGTAAATAATTATCAATAAATAAACTATTAAAATTCTAACTACTAAAATTCGACTGTGTCTCACATGAAATACTATTAGCAAAACTTAAACACTATGGTTTTGACACCCTAAGTCTCAAACTCTTGCAATCTTATCTAACTTGTAGAAAAAATGCAGTGTTCTTTAATAACAGACTATCAAACTTCATGGAGATTAGCAGTGGTGTCTCGCAGGGTTCGGTTCTGGGCCCGGTGCTTTTTCTCATTTATATCAATGATATCTCTGAGGGGATACCGGGTGCCCATCTGATCCTGTACGCGGATGACACTACAATCACGCTTTCTACCGAAAAATTAAATGAGACCATAGTGGGAATCGATGAGGCACAGGCGAGGGTCTCCGAGTGGTTCGAATGTAACCAGCTGGCTTTGAATGATGATAAAACCAAAAGGTTTATTTTTTCTCAGCGAAACTTCATAAACAGCATTGACTCAGTAAAGTTTCTTGGAGTTGATCTTGATGCAATGTCAACATGGGAGTACCATCTTTGGTCCTTGTCAGGCAGGCTGTCAAATGCAGTTTACTGTTTGCGTAACCTATGTAAAGTTGTTGATCTGCAGACTACTTTGACTGCATACCATAGTCTATTCCATAGTAGAATGTGCTATGCCATTTTGGCATGGGGTCACTCGGTACACACAGACTTACCTTTTGGTGTGCAAAGAAGAGCAGTCAGAGTGGTTGCTGGTCTCGGCTAGGGCTAGGGAAGATGTTAGAACAACTTTTAGGGAGTTAAATATACTTACATTACCATGCGTTTATATTTACAAGTGTCTACTGAATGTTAAGGACAATATAATCTCTTACCAGCTACAAAGACAAGTGCACAATTACAATACGAGATCTTATAATAACATAGCAATAGATTATACTAGAATTTATAGAAGCAGGTATTCATTTAACTATTATGGTCCTAAATTTCATAATAATTTACCAGACGAGGTTAGATCTCTAAATGGAAACCAGTATAAAAATAAAATAAAAAAAATTATTACTGGAAAACTCATTTTATACATTTGACGAATACTTAAACCACACATTTTAAGTTGTTTGTTTTGTAGGGACTACTGATTACATAATACTATGTTTCTGTAGATAATGTTAAGGTTTGTGTGTTATCGACATTTGTTTTACTTTTAATTTTGCAATGGCGTTTTTATAATATCCTATCTACAACTTAATGTTCGTATTGTTCATAGTGTAGTTACTGTAGTCTCATTGTAATTTCTATTTCACGATTCTGGGCATCCAGCTCTCCTTTTTTGACTTATGTAAAAATTTATTTTGAAAACATGAATAAAGTATTATTATTATTATTATTATTAATATGTATATTAAAACTCGAGGTTCTTTGAAGTTTCAAGAAAGCTAATAACAATAAAAAAATACTGTAAATATGTCGCTGGATGGGCTTTAACTGTACCCCTGAAAAGAGCTTAATATTGTTTAATAAAACCACTATTCGCATCTGAGCCATATTTCCAAAATAATATGAAACATTTTTTATGAAAGTGACAATAAAAATTCGGGCATTTATTAATTATATCGTCTTTATTCTGGATTTTATTAACATCAGAGTGTGCAAGAAATGTTACCTGTCAAGTTAGAACATTATTCAATATAAAAAAGGAAGTATAATATAAATAAATAAAAAACTGCATACAAAGTGCAATAATAAGATCTACAATATTTCGGGTGGTTTGTGTGCGACGTTACTGTATGCGTTAATTAAGAAAACAAAAGTTATATGAATATCTTTATCATAATTTTCATTTTGCAAATAAAAACTAGAATAAAAATGATATTTTGGAAATGATCATCAACCCAAGTTACTTATATCAAAAGACAAAGAATTTTTTCTGTTGCTGCATTCAGTAATCTACTCTAGGAGTCAAAACAATACCACGTTTCAACGACCCCGGTTGATCAAGTAGTTAATGTATGGCAGTAACCTGTTCTTATAAAAAAATATACATTATTTCCTAATTTACATTTTATATACAGATACAAAAGATTTGTAGATAGCATATACAAATAGTGGTTGTGATATTTAACAAACAATACTTTCTTTACCCTGTAACTTTTAAGAATAATTCAGTAGCAGAGCTATAATTTACCATTATCCTATCACATTTTAATACTCAATAGAACTTAATGTTTTTGGGGACTTGGAATTTTAACTGTTTCATTCATAATATATTTTATCAAGTAAACAATTATCAATAAATAAAGTAATATATTTATGAAAACCTTAATAAAGCTTAATATTGTTTAATAAAACCACTAAAGAATAAAAAATTTGGTATAGGCCGTATATTTCAAATGAACTATCCTGCTTAATATTAAGTTTTCTTGAACAATTCACCATTATCCTATCATATTTTCCATCAATTTTTAATATTCAATAAAAAGTAATCTTTTTGGGGACTTGGAATTCTAATTCATTCATAATATAATTTATTAAGTAAATAATTATCAATAAATAAACTAATATGTATTTTAAAACTCGAGGTTCTTTGAAGTTTCAAGAAAGCTAATAACAATAAAAAAAATTTAAATTTAAATTCTGTAAATATATCGCTGGAGGGGCTTTAACTGAACCCCTGAAAAGAGCTTAATATTGTTTAATAAAACCACTATTCGCATCTGAGCCATATTTCCAAACTAATATGAAACATTTTTTGTAAAACTGACAATAAAAATTCGGACATTTATTAATTATATCGTCTTTATTCTGGATATAATTAACATCAGATTGTGCTAGAAATGTTACGTTTTAAGTTAGAACATTATTCAAAATAAAAAAGGAAGTATAATATAAATAAATAAAAAACTGCATACAAAGTGCAATAATAAGATCTACAGATAAATCATATTTTGGGTATTTTGTGTGCGACGTTACTGTATGCGTTAATTAAGAAAACAAAAGTTATATGAATATCTTTATCATAATTTTCATTTTGAAAATAAAAACTAGAATAAAAATCACATTTTGGAAATGATCATCAACCCAAGTTACTTATATCAAAAGACAAAGAATTTTTTCTGTTGCTGCATTCAGTAATCTACTCTAGGAGTCAAAACAATACCACGTTTCAACGACCCCGGTTGATCAAGTAGTTAATGTAAAGCAGTGACCTGTTCTTATAAAAAAAATATACATTATTTCTTAATTTACATTTTATATACAGATACAAAAGATTTGTAGATAGCATATACAAATAGTGGTTGTAATATTTAACAAACAATACTTTCTTTACCCTGTAACTTTTAAGAATAATTCAGTAGCAGAGCTATAATTTACCATTATCCTCTCACGTTTTAATACTCAATAGAACTTAATCTTTTTGGGGACTTGGAATTTTAACTGTTTCATTCATAATATATTTTATCAGGTAAACAATTATCAATAAATAAAGTAATATATTTATTAAAACCTTAATAAAGCTTAATATTGTTTAATAAAACCACTAAAGAACTAAAAATTTAGTATAGGCCGTATATTTCAAATGAACTATTCTGCTTAATATTAGGTTTTCTTAAAAGTTTCCAGTCTCCAAAAATCTGCAATGGTATATAAACGAACAACAGAAATTATGAGTCCACGAATGAGGATAGAACAAATGTAGTTTTTACTGATAACAAACTGCTATAGATATTCCACTATTTCTATAATTTATTTACATCATAATATCAATTTTTAACATCTACCTAAGACTTGTTTATCTCACAGATTTTTCACTTTCGGTTTTTTCTGATTCATCGTTATTGTTGGGGGGCATAATGGCCAAGTGGTTTCCTTGAATTAAATTATCTGTGTACTCGCAGGCCTCCAATACTATCTGATTGAACTGTTCTGGTTTGTCCGCGTAAACATGGTGCCCTGCGCCGTTTATAACCTAAAAATAAACAATGTAATAGTATTTTTTCTGTAACAAAAACGGTTCAATCTGGTGTAGCTGAACATCAACACACTACTAGCCATATAATAAATGTAAAAGAATCCAAGGTTCTAGCGTCGGTTCTAGGATTTTATAAACGAAAAATTAGAGAGTCTATTGAAATTTTTAAACAAACATAAAAACTTCAATAGAGATACGGCTTACGGTCTACATCACATGTGGAAGTCAGGTACAAAAGCCCGCCTGAATCCCTCCGAGCTCATTCAGTGTTTACGTGGAGTAAAGATCCCTGAAGATGCCTCGTTCAATCGAAGGCGAAACGTCGGATAGAAACTCTGTTTTTTTTGTATTTAACATCGTAGTTAAATACAAAAAAAAAACAAAATACACACCAAGTAGACCTGTATTTCAAACAAATTTTTATGTAACTTTCTTTTTCAAAACTAACAAAGTAAGTTTACCCGAATAGAGTGCGCAAAAGTTAAGGTTCGTCAACATTAAAAAAAAACAAGAATACATTTTTTATGAATAATAATTTTTTCTCGAAAATTCGATTTTTGGTCGATTGGTCTGAGATCCCCATCCCTAATCACCCTATAGATTTTAGATTAAAATCTACCGGAACATATTTGACCAATCTTAAAAGAGCTAAAACTAATATTTTAACTATTTTTGCACTACTAAGCCTCCCAAAAACGGCCCCATTGTATCTTTTGTTCAGAATTTCAAGAAATATCACATATACAAAATTTCAAGTTGGGAATTTTCATAAAGGGCCCTTTATGGGCTTTTATGGAACAAAATAAATATTTAAGACGACATTTTTAAAAAGTACGAGAATAAAGCATTTAAATTGCTCCATATCACTGCCCATAAAATTCCCCAACAAGTACCACCATATAACTCTGCTACTTAGCTTACGCAACTAAATGAACTATACAAACAAGTGACATTCTTCCAGAAGTATACTATTGGCTTCAGACATATCCGCTCAGCCACATGTGATCGACTTCTTTAAAACAGGAGCAATATTTATAATGCTTAATGCTTAATGTTTAGTGCTCTACGACCTGCGAGAAAGAATCGATTCTTAGAAAATCGATCTTTTGCTTTGGATAAGTTATCGGGACTTATTATTATTATTATTGTATACAAAAGTTTTAAAATAGTATACATATTATTACATGATCAGTTGCACATCTTAGTCAGAGTTCTAAATAGAATTTCACTTTTTTAAGTTAAACAGAGTTTACCTTTATATTTTATGTTTGAAAAGACAATAAATATGCAGAGAACATGATAAAAATAAAAACGTATTTTAATCTCCATAAAGTAAAACCAAAAACATTTAAGGCAAAAAAATATAATAACTAAATATTACACTTTAGAAGACTACTACTGACGCAAACACACAGCTTAAGGAAGACTGACAAAACATCAAACATATTCTTTAAATAATAACATAAAAATACATTGGGTTTTTGTGCAATTAGAGAGAAAAAAAATATTTGTTTGTACAAGGTTTTCATTTATATTGTAGCGCCCACATAGAGGGTTATTAATAAGACAGAAAAAAACCGAAAAAAGCCTTAAATATAAAAAAAGGTTTCTCCATATTATCTTTTTTAATCAGATAAACAAGAGCTTATTAATGACCATAAATGATTCCATTTAAAAATAGAAAAAGTGATTTTGTTTCCTATTTTTACCGAAGTCCGAAAGGTAGGTAATAAGTATCCCTCAAATTTCATGTTTAAAAATTTATTCTATATTTTATAATTATGACTCTTGGTAGGTCGTTAAAATGAAAACGAAAACAATATAAGTTCCAATTTGAAAAATCTAAAAAGTTTAAAAAAAACAATTTTTGAAGTCTTTTACTAGCTAACCGATTACCAGAGTGGTCTAGTATATTTCCATTTTTTGATGACACATATGTTGATACTATCGAAAAGTGTTCCAATGCACCAATGCCAATTTTGGACAAATTAATTTGTAATTATTCCTAAACTCAATTGAGAATAAAAACCATACTTTATTTTATTATTTTTTAATGCAAATTTGTTAAAATAAGAATCGATTCTCGTAAAAAAGAATCGATTTTCGATTAAATCGCTTAGTAAAAAATCGATTCAAAAAATCGATTTTTTTAGACTTAAAAATCGATCTTAAATTCAAGATCGGCAACCCTAGTGCTTATTGCGGGTAACATATAAACCGCTCAGCGTGCGTGTCAACTCATTACTTCTTAACAACTGATAAGAAAAGACGCGGGAAATATTCAAGCAAATTCAGCTCAGAAGAAAAAAAACTATCAAGATGTTTGGTTTAAAAAAACAGAAAGTGGACACAGAATGTCGTGAATTCCAAAACAAATTGACTGATGGATACTTTTTTATCATGCACAGTGGCAATGAAACAATGTCTGTTTTAAAAGAATATAATATGAAGCGGCATTACTCCAGCAAGCATTTCGCTCAATATAATTTATTTACGGGCCAGTTAAGAAAGGATAAAATTAAAAAACTCATTACCGATTTAGGGAAACAGCAACAAACGTTCCTTTCACAAAGATCAAATCTAGACAGTGTTGTTAAAGCTAGTTTTATAGTTAGTTTCAAAATAGCGAAAACATCAAAGTCATTTTATGAGGGAGAGTTCGTTAGAGAGGGCCGAGTAGATGTTGCAGAACTTTTGTGCACAGAATAGATATGATGGCTAGTAATATCAAAACATTGATTGCTTTGGATGAGAGTACCGATTTAACTGACACAGCCCAGTTAGCTATTTTTATACGAGATGTTGATGAAGTAGTGACAGGGGAATTACTGGCTTTACGGCCACTACAAAGGACCACTACTGGAAAATATATTTTTGCCGATGTGGAAAGTACTTTTGAGAAATATGGTTTGCAGTGGTGTAAATTAGAGTGCACAGATGGTGCGCCTTCAATGGTTGGTTCACAAAAAAGTTTTATTGGAATTCTGATGAAAAGAGCCACTGCTATGAATGTACAAGAACAGGGCCGTATCTAGGTCATAATTTCGGGAGGGAGGGCTAGATAAAAAAAAAATGGGAGCTAAAAAAACAACACTATTATCCCCAAATGAGTTTTATTGGTCATGTCAGTAAAAAGGTTTATGTATTAAAAAGTAAAAATAAACAGGTTAAATTTCTTTTAGACCAAAATTTAACAAAAACAATTATCTAATAGAAATAACTAAATAAAAATAAATAACTACAAAATAGTTCAAATTTAAACAGATTTAACATCAATGTATAAGACAGGAACTATAATATGACTGAAAAACAGGTTAAACTCAAACACATTTTAGGCCATAAATTTAAAAATGAAATTATAATAATAGTTGAACATTTGTATGATTTTCTCTTGCAAAACGATTTAGCAGATCTAAGGTATCAATTTTTATATTTCTGTGCACACTTAAAAGTACAAGACTTTTAATCTTTCTTGACCAGTTGAGTTTCGCAGATAGTCTTTTAATCGTCTTAACGTTGAAAATGATCTTTCAGGCGAAGCTGTGGATACTGGTAATGTAGCTAGAATTTTTAAAAGTATATTCGAAAACAGCGATCTATTACATGCTGATAATTCAGCTCTTCTAGGCATTTTGATGCAAGCATCATTATCCACAGACTTTATAGGCATTTCTGATTTTTTATAAATATTGTTAAATGTGCAGCGGAAAGTAATTGCATTTATGCATCTAACAAGTTGCATATTGAGAAGTGCATTTTTTGAAATGATTAATAACTTGGTAAATAATGAATAAAATGGGCCAAATTGTATTACTACCCATACAAAATACATGGGGAAAACAAGATTACACCAATTTAATTTTTTAGCATATTTAGCGCATAATACTTCTCAAAATAAGGAAAAAGTGTTATATATTAATCGTTATTCGCACTATATCTCGGAACTAAAGGGTTTCCACTTCTTTGCTCATATAAAACTTTGTTTTATTTTTAGATTACTATACGCTAAATAAACTCATGGACAATATTATCGAATATTTTTTGTAATCATTATTTTTTCAAAATAAATTTTAAATAATCGCCGTAAACGTACATGAGCTGAATATTAGGATCTAGTAGGCTGATTACTCGCTTGTTTTAACATATTTTGACGTTTAATTAACATTAATGGCGCATGTCATTTTCTTTTGTGCATTTTATCAAAAACAAATAATAACATATTTTGTGAATTAAGCTTGAACTTAAGTTACTGTAGGTTAATTAACTAAGTAATAGCAAAAAGTGTTTCTGTTTGTTGCTAAAAAACATCAGTATGCCACCAGTTAGACACTGCACTGAAGTTGAAGCGGTGCAAATTGTAACTCTATATAACGAAGGATATAAACAGAAGGATATCGCACGACGTCTAAGGAGAGGTCAATCTACAGTATCGAATATTTTAAAAAGGTATGAAGAGACTGGAAATTACGTACGTAGACCTGGTCAAGGGCGCAAGAGATGTACAACAGCAATTGATGATCGATTTTTGATACTTAATTCTACACGAAATCGCACATTGACATCGTCGCATCTCAAAAATGAATTACTTAATGTAAGACAAGTTAATGTAAGTTCAAAAACAGTTAGGCGAAGATTAAAAGAAGCAGGTTTGAAGCCAAGACGGCCCGCCAAAGTTCCACGTCTTCTCCAAAATCACAAAGTTCAACGATTAGAATTTGCTAGAAGGCATATTCAGTGGGATAACGAAATATGGAAGAATGTTCTCTTTACGGATGAGACCAGAATACAATTATGGAAGCCCGATGGTCGAAACCACGTCTACAGAAGAGTTGGAGAACGGTTTGCTCCCTGCAATCTCGTAGAGACCGTTAGTTTTTGGCGGTATAATGTTCGCGGTATTTCTTGGGAGGGACGCACCGAACTTGTGGAAGTGATTGGACGAATGACAAGTGACTTGTATATTGAAAACATTCTTCAAGAACATGTTTTGCCTTATGTCGGCCATATTGGATATGAAGAATTCATATTAATGACTAATTACCTTGATGCGGTCCACATTCAAAGATTAGATTGGCCACCATATAGCCCCGAATTAAATCCAATAGAACATGCATGGGACTATCTTAAACGCCGCATACGACGAAGAAATCCCGTTCCAAATACAATAGACCAGCTTCGGATTGCTGCACAAGAAGAGTGGAATGCAATTCCTCAAGAATATATCCAGAACCTCCTTAGCAGCATGCCGAGAAGAATGGAAGCAGTAATTAGATCTCGAGGCGGGAATACTCGTTACTAACTGTGCTTTAATTTTAATCAAAAAACTTGTAATTGCCTTCCAATTATTATTTAAATAAGATGTAAAGATCCTTAATTTTTATAACGTTTAGCATTAATTTTTTTCACGATCTTCTTCTGGTAAAACCTTAACATTGTTCACTAAAATATTTTAAAATAAACAGTTTCTTGCAAATGGTAGCATTTAAATAACTTGATTCATCAGTTTTTTTTTAAAGAATGGAAAATTAAAAATATTCGATAATTTTGTCCATGAGTGTATGTTAGAAAACTGATTTGGTGTAACCTATTTTCCCCGTGTATTTCAAAAGGGAGTTGGGCAAAGTTTAACACCCGGTATATTAAAGACTAGGTAAATCTAGGAATATTTCCAACATCCTATTCAGCGACCCCACAAACCCCCGAGTAATAAAATTTTGAACATTTTATTCATTATTTATCAAGATATTACTCACTTCAACATGCATTTTTTTCAATGCACAAATGCAATTACATTCCGCTGCACGATAAAAAGAGGTAACAAATTTTAAAAATGCCTTCCAGAACTGAATGCAAAAAAAACCCATAATTCCTCGACTAAAAAGTGGAACTTCAAAAGCAATATGCGAATATAACCCTAATATAACTGAAATTAATATCCAAATTTACTTTCGTCACATAAAATAAACTGCGAAAACTTTGATTACTCGTGGCGAGCCGCATTAGATTATCATTATGAACAATGTTAGGTATGCCAAATTTTAGTTAAAATTTCACGATTCCATTCAAGAAAAACCGTAGGAAATAATAATGAGGACAACTGTAAATTTTATTAAAGTCACTTTGTGTCCTTTGTCTATTGCAGAAGCGGTTTAATCACCAGTATCTGTTTACACGTTACACAAATATGATTATTACTTAGTATCTGGTAGTCAGCCACTATTACTTATTTTGTAAGTTAACTATACAGCAATGCACAACACATATATACAGGCGCGTATACAAGGGGCATAATAAGGGTAATTACCCCCCCCCCCCATACGAATCAATGACAAAATTATTTAATATCCACAATTCACTTCCGCGGATTTTGGACATTGAAGTACATATAATATTATATTGTACGAAGAAGGGTATAAGGCTTGTGTGCTATATGAAAAGTGCCTTGAAAAACTCTTCCATAGCTCCAAGCTGTGTACTCCCCTGCACCTATATATTTATTAGAGATCTTAATGAGTCACTTGCCTCGAATTTCCTTAACGTTAATCTATTCCAGTGTTACCAATTAGCGGAAAAGTGAGCGAGTGGATTTTTTTGGATTTTAAAATATTGCGGAGTTTTTTCGGATATTTTGTTAAAAAGTGGATATTTGGCGGATTTTTGTGTTCTAATATAAACTATGTAAAATAAACTCTCCCGTGAAATTTATTGAAAATTCCGGGAAGACTGAAGATAAATAGGTACAGCCGGCAACTGCGCGATATAGTCGATACTTCTTTCTCCTCCCTAATAAAACGGGTTGCGAATTGACATATATGTATTCCCTTTTTATTTAGGACTGCCATCCTTCTCTAACGCATTATTTAAATGGCAATAAATAAGAAATGAGAGAGGAGACCATTATTCTATTTGTTTGCAGAGTGTTTGGATGTTCGAAGCAAATAGCCAACACTGGTTATTCCTTGATTTTTTTATGTATAAAAAATGCTATTTGTTCCTTGTACTTTTATTCCTAGTTTTTGTATTATTCTACCTGTATATACTTTTTTCAAGTACCTGAGTATGACTGTGGTTTATACTAAATTTACATAAACTCAAGCGACACGGATCCGGAATACAATTGCTAATTTGATTGGCTCACTCCGGTCACGTTTCTAAGGACATCCATGGTGCGGACATGAAGATTATTTCAAGAACGCATAAATTCTGTATATTCAGTGATCGCGGCATTTTGCTTAATTATTAGAGATATCAGACAAAGTTCCTTGAACTTTCGCCGTGAAACAGTGACAAGGCATTCAACTTTGAATGCAATGGATCCCCGTCCCGTGCGGGCCATGACTTTTTATATTTTTTTTAACTAAAATCGATAGTAAAAATATATATTAGGTAGGTTAGGCTTGGATTGGTTAGGTTTGCTGTAAAGAATTCTTTAAAATAGTTAATATATCGTTACATATTTATTAACGGTTGATAATTTTTTTTCGACAAGTTTTCAGCTAATTAATTTTATTTTAGAACAAAAATCGGATACAAATCGGATTTTTTGAGAGGAGTGGAGGATATTTTCGTGTCGGAGCATTGGTAACACTGATCTATTCAGTTAACAGACCGGGGAATTCCCTATTAACTGAGAGCAGCGCGGCATTGCACAATTGCACGGCGCTAGAAGTGGTCTAGCCCGTTTTCCTGTCTGACCAACGTTACCGGTTGTTTTTTTTATTTCTTTTATTTTAGTATTATTTTTTATAATTTTGTTTAACTTCGGGGGGGAGGGGGAGTTAAACCCCCAACACCCCCTAAATACAGCCCTGTGCAAGAATGTGAGTTAATAATTCTGCATTGCATTATTCACCAACAAAACTTGTGCTCTAAGTTCATTCGACTGAACGTTATGGATGTGGTAGTAAGTAAAGTATATACGATCTCAATTGAAATCGTTAAAAAAACATTTGGAATAGAAATTGTTTGTATGGGCGATACCGCCAACTTCGCACAGTGGTGGCGCCGACTTCATTATTTATTACCACTAATATTTCTTTTTAAACAAATAAAAATATATTCTAAAATTATGGTTAGTTGGTTTGCGAGATACAAACGTAAAATGATGTTCAATAATATCTTAAAATATCAAAAAAAACTAAAAACATATTTTGAATTTAACTGTATTATTAGAAATATTAAGTAATTCCTAATGCATATATTGTAAGAAATAAGCAAATAAAATATGCCGAGCCGCTGCCGGTTACGGAGGTACCGATCAATATTTCAGGCTGATAAGAAAATGTTCATGGCCTTTGTCAAAAATTGTTGGGGGCAGTGATGTAATCTCCGTGCTCGGGTCAACCAGCTGTTCGATCTTGAGAAAATTATTTGTAATTTTACGTTACGTATTTTTGTTATTCAATAAAATAGTGTAAAAGTTAGTGTTATTGTTATCATCAGACGTGGGACGGGACCTATAGTCACTTAAGTGGACTGCGTGACGTGTATTTGATTGCATGACGTGTATTAAATTAAAAAAAAAATGGACAAAGAACAAAGTGAAGGTAGCGAGGGGTGCGCAAATAGTCTCCTTGCCGAATTGGTTAAAGTGTTATCGCAAAGATCGAGTGATCACCAAGTGGATTTGCCCTATTTTCAGCCGGATATAAATGAATCCAGTAAATGGGTGAGTCAAATTGAACAAATAAGTAGGGAATTAGGCTGGATGGATGTGCAAATTTTGACTAGAATTGGCAGATTTTTATTGAACGATGCTAAAAGGTGGTTTGATCGCTGGGATCCTGACATTAGAAATTGGGAAAATTTTTGCAAAGAATTTACCGAGTCGTTTCCGCCAAAGAGAAATCTTGGGCGGCTATTAGAGGACGCTTCGAAGTTTAATAGCTCCTGCTCAAATACTTACGAGACCTACGTTCACGAGAAATCAGCCATGTTCAGGAACTTGCGTGCAAATTGGAGTGAGAATGACTTAGTTGAATTGATTGTTTTTGGTATTTTTGAACCGGATGTGCGAAATGCAGCGACCAACGCTAATTGTAAAACAATATCTGAGCTCCTAATAGTTTTGTCGTCTTTTACAAAATCTTCACGTTATCGAGAGCATCAAAGCAGCGATACACAATCTTCGGGTATCAAGAGAAAATATTTTAATGGAAAAAGTGGTTTAGTTAATAAGAAGTGCCATAATTGTGGCAAAATGGGACACCTAAAAGCAACGTGTCATGTTAATAAAAAACAAAGAGTCTCCCAAAGTACAGTTATGCAACATTCTAGGTCAGAGGATGTACCAAGTAGTTCGCGCCAAAGTGAGACATGTTCATTTTGTGCCAAACGAGGCCACGATGTTACAAACTGTTTTACCAAAGCTGCTATTGAAAAGCGTCGAAGTATAAACTATTGCTCTACAGAAAATAGACCCGCCGGTGCGACTGAAATACTCATAGATGGACACAAATTTTGTGCACTAGTCGACACGGGGGCAGACTTGTCTTTGATTTCTGAAAAATTTTTAAACCTTTTTGAAAACAAAGTGAGTTCCTGTGATGTTTTACTCAAAGGCATCGCTAATATGACAATTACTGCTTCAAAAAAGTTTGTCGGGCAAACAAAGATTTCGGATGTGGACACTATGATTTTGTATCATTTTGTGCCGGACAACTGTCTCGATTTTGATGTGTTTATAGGAGGTAATATTTTTAACGATCAAACATTGTTGACCATTACTGATTATCAAGGTTCGCGAGTGTTGCGTCGTGAATTACCCGGAATATACCGTGCCGTCGAATACAATGAAATAAAAATGTGTGAATTAGTTGTCCCATCTGAATACCGAGTTGAGCTAGAAAATGTCCTTAAAGCCTTTGGTGATATGATTACGACTGGTAATAAAGTACGGGCGGTTAATAATGTGAGCTTCAAAATAAGACTTGAAAAGGATATCGTCGTCAATCGCCACCCTTACCGACTAGCAACGAACGAACGAGAGGCTGTCCGTGAAATCGTCGCAGATTTAATAGAAAATAAAATAATTCGTCCCAGTGAGTCACCATTTGCGAGCCCGGTGATTCTTGTGCGTAAGAAAAATGGAACTTTTAGAAAATGCGTCGACTTTAGGGAGCTGAATAAAAACACCATTAAGGATAGATACCCATTGCCGTTAATTGAGGATCAGCTAGACAGGCTGGGAAAAGGACAATTTTTTACGTCTCTGGACATGGCGTCCGGATTTCATCAGATTCCCATCCATGAAGAGTCAATTGAAAAGACAGCATTTGTGACCCCAGATGGGCATTTCGAATATTTGAGGATGCCATTTGGTCTAGCAAATGCCCCTGCTATATTTCAGAGGTCGGTGAATCTAGCATTGGGGAATCTCAAAGACACTATCGCCTTAGTCTATTTGGATGACATCCTCATTCCAAGTGTGACGTACCAAGATGGTCTGATTTACCTTCGCCAAGTACTCGAAGCTTTAAATTCTGTCGGCTTTTCCTTGAACATCGGAAAATGTCGTTTTCTCCAGTCATCCTTGGAATATCTTGGCAGGGAAATATCTGCTGAAGGAATAAGACCTGGCAGAGCAAAAATTCAAGCGCTCCTTGATTCCCCTTTTCCGAGCAATGTAAAGCAGGTCAGACAATTTATGGGGCTCCCAGGCTATTTTAGGAAGTTCGTTCCTGCATTTGCTAGCAAGACCGCTTGTATAACACAACTTACAAAGCAAAATGTGATATTTAAATGGGGAGACGACCAAGAAAGTGCAAGGCAATACGTCATTAATCACTTAACATCAAGACCTCTTTTAGCAGTTTATAATCCGGAATTACCTACTGAATTGCACACGGATGCGAGTAGCATCGGTTATGGAGCGATTCTTATGCAAAAATATGACAGCATGTCAAGGGTAGTCGCATATTTTAGCAAGAGAACCAGTGAAAATGAAGCCAAATACCATTCTTATGAATGGGAAACTCTTGCAGTTGTACAAGCTTTAAAATACTTTCGACCATATTTGCTTGGTATTCGCTTTACCTTGATTACGGATTGTAATGCTGTTAAGGCTTCTGCAACAAAAAAGGACTTAATACCCCGCATTGCAAGATGGTGGATTTACCTTCAGGATTTTAATTTTGACATTGCTTATCGCAAGGGTAGTAGCATTCCTCACGTAGACTATCTAAGCAGAAATCCTGTAGAAACTGTACGAAGAATTAAACACGATAACTGGGCCTACATCGAACAAAAAGGGAACAATGAAGTACACGATTTACTAGAGCAACTTAAAAATGGCCAACTTGACGGCCGACAGTATGTTGAAAAAGATGGCATGCTTTATCATAAGGAAATAAACACAGATGGAACGGAGAATTTACAATGGTTTGTGCCAAAACAAAGTCGCTTAGGAATTCTACGCATTTTCCACGATGAACAATGCCATATTGGTCCAGATAAGACACTTGCATCTATTAAAGAACATTTTTGGTTTCCTCGAATGAGAAATTTCGTCAAAAATTACATCAAACATTGTGTTTTGTGTGCAATAAAGAAGACAAGGACAGGTCCATTGCAAGGTTTCATACATTCAGTGGAGAAGCCAAAGGAACCTTTTTCATTATTGTACATGGATTGCTTGGGACCTCTGCAAACTTCCACAGACGGATATAAACACATTCTTGTGATAGTGGATGCTTTCACTAAATATTGCATTCTAGCTCCAATGAAGACCGTTACTACTGCAAAAAGTCGTGAGAAACTTCAAAATGTTTTGGCCTTATTTGGCACGCCTAGGAAAATTGTGATGGACGCCGCAACCTCATTCAAAAATACAACGTTTCCCAAATATCTCGATGAATGGCAGATAGAATATCACTTTGTAACGCCTGATGTACATCGTGGAAATGGTCAAGTGGAGCGGTATATGAGGACTATCAGAAATCTACTTAGGATTGAAACACAAATTAAGACAGAATGGCCGAACGGATTGTGGAAAATTCAACTTGTCTTAAATTCCACCGTTCAAAAATCAACTGGTACGACCCCTCTGCAACTTTTATTGGGAATTCAGAACTCAACCCCGCTTATTCAGGCTCTATTAAAGAATATTTCGAGAGATATGAACCCAATTAGAAACCGACAACTGGATAGACAGCGTGTTGCTGAAAAACTAGCTACGACTTCCACCAACTTAGAAGAGGTAAACCGAAAACGAAGGAATAATGTTCAGTATGCTCCTGGGGACTTTGTTCTAATGCATCGAGATTCAAACGTCTGGAAAACGACCGCTATGAAATCAAGAAAGTTGGTACCAGCATTGTAACGAAGGCAGCCAAGGAACAACTCAGACCATGGCCCTTGCAGTGGTCCTTATCTTGTGACATGAAGGAGATTCTGGATTTTCTAGAAAGCGATGTAGTCGAGGAAAGTTCAGATGAGTGAAGATAAGTCTTGTGATCGGTATGTGCCCTGTTAGAGGTACAGCCGCGTGTTAGACTGCAGTCTGCACAGTTTACTAATTGTGTTTATTTTGTAATCGGTCTGTGTCCCGTTAGAGGTACAGCCGAGTGTTGGACTGCGGTCTGCACAGTTTACTAATTGTGTTTATTTCGTAATCGGTCTGTGTCCCGTTAGAGGTACAGCCGCGTGTTAGACTGCGGTCTGCACAGTTTACTAATTGTGTTTATTTTGTAATCGGTCTGTGTCCCGTTAGAGGTACAGCCGCGTGTTAGACTGCGGTCTGCACAGTTTACTAATTGTGTTTATTTTGTAATCGGTCTGTGTCCCGTTAGAGGTACGTAGTAGTGTCCCGTTAGAGGTACGTTAGGTAGAGAGTGTTAGAATGCGGTCTGCACAATTTACTAATTTTGCTAATCTTGTGGTCGGTCTGTGTCCCTTTAGAGGCTCAGCCGAGTGCTAGACTGCGGTCTGCACGGTCCACTAACTACTTTGCTATGAGGTCGGATTGTATCTCGCGAAAGGTGCAGCAGACGAGAGGCAGAGGTTTTCAAGTGCAAAAAAAAAAAAAAAAAAAAAAAAATATATATTAATAAAAGTTGGACTGTCTCCTGCGCGCGGTACAATTTGATACGTAACTGAAGGAAGTATTTTGTCAGGAAATAGCTGAGACTGACATAAGTTTCTTCCCTACAGAAAATTCCAGTGAGTCAGTGCCGAGAGCGTCACTGGAGTCAGAATTGGCCGTGTAAGAAATAAGCAAATAAAATATGCCAAGCCGCTGCCGGTTACGGAGGTACCGATCAATATTTCAGGCTGATAAGAAAATGTTCATGGCCTTTGTCAAAAATTGTTGGGGGCAGTGATGTAATCTCCGTGCTCGGGTCAACCAGCCGTTCGATCTTGAGAAAATTATTTGTAATTTTACGTTACGTATTTTAGTTATTCAATAAAATAGTGTAAAAGTTAGTGTTATTGTTATCAATATGTAGGTACTTTTATTAATACTTAGATACTGTATGTCCCGCCAAATATACTTTAACAAATAATACGTTTTTAGCCAATAACCGATAACATATTTTCAAAATATCGTACAGTCATGCCTTATTAGTTTTTGAAATTCATGAGATTTGTATTACTTTCCTCCTAAAGGATAGTATGTAATCGTGAAAAAAGCGCCCTCCGAGATTTTTTCAGATCTTTAGATTTCAAGGTTTTTAGATCCCGAAAAACATATTTTCTCGAATCCGTCGAAATGTCAGTCTGTTCGCGGCATAGCTAAAGAACTATTTATCTGATTGACTTCAAATTTTGGTCCAAATAGAGATGACCTGCTAACATTTTCGTAAAAATCCATATAGGGGAACAAAATGGCGGCTTAGTTAAATGTTTAAAAAAATATTGCTGAAAAACTACTAATTCAATTTATCTAAAATTTTGCAGAAAAATTAACTGTGACATGGAGATGAACTGGTACTGGTACTAATCCAAGATAGCATAACAAAATGGCGCCTCATAAAATATTTGGGTTAAAGGTAGTCCTGAGGAACTAGATTCCTCAAAACTTCCTGTTGTTACTAGTCTTAATATGGTTCTAATTAATATTGCTTCTCTAAGAAATAAAACTGACGAGTTGTACCTATTTCTGGAAGAATTGGAGTTCCCCCAACTTGTTGCAATTACTGAGCACTGGCTGAATCTAAACGAACCCTTTTATATTGAGAGGTATACCACAGTAGCTAGATATGACAGAAAAAACTCAGCTCATGGGGGAACACTGATTCTATCCCTAAATGGAGATTTCATGTCGGTATCTAAATATGATGATTTGTTAGCGGATAGCTCTTTTGAATTCTCTATAGTATATAATCAAAACCTTGATCTTTATGTAATTTGTATTTATAGATCACCAAACTCTGATGTACAATCATTTTTAAATAGCCTGGTAAGTTTGCTAGACAACCTACCGATTAAAGGTAAAAAAATTCTATGCGGGGACTTTAATATTGACTATGCTACTGTTTGTGCCATCCAGAAATATCTAATTTCTATATTCGACTCTTTCGGTCTTTCAATGCATGTATCCTCGCCAACTAGAATTTCAAAAAACTCTTCTTCTATCATCGATTACATGGCGTCTGATTTTTCTCCATCAGAGGTGCAATCACAGGTCTATAACTCAGGTCTTTCCGATCACGAGGCGGTAATTTCCAGGTTTAGTTTACCTATTAGGCCCTTACCAAGATCTCGCCATCGGGGCAGAATTTTCTCGGCCGCAAATTTCTCATTATTTCATAATATTTGCTTTAACACCAATTGGAATTTTGAATCTGATAATGTCAACACAAACTTCAGAACTTTTTTAAATAAAACTTTAAGTGCTTTTAACAAGGCCTTCCCGCTTAAGAATATCAAACCTAAGCGGCATAAACCGTGGACCACGAAAGGAATACGAATTTCTGCTAAAAATATGCGCTCGCTCTCATATATAAAAAATTCACCGACTCCTTTCTTATTCTCGACTATATCTCTAATTATAGGAGGATCTACACTACTCTTATTAAGTCAGCAAAAAAATTACACTACCGAAAACGTCTAACAAACTCTAATAACGTTTCAAAAGAAACCTGGTCCATCATCAATAACCTCAGAAACAAATCAAACCCTGTGACTCAGATCTTGCCAGGGGCTAATGATCTAAATGATTATTTTATTAATGTAAGCAAAAATGTTACCTCTAGTATCTCGCCAAGTTTGGACCCTCTTTCGTTTCTCCCTCCTTCAAAAAATTTAGCTGATAGCTTTTTCTTAAGTCCCGTTAGCAACACTGAACTATTGAAGGTAATACATAATATCAAAAGTAAATCTTCGTGTAGCACTGATGGCCTATCAATTAGAATATTCCTGAACTTGCCACTCCCAGTCATAGAGGCCCTTACAACATTAATAAATGAGTCCTTTATAAAAGGTGTATTCCCTGATTGCCTTAAAACAGCTATAATTATTCCACTTCATAAAGGCGGCGAAAAAACTAACTCTTGCAATTATCGCCCAATTGCACTACTACCAGTGCTATCAAAAATCATCGAAAGGCTACTGAAGAACCGTCTTATGCCATTTCTCCTGAAACATCAGATAATATCCCCGGAGCAGTTCGGATTTCTACCCAACAAGTGCACCAGTGACGCCATGTTCACGTTGCTTAGAGGCGTCTACTTATCTATATATAACAACCACCCAACTGCCTCAGTTTTTTGTGACTATGCGAAAGCCTTTGATTGTGTTAGTCATGAAATTCTGATAAACAAACTAAATTTTTATGGAATTCGTGGTACTTCTTTAAATTGGTTCAAATCTTATCTTGGAAAAAGGCAACAACTTGTAAGGGCTAATGGTTCCGATTCTGATTGTAAGTTGATTACAAGTGGAGTCCCTCAAGGTTCAGTCTTGGGACCTATTCTTTTTTTGTTATACATTAATGATATCACGAACCTTAAAATTAATGGAAGAATCTCCCTTTTTGCTGATGACACAAGCATAACATGGAGTGATTTTGATACAACGTCTTTACACTCTAGTATCTCCAAAGACTTGGTTATAATTAAGGCTTGGTCCGATTCCAATATGCTTTGTTTTAACGTCGATAAAACGGTGGCGTTATCTTATAAGGGAACTTTACAACCACTTCAGGTACATAACAGCAATATTGAATACGTAGAGTCGGTTAAATTCCTGGGTTTAAATATAAATAGCAACCTAAAATGGTCTAATCATATTGACACCTTAACTAAAAAACTTTCTACCGCCTGCTTCGCCATTCGATCAGTTTCAAAAGAACTAGAAGTTCCTTCTGCCAGACTTACTTATTTCTCTTTATTTGAATCCCACCTCCGCTATGGCCTTCCCTTTTGGGACTGCTGTACCACCGAGCAATTTCGTAGTATTTTTATGCTTCAAAAGAGAGCCATTCGTTATTTGTTTGGTCTAAATAATAGAGCTCACTGCCAATACTATTTCAAAAAACATGAAATATTAACACTTCCTGCATTATTTATTTTGGAAACGGTATGTTTGCTGAGAAAATATATAAACACCCTCCCAGAAAGGCCACAACATGTATACCCTATAAGAAACTCTAGGCATGATATTTATCCCATTCCTTCCACAGAATTAATAAAAAAATCAATTATTTACAACGCCATAAAACTTTACAACAATCTGCCAGTACATTTAAAATCTATCCCTATGCTTGCACAATTTCGAAAAAACACCAAAGCATACCTCATTGAGAGACCATTTTACAGCGTTAATGATTTTTTTTTTCAGTGAGTAAGTCTCTTTAAATTGTCACTAAACTCGCTTGTTTACTTAAATCTTTTGTGAGTCATGTCCTAACTCGTAGCATAGAATTTTGTAAATCATTATATAGGGAAAAGAACTGTCGAACATTCACTTAAAACTTAATTATTTTTGTTGGGTATTGGATTAAAAACAATTTAATTCTTTTTGTATACTACATTCTACACTAGTTCAATATACCTTCTGTTTAACATCACAATTATTTGTATAACTATAATAACATAGAGTTTAAGGTCGCATAGTTGCAATTTTGATTTCAATGTCATCGAAATTATTCACCTCGTACATGTGTGTTTGTTTATTTTTATAAGGTTATCATGATTCATTTACTGTTTGCAATGTTATGTTATATTTTAACGTGTGTTTTACGATTTGGTAAATTGATAATTTACATTTAAAAAAAAAAAGCACTGACCTGTCGAAATTATTTTCGATTAATGTTTTGATATGTCTTATTTTTAGGTATATTTTGCTTTGTCCATAAAATTGTAAAATTTTTCTACGGCAATAAAGCATACTTTTGTTTTGTTTTGTTTGTTAGGATTTTTAACTATGCGGTGTTGCGGTGTGCGGCAGCGGTGTGCGGCACTGCGACTTGCCGGAGAATTGTGTACTATGTAAAAGAATAGGGCTATTTTTTAACCAAGCGGTATGCGGCAGCGGCATCGCGGCGTCGCAAGTCGACTGTGCGGCAAGCCGCTGAATTTGTAGGAAATGTTTTTCGACGACACGCGCCGTGCGGTACGTAGTGTTTGCGAAGCCACGACCTGGGTTGTTTGTTGTTTGTTTTCGCAGCAATGACACAAAATAATATGGATTTCCAGTTTGATGAACAACTGATCGATTGTGTTCGTGCTTTTCCTGCTCTTTGGGAAATGGGAAAAAAATCTTACAAAGATAAAATTGCTAAAGAAATGCTTGGCGAAAAATTTCTGAAAAATTGTAGTGTGTTTAATAATTTTTAGTTTGTAAAAAAACCGTTTTTTTTCTAATCTTCATAATAATTATTAAAAAAAGCTATGGCAAATAAAAAAATTCTTGTTATGAACAAAGAAAACATTTTTAAAAACATTAATGTAAATAAAAAACACTATAAGATTTAACCTCGGATTTAACATAATATTTGTTTATTATCTTTTTCCAATAACACTGGAAAAACATCCCTTTAAAATAATAACGATGTATTTCAGAAATATTTAAAAATGTTAACTAACATGATGATAAAAAATTTTTTGTTTTCACATTTTCTTATACCAAATAATAATATTTATTATAGGGCTTTGGGTTTAACTGTTTAACATAAGGTTAAATAATAATTATTTTCGATATCCACGGTAAAACTTTGTATGTTTACATTATTTTTTCTACTTTTAACACAAGCATGTTAAAATCCTAGTATTTTGTTTTTGGTCTTTATTTATTAATTTTTAATTGGTTAAAAAGAGATTTTTTTTAGTGTTTCTATTAATATACCTTTACAAACAAAAATCATCCTTTAAAATTATTAAAATAATTTTGTTTCTTGAAAACAAGTGCTCTTGAAAAAAAAAACAAACCCCTTTTGTATTTTTTCCAAAAAAAACATGTTTTTTATGAAAAAAAAAACCAAAATTTTTTTTTTAACTCAATAATAATTTTATTATAAACAACAACGTACAATTTTTCACTTTTCACCTCTATTGCACACGTTCCACAAATGTGTCTTGCCACGGAACAGAACCCTCAGGGCTAGAAAAGAAATTTTTGAATCGTTCTGTTACACCGTATGCTTCAAAATTCCCAGTTCGGCCCAGAGTTACTGCTAGGTTCCTAAAATTTGTGGGCAGCAACTTTGACATGGATTCGACCGTTTCATCTGTAACATGAGAGGGTGTTTCCTCCCGTAAAAAGTTATGAATAATACAGCATGTAAGGATAATTTTGTCAATAGTTTCAGGTTGAACGGCAATCGGAGTATAGAAGATTCAAAACACTTGACTTAACAACCCAAAACTATTTTCCACAGTCCTCCGTGCTCTGCAATGTCTGTAGTTATAGATTCTTTTCGTCACATCTAATTTTGCTTACTCTTGTGGATATGGTCTCATCAAACTGGTGGTTAGTTTGAACGCTTCATCACCCAATACTACATAAGGCAGAATTGTATCTGTGCCTGATATTGCATCTGGACGTGGGAAATTGCGTGCTTCATTGACAATTTTTCCTATTCGAGACTTCGTGAGAATTCCTGCATCACCCTCTTTTCCAAATGAGCCAACATCAACAGCTAAGAACTTATAATTATGGTCAACCAGTGCAAGCAAACTTATGGAAAAAAATTCTTTATAGTTGAAAAATAGAGAACCTGTGTTTTGAGGACAGCGAATTCGTACGTGTTTTCTATCTATACTGCCGACACAGTGCGGATAGCTCCAACGCCGCTCAAAACCTGCAGCCACCTTTTTTAATATATCTTCTGTTAGGCTAGGAAAGGCCACTTCCTGAAGTTTTTTGCAAATGGCTGAGGGGGTTTCCGGGATAATTTTGCGTGATATCCAGCTGAAGTGAATTCTGAATTGGTTTGCAAGAGATCTGTATGATTCTCCAGTAGCCAAAAATCTAAAAAAAAATAAAATTAAATTTCTGAATTATTAAGAATTAAAAAGAACTATTATAAGGATATTTTAAAAACATCTATTTCTAAACTTCTGTTTGTTCTTTGTAGAGTAGTATTGCAGGAAGCGATGGCGCAACATCCGTGATGCTTACAAAAAAAGTAAGAAAAAAACAACAACCGGTTCAGCAGCAACAAAATCAAAGTATAATGACAATGATCGTTTGAAATTTCTTGATGCATCTTTAGCTGAAAGAGAGTAAGTTTTCCTGTAAACCATACATAATATTTTACTTCTTTTATCCCCCTCCCTTATAACCTAGAAATTATATTAATTATTTTTTTTTTGTAGCTCCCACTGCACAATAAAAAACGATGATGACCAAGGAGAAAATGGCATATCTGTTGAGGAGCAAAGCGTCAACATAGATACGTGTGATAGTTCACCATGTAATGCGGACGAATGTGACGATAAAGCAAGCTCTTCCACTGCGTCTAATGACAAAATCCGTCATCAGATACCCTCAAAAGAAATACAATTAGAGAAAAGCAAACCGGAGAATAGTGAGTTTGATTTGTCAGCTGTTGTAAATGAGTCTTCAGATGAAATTAACATACAAAGCTCAAAACGATTTAAACGGTACAATAAACCACGTATATCCCAGACTCTGAACGACCTAAATAAAAATCAAGACCAACGTTTTAAAATTATCAAGGATCTGATTACAGAAAAGAAAAGAAAGCTTGTGAAGTGGAGACTAAACCAAGGCACCCAATTTTCACTTTCTTTGAAAGTTTAGCGGAAACAGTTTCCCAATTTCCTCCAGATTTGATTGCCCGAACAAGAAGTCAAGTGGCTCAAATTGTAACAGATATGGAATTGGAAGGTTTTGAACGATCCAAAATACCAGCTAACACTCAGTATAACGTGATTGTGCTAGGAAGTAACGAAAATTTATCTGGAAGCACATCACATTGCCACTCGGTATCAACTTCCAGTGTCAATTCCCCAGAAGACCTTAATTTTGCAGAAGTAATTTCTGAAACTTCAAATGCATATCTCCAATCCCATGAACCCGAGAACCCAAACGACCGGTGAAGCCTTACAGGAATCCTTTAATTCAAATTTAGATTAACCCAAACTATTGTTAAATTTATTTTTCAGTTTACTAATAAATGAAATGAACGGTATATACTATTAATTATTGCCACTAGTCATCAGAATCGCCTGTTGCATACCTTTATTTTTAACATGCCTTAATCTACATCACTACCATTTTATAATGATATATTATTATGAATACATAGTTACAAAACAAAAAATCCTACTTATACAGGGTGATTCATAAGTACTTTAGCAAACTTCGAGAGGTTATTCTTTGAGTAATTTTAAGGTAAAAAGTTTATATAAACATATGTCCGGAAATGAATGGTTTTCAAGATACAGGGTGTTCGTCGTAACCTAACCTAACCTAATCGTTTATTTAGGTGCACTAAGAAGAAGAAAATAAACGTTTAAATAAATCAAACCAATTATTTTCTAACATTAAATATTTTTTATATGAAATAAAAGCTTATCGCGAGAATTTAAATATAACAGGACAGAAATCTGACACTTGTTAAAAGTTAGTAATATCAATATTACGTATATGGTTTAAAATAATAAAATCTTATTTTGTATTTACATTCTCGCGACAAGTTTTTATATCATATAAAAAATATTTAATGTTAGAAAATAATGGGTTTGATTTATTCAAACGTGGAAACCGTCGTAACAAACCAGGACCTTTAGATCACCACATATTGTGAAATCGGGGGTTAGAATTACTCAAAGAATCACCTCCTAAAGATTGTTAAAGTACTTATGAATCACCCTGTATTTACACGAATAAAGTACTCAGTAAAATTAATTACGTAACAAAAACTTACCTCAGCGTTACACAGAGCTTTAACACCGGTTCTATTGGTCTAGGATACCTGTATGAAGGGTTTGTTGTTATACTTTCTTCAATTGCATTCAGGATATAGTGAAATAGATCCCGTGAAACTCTCAGGTAAGCTTTAAATCGAGATTCACTGTCAATCAAATGACGTTCAATGAAAATGTGAAAAGCTCCTTCTTGTTCACGCCTTTTATAAACGTTCGATTTTTCACGACTTACAACACACTGATGAACTACAGCTAGATGTTCTTCTTCTTCAAGCAAGAGAAGCGCAGCAATAATACGACGTGTTGCTATTTTCATTTTGAACTTTTGATTTTTCACGAATTTCAAAGATGTTCTTCTTTTTCCAGCAAGAGAATCACTCGCGATTGACGCGATTGCACGAATATTTGCCTGACGGTAAAAAAACAAATTTGCCGTCAACGGATGCGGCCTGCGATATCCGCCAACGTAGTGCCGCACACCGCATAGTTAAAAATCCTACCTTAAATCTTGCAACTTATTTTGAAGCGTTTATCGGAAGTGAGTGAGATTAAGTATGCGTACATAAACAGATGACAATGCAATAATATGTTGTCCAATCATGAATATCTTATACCGGGTGCTTACAAAATATTGCTAATAAGTTCAAAAAAGTTTCTGTTTTAGGAATTGTCTTAGATTTGGTATATATACATAAACTTGATGACGATACAATATTATGGTGTTGAATATCTCGCCTATATAAACTCAGTGACAATGCAATATGATGGTTTCAAATTGTTAAATATCTGATACAGAGTGCGTAAATACAAAGTGGTACAAAACAGTTTTTTTTATCGGAATTAACTGAAATTTGGTATACATACATAAACTGGATCACGATACAATATTAGATGTTCAATCGTCTTTTACATATACATGGTGCGTAAAATATAATGGTAATATAGTTCCTCTATCGGAATAAACCGAGATTTGGTACACATGCACAACCCGATGATAATACAATATTGTGAAGTCTAAATATTGCTGGAAAGTACAAAATAAAATATATGTGAAAATATTTAAATATTATAAAAACACAGAACTTTTAAAAGTTTTGTGTTTAGGTAATTTTAATTACATCGAAAAATACAAATATTAAAATAAATTTGAATTAGCAAATATAAACAATATTTAAAAAATGTTATACTGGGGTAACCCACCCGTGGTTTCATTTTAATAGGTATGGTAAGTGAATAAATGTATGTATGTATGTACGTATGTATATTAGATCTGATCGATAAAGGCATATTGTATATACACGGTGAGTGTCCAATTAGAAGTATCTGAAAAATCAATAAACAGAGTACCTTTAAACCTTGGCTCTACACATAATTGAACATAAACTCTCTTTTTAAAATATTTCAAATTATGCATTGTTGCCGCTTTTGACCTAAACCGATAACAATATCTATTTTTTAATGAAATGCCCTATATATTATTGCATTTTTGTAATGTGTTTATGATAAACACTTTTGTATGGTGTTTCCTATATCTAAATTCAACTGACTTTAAGAAAATGGCACCTGAAAATTGAGATGCGCTTTAACTTGCAGCAAAACCGATTGCACTTTCCTGTCTTAGTTTTTAGTTACATATCATCTGATACCCATTTTAACTTCGACAGGAAATGGCAAATTTTGAGAGCTTCTGTCAAATATAAAATTGGTATCAGGAGATAGCCAACTAAAAACCAAAATAGTAAACTGAAATCTATTTTGTTGCAATTTAAGTCGTTTAGGAGCTACAGATCTTTAAAACATCAAAATGTCAATTTTCATCTGAAATTTTTTAGAAACAGTTAAATTTAGGTATAGGAAACATGACAAAAAACATTTAGAATTTTCAGGCTAATACAAAATTGTAATAATATACAGGGCCTTCCATTTAGAAAACGGATGTTGCTATCAGTTTGAGCTAGAACTGGCAATACCGCATAATTTAAAATATTTTAAAAATAGAGTTTATCTCCACCTATGGCCAGGGCCAAATGTTCAAGATAGTCTGTTCAGTGGTTCTCCAAATATTTCTAATAGGACACTCACCGTGAATAACCCCGTATACGTACTAACAGTTGTGTTTTGGCTTTACAAAAACAACAGGAAAATGTAGGAAAAACTGTATAAAAAAGTAAATATATGGGTTATATATGGATATACATACTTATTTTTATCAAGAAAGGTGACACATATTAAGAACTATATAATGTTTATAAACTTATTACCAATTAAGTTACGAGGAAAGTTCCGGGTCACGCCACTTTACCGATTTTTGTATATTGCAAAAGGAAAATAAATAATATTTAAAAAAACAATTCGTGGTACTAAAATAAATAATAGTATGTACACAGTACTAGTTTACTGAAGAACGTTTAACGGATATTGAGGGTACATTGACTATTTTACATATATAACTACTAACGGGTCTCGCGACTTCGTTCGCGTATGTCGACAATGAAAGGAGTACCTCTTAAGATCCGTTTTTATATAATACCCTGTATACATAAAAAATATGTAAATAATAAAATAAAGTACACTTGTCTAAGCTTTTTTTTTTTGAAAACTAACCGTTTTGTAAATAATAAGAAGTGTAATATTGCAGGGGCCGGGCGTATTCAAGCGTTTATTCGAAATCCTAAGCGTTTTTTTTATAGAAAATAATTTAATATTTAAGGGGTGGTTTCACTCCCTTACAAGTCTTTTGAAAAACCATACCTTATCGAACCTCAACGCTCTGTAGTCAACCCGTATACATAAATTCGTTTTGCCTCAAGCAGTTTGAGGAGGATCCTGATTAATCAGTGACCCGAGTTTTGAAAACACCCTGTATACATTTAAAAACTCCACGAATGTAGAAAAAATTAGAATAAAATGCCATTATTCAACCGTTTTTTTCAAAAACTAACCGTTTTGTAAATAAAACAGATTTTTATATTCAAGGGGCGGTTTCATCCCCTTGAAATGTAAGTTTCGAAAAATCCCGTCATGTCAAAATTTTACACCGTACAATGAACCTCTATATCAAAATTCAGCATTTTATGTCAAGAGTGACCAGATTTTTTAAACACCTTGTATACACTTTTTAAAATCTTTAAATGTGTAAAAAATAAAAATAAATAACACCTATTGAAGTCTTTTTCTAAAAACTAACTGTCTCCTAAATAAAATATTGTATTATTTAAGGGGTGGTTTTATCCCCTTGTAACTAGAGTTTTAAAAAATCCCTTTTTTCCGAACTTCTACACCCTGCAGTCGATCCGTGTACCAAAATTCCGTTTTTTACGGCAAGCGGTTTGAGCAAAATATTGATTAATCAGTGACTCAACTTTTTAAAACACTCTGTATTACATTTTCAAAATTTTAAAATAAAATAAATAAATAAAATAAGATATAAAAACTAACCATTTTTTGATTATTTTATTGGGCCGCTATTTTGTTTTGCTATCTTGGATTCATACCAAAATGTTACCAGTTCATTTCTATGTAACATTTTTTCAATGCAAATATTGGAAATAAGTTTTTTTAATAATACTTCCAAACTATCACCAGGTCATCCCCATATAACCCTAAATTGTTTTCCAAAATTTGAAATTAATTGGGTAAGTTGTTTTGTGGCTATTTCGCGAACCGACAGATAGACAGACAGATTGACAGAAAAGAAAATATATATGTTTTAATATCTAGGGAAGATAAAACATAAAACCTGGGAGGGCGTTTTTTTTGACGATTGCTAATATTTTATTTAGCAGCCATTTTCTTCCACTATCTTGAAATCGTGCCACAATTTTACCTATGGCTATATGTTAATTAAATATCGTACACCACTGCCTCACACAACTCCGCCCGGCAGTGCTATTCTCCGATTTCAGACCCTGGCCCGTTCACAATTCAATCCAAGGCATCTTTTATCTTCGTCTTTCCCACGTCATCCGCGCCGAACATGCCTATTTCTCTCTCACAATAATTGATCGTTGAACGGGCCGGGGTTTTGAAATCTGCCAATCACAGGTATCCTGAGTACGCTAACGTCTACCGATACCTATCAATAATATTTTTGGTATTTTATTTCAATTCCTCATGCATTAAAAAAATAATTTGGACGGACCACATAACTAGAAGAATTTTTTATCCGCATTCCTTTCACGCGTTCAGACTGATGTGCCAGACTTTACCATACCGCAGAAAATAAATGCATCCTAAAAATTTGGAACCAATTAAAACCTGTCATTAACCAATTGAATGCGTCGGATTGAATAATTCGCTGACAGGCACACATCAAGTCCACGTTGACCAGAGGAGGACGAATATGAGGAGCTGTCAATAAAAACAATGCTATTTTCTTTAAATGTGTTTTGTGGTAAATCGATCGTACCCCGATTTTTGAGCAATTTCAATTGACTTCGTATAAACTTTACCATCAATTTCATTAGATCCCGCGGTCTTAACCATCGCCAGTTTAAAGTATTTTTGGATGAACTCTCTTCAGAACACAATGATGTGACATACTATCGTGAAGTAAAGTGACTAAGCAAAGGTAAATTGCTAAAAAGATTTTATTACCTTAGAAAAGAAATGGCTGATTTTATGGAAATTTGTAATCCAACTTAGCTTTGTGACTTGGCATTCCTGGTAGACTTCACAGGACACTTACACGACCTGAACTTGAAGCTTCAAAAAACAGGGCAATTGGTAAATCAGCTCAGTCATCTTAAAGCTTTTCAAAAGAAAATTCGCTTGTGGAAACACAAATGAGAAGTGAAAACTGTTTTAATTTTTTAACAATATCCAGTCACGAAAACATTGAATATGGTCGCTATGCTGAAGAACTGAAACTACTATCACGGCAATTCACTGAGCGGTTTTCCGATTTTAAGAAAATGGATAGCACTTTCAATATTTTTGCAAATCCTTGTAAGTAATGTGGAAGATGCTCCGCTTCACCTACAAATGGAGTTCATCGAGCTTCAAGAAGATTCATATTTGAAGTCTAAATTTGATGATGTAGAACTAAGCGAATTTTACAGAACATACCTTTCCTAAGAAAAGTATCCACAGCTGAGAGTTTTCGCACAAAAAATAATTTGTACATTCGGTAGCACATATAAATGTGAGCAGCTTTTTCAATCATGAAAATTAATAAAAATAAGCATCGTACTCGGCATATAGATGTTAATTTATAAAACATTTTGCGCCTACGTACTAGTGATATTCATCATCTTATTTCTCAGCTTCAAACTCAAGTCTCTCATAAATTTTCATTTAATTTTTCTATTTGTTTTTTATATGTTTGATTATGCTATTATAATTAATAAATAAAAAAATTGGTGAATTTTTATCGCTGTTTTATTCACTATTACCTAGTTATTTCTTACCTACGGGCCGCGACCTGATTAATTCCCGAAGTTACGACTTCAGCTAAATAAAGGTTGCACATACCTGCTCTAGTTAATAAAAGTCGCAACATCCCCTGTAAATGGTTTAGGTGTATTTCACCCCGACATTTTACTAATTATTTGTAATCATCATTGCAGCAAAATTTGATAACGACCTAATGATCGCAACGATATTTTGACTATTCAGTGTTATTAATCATAACATGCTGTATTGTTATTTATATGTATTATTGATAAAAATAGATTTGAAACTGAAACGTCTTTTATTTTCATCTTTATTTACAAGGTGATCCACCAAGAGCCTCAGAAACAGAAAGAAAAGAAGTTTATAACATTAAAATATAAAGATATTAGATAATTAGCAGTGCAATAATAACTAGACATTAAGGACCTGAAAAAACAATCTGGTATTACTTACAAAAAGATATAGAACTTAAACAAGGAAGTGCTCCTAAACATGTAAATTATGTTTGTTTTAAAAAGTTTGCAAAAATACGTAAATTCACCTCTGGTATACCATACTAACCTGTAATTTAAAGTAAGATTTGTATCTCTTGCCCTTTAAAATCTCTTCTGCTGAATGGTCGATCCATGACTTTGAACCCCAAAGCAAAGTAATGGGAATTCTGCTGTCTAAATGGTCTATCCTCCTTACCATTGGATTTTTGGCCCATCCAAAACCAGACATCATTGTACGAAATGCACTTTCGCCACTAGAAAAAGGAATACCACGTTATTGCTATAAAAACTCACACTCACACAAACGATCGGAAAGTCAACATTTTTTTGTTTCAAAAAAATGTACCTGTTTTGTGTAATGAACTGTAAACTTTCCAATATTCTGTTTTAAATTTCAGAGACATTTTATTTTAAGTTTTTTCAAACACCACAATTTTTTTTTACTAGGCGTCGACGAAAGTCATCCGCCATATTTTCTATTTGGCTGAACATTCAGCTCGTTCACTAGATTAATGAGGTTTCTGTCGCTGGCTCACTCTTAAAAAAACTGACGTTCTCTTGTATCCGTTGCTAATCTCCATTCATAATTCGTATTACAAAACATTCTTGAATACATTAGCATTAAAGTCCCAAAAAATTATGTCGATTGACACTGTCACTATAACTTGATGAGAAATTGGTATTGGTCACCAAAAATTATGCTTCAAAGTATGAAATGCAATAAAGTTGATGCTAATGGAAACATTATCTAAACAATTATGTGATTTACTACTCCGTGGTATCATTACTTCATTGTAAATCTGATCGGGCCTGCGACAGTATGTCTACTAGGTCTAACTACCTAAATGTGGCTACAACTTTATAGTAAAAAATGGTGGTTGCTGTGACAACTGAATGACGACTTTAAAGTAAGCGTTACTAAGAGGTTTGATTGAAAGAACCCACACACTACACAAGAAATTGAAAAATAACTTAGAAGTAAGATTATAAGGTAACAGATCGTAGGCACTGCCATATATTGTTTCTTGTAAAGTAAATTCAACTTTGAAGAACTAATTAATTGATATTAACACTAATATTAACATTTAATCTATCATTTATATAGGCAGTAAGCTTGTAAAATCACTAACCTCTTTGAATATATAATGCTTTTATTTATTATTTTGCTCATTATTAAGGGTTGTTTTTTTTGCAAAAAGCATATTTACAGATTAAAATGGTTATAACTCTGTTTCGGAGAGTAAGCAAATTTTTTAAAAAGCATATATTTCTTTGTACTCTCTCGATACTTTTACGCCATACATGACACTCTGGAGACCAAATTAAACTTGCATATTCTAATTTATGTAGCACAAGACAATCAAACAACTTTAAACAAACGTCAACTTTATAAAACTTTTTGAAGATTTGATGATGAAACCTGAGATTCATTAATCTTATTCATGATGTGTTCTGAAAAGTTTAAATTAGTATCAAATAACACTCCCAAATCTTTCTGGGTAGAGGTCTGCTCAAGAACCTCCCCATTAATAGAACAATCTTTGCTCACAATATTTTTTTATATGCAAAAGACATTGCTGCGCATTTTTTGGCATTAAGGTTAAAACCCTTGGCTTTGTACCAACGACACTACTTATATCCTCCTGTAAACAACCACAGTCATGGGCATTTATCACCTCTATAAAGAGTTTAAAGTCATCAGCAAACAGTAATCCATTAGAATGTTTAACAACTCGGCATATATCATTAATTGCTATTAGAAATAATAGAAGAAGTACTATTATATATGTTAAATTTGGCGTCTTTTATCTCAATGTATTGTTTTCTGTTATATCCACTAAATTTGACATTACATTCATTTTTTTTTCAAGGACTCAATTACAACACTGTGTGGCACTCTTATCAAACGCCTTTTCCATATCAGTATAAACCACATCAACTTGTGTTTTATTATTTAAAGAATTATAGATAAATTGTGAAAAGGTAAGCAGATTAATGTGTTGATCTATTCGTTAATAATCTAGCGGACATTCTAACTACAAGAGTTAACTTCACCTTGTATAGAAAAGAAGACGGGGACATACAATAATAATCACAGCTGAAAGAGAAAGAAAACTGAACGGCTTGGAAGATGTCCCTTATTGATGAATATAACTACATACTCTGGGTTTAATATCATTCCCAAACTAATACCGGAACTACGCAAGAGGTACATCAGAGATACTCTTAAACTCTTCCCCATTTTGGTAACAATGGTGTCTAAACCAATGATAAAATTAAATCATTGGTCTAAAAGATGACTAAATGGTATTTAAAACTTTAAGGTTTTTTTTACCTGGTCACCGATACGCAACAGAAACTAAAAATGCTGAGTTTCGTTTAGGTAATAAAAAACAGAAGTATAGGATAATCCCTAACAAGTAAATAAAATTTGCCCTTTTTAGCTATTACACACAGTAAATGGTTAATCGAAGAATGCTGCCAATTTTTAGCAACAAAATGTTATAGGCAATATCTTCTTGTACTGATTCTACTGCATCACTCTAAAAAGTTTACTTTTTGTTCCACAAGGACAATAATATTTTAAAATACTTACTCTTAAAAGTAAACGAACTATCAAAAAGGTTATAGACAAAAATGTTAGGGTTTTCAAAAATCGGTTGGTATAAACAAAAACTAATTATAGAGGATCGTTCATAAAGTCATTGCAAAACAAAGTTGCATTATTTTCACCACGCTTTAGGAGGCAGTGTGTTAGAGAGGAAAAACGTTTTACTACATGTTAGACTCAGTGTGATTACATTGACTCTTATGAAAGTGTTTTTCTCCAATTTCTCTGGCATCTTTGAAGATAAAGGTTTCAAATATAATATATTCGATACCTTTATCCCCAATTAGGTATATATTTAATATACAGGGTATTTGGAAATATTGGCCATTTCCATACATACCATCGACCCTGCTATATACAGCAGACAACATTTTGGCTAAATCTTTGCACTGCTTTATATACGTAAAGAGAGCTAAGTTTAGGGGGTGAGACAATTGCAATTGAAATACATAAATATAAACCATCATTCACATACACATACAGTTCAAGATATTTACCCCCGATTGCACAAAACTTGATTGCAGTTTGGAATATTTAACCGAGCTTTCGGATTTGACAAGTTGCTTACAGAAATCTAGGAAGTCGCTGACATTCCGTTGAACATTCTAAACTTTAATTGAGCTTTCTGCAACCGGCCGTTACTGTAATAAATACTTGAACTTTTTTCCTGTATGGCTTTATGGTACAAACTATAATAAAAAATTATATTCTTTTATAACAATGGAAATTTTATAATCAATTTTAAAAAATACCTAATATATGACTAGAATAGTTTATCATTAGGGAAAATCATTTATTATTTTAAAATATTTCTCTTTAGGGGTTTGCTGACAGACTAAATTGTCATGAAAATGTTACCATTCAGTAACAGTATCAAAAAACAATAAAAAATAAACCATTTTTAGTTACCTCTCAACTTACCTGGGATATTGTGAATTGCACTGATAAATATACTGTGGGATTAAGTCAGGATCATTAAGTGTAGCAGAATACTTTTTGGAAATATCTGGTCTTAGAGTATTAATAAACCATGGACCTAAACAGAAAAAATAAATAATAACTTTCAAATGCACTTTTTTGTCTTGAAACACTATCAAGCTACTAATATACAACAAAATATGAAGTAACCCTAACCTAGTTTTGACTTTAGTTTTAAAAAAAATTAATTTGTTCACAAGAAAGATAACGGGTAGTCAGGTAGCACGAGCTGTAGATGATGCTTTAAATCAAGCACAACTTACTGAAAATGCACCATTGGCTGGTCCAAAAATAATTGTAGGAACTGGAAAAAGTGACCAAGATTATATGGCTAAAAGTAAAGAATGGCTTTTTGCTACTAAATACCGCATCTCCTATACTGCAGAAAACCTCAACACTTATTTGATGAACCTCTTTCCTGGCAAAGAGATTGTTTGTGAGCAAATAGCAAATAATACAAGAACACACAATAGCTTCAAGGTGGGAGTGGATAAAGAAATTGCAAAAGAGGTACTGAAATCAGAGATATGGCCTGCAGGCATTGAGGTGTCAAAGTACTTATTTCGAAAGAAATCTCCCAACTCAAAATTTCAGCATGGAGGCTATCCAGCAAGTTGGGGAGGCCATTCAGATAGAGCTACCAATGGCCTCCAGGGAAGGAAGAACCTCTATAACAACAACGAACAATTCCAGCCACAACACAACAATTATCGAGGACAACGTTGTTAAAATTCTGCATCTGAATATAAGGAGTGCCCGCTCAAAGAGACTGGAACTAGAACAAATGATCAATCAAAACCAGTATAATATTGTGGCCCTGTGTGAACACTGGCTTGACGCAAATGAGCTCAGCGTATTTGGTCTGGAAAACTACAACCCTTGCAGCAGTTTCTGTCGAGAGACACTATGTGGAGGTGGAACATTATTAGTGAATAAAAATGATTTTAGTTTTTCTGTTTTTAACACTAAAGTAAGTAATATTGAGCAACAGTTTGAACATTGTGCTGGCGCCTTTACAATAAATAATACAAAATACTTAATTGCCAATGTATACCGTTCCCCACAAGCAAATCTAGATATATTTTTAATTAAGCTGGAATGCATGCTCCAACAAATGGTTAATGTTTCAGAAAATATAATTGTTTCATTTTAATATAGATGTTAATTGTAATTGTTCACATAGAAATGAGTTTACCGATGTTTTTTGTTCTTATAATTTTAGGCCATTGATAACTGAACCAACTAGGTACAGTACTACAACTTCAACTGTGATTGATAATTATTTCATAAATTTTAATGCTACTTTTACTACAAGAGTTTTTAATACAGGGCTTTCAGACCATCAAGGGCTTGACGTTACGTTTCAAAAAACATGAATCCAACACAAACTCTTATAAAATGTATAGGTCATTTTCTCATCCTAATAAACTCTACTTCTCTTCTCTCTTAAGTAATGAAAAATGGGAAGAAGTCTTTAATGAGCCAACAAGTAATGATATGTTTATGGCATTTTTTAATATTTTCATATACTATTTTAATCTAGCATTCCCTAAAATGCATAAAAAAAATTCGGATAAATATAATAGAAATAAATGGCATGACCAAGATATAATTAACCTTTCTGATGAAGTAAAAAACCTATACTGGTTAAAGACTACTTTTAACAACAATAATAACATCTCCATTATGTACAAAAATAAATTATCTGAATACAAGCGTCTGCTATCAGAAAGCAGGAAAAAACATTTTGATGATAGGATTTTAAAATCCAATAATACAAACAAGACTGTTTGGAATATCATAAAACATGTCTCGGGGAAAAGTAAGAACTATACTAATTCATATGAAATAGAGTGTAATGATGAAACAGTGACCGATGTTGATAGAATATGTAATATGTTTAATACTTGTTTCAGACAAAATCCACTGCAAAGTGGTGGGAATGTGAGAAGAGATCAGCCTGAGTTTATATCTACAAGTGAAAAATCTTTTTTCCTGGCACCTGTAGACGAATGTGAAATCAAAAATATAATAAACAAAACCTGTTCAAAAACTTCAGCTGGCCTAGACGAAGTTCCATGTAATATTCTAAAAGATATATCTCACTTAATAAGTAAACCATTTGAGTATATAATTAATAACTCTTTCACTGAAGGTCAATTTCCTGATATTTTAAAGAAAAGCAAAATCATACCCCTACATAAAAAAGGAACAAGAGGTAATTTAGAGAATTACAGGCCAGTGGCCATTCCTTCAGCGTTCTCCAAGATAATAGAAAGGACATTTTATCAAAGATTACTAGTCTTTTTGAACAAAATATCATTTTTTAGTGCCTCTCAACATGGGTTTCTTCATAATAAATCCACCCAAACAGCTCTTTATGGCCATATTAGATCAGTAATGGAATCTCTCGACTCTGGTAAGACTACTTTGGGGGTTTACTTTGACCTCAGTAAAGCATTCGACTTAATGAACCATGAAGTTTTGTTTGATAAACTTGAGAGGCTGGGTGTAAGAGGTATTAGTTTAAAGTGGATTCAATCATTTCTACAAGATCGTTCACAGGCTGTGCAAATAAAAAGCACGAAAAATGACATAATGAATTTTACTTATCAGTCTGATTTCACTGCTATCACCACAGGAGCTCCACAGGGATCTCTTCTCTCACCCCTCTTATTTCTTATTTTTTCCAATGATTTGAGTATCAGACTGGGTGGAAATGATATATCGGTAGTGCAGTTTGCGGATGACACCTCAATTATTGTATCAAACAAGAGCACAGCTCTCGCTTATTAATTAGCCAATCAAGCTGCCGAAAATATGCAAGACTGGTGTGAAAATAACTTACTTCTGCTTAATGCTAGCAAATCTAACTTTATGGAGTTTAAAAATAGAAACAATATTTCGACCAATTCGCAACTTTCTATCGGAATTAGAAATCAAAAAATTAATCAAATTGAAACATTAAAATTTCTTGGTCTTGAACTGGATGACAAATTGAGCTATCATTACCACGGAGACCTTGTATGTAAAAGACTTTCATCAGCAAATTACGCTATTTATAATCTGAGAGATATTGTAAGTGAACACTCTCTTATGCTTTTCTACTATGCTTATGTCCATTCTCTTCTCCTATATGGTGTAATATTTTGGGCAACTCATCCTCAGACTGCATCCCGGGTGTTTTTATTACAAAAAAGAATTATTCGAACAATGTGTAAGGCAAGCTATCTAGAAAGCTGTGTACCGCTCTTCCATAAATTGGGCATAATGACCCTGTACTCTGTTTATTTGTATGGCATGTGCTGCTTTGTATATAAAAACAAACACGAATTTAGAAGTAATGATTCTATAGGAAATAGTAATATAATAAGGAGACATGGAGATTATCTTAATACTCCAAAACACTCAACAACACTCTATGAGAAAGGACCCCATTATATGGGAATTAAGATATTTAATTCACTTCCAAAAATTATCAAGGATGTTAAGTCATATAGTAGCTTTAAAGCAATAATTAGAGACTTTTTTAGAAACCATCCTTTTTATTCATTGGAAGAATATTTCATACATCAAACAGCAAAACATATTAATTACAATTATCAATGTGAATACTGTCAGATAAGACATGCTATATAACCTAGTCTGGTCATTGACAATCCTAGTTTAAGCTTATATTTCTGTTAAGTATTAGTTTTAATTTGTGTGTTTGTTGAATGTGTGTCCGTGTGTATGTGGTCTGCTTTTAATTTACATTTTTAACGTTTAATTTATATTTATATGTTTAGTATTTGTGACGACCCAATGTTATGCTTAACCTGAATGGCAATAAAAGAATTTTGAATTTTGAATTACTATCTTTAAAACTTAAATATAAAAAATCTCACCAAGTGGTCCGGCCATTCTTACAGTAGCCAAAGGATTGAAAGGTTGCATAATATAACTCAACGTTTTTATCCATAATGGGACCTGTTGGGCGCTATCAGATGGTCTCTCTGGAAATCCCCATGGATCTGCGAGGATCAGATGTTTCACTTTGTCTGGATAGGATAGAGAGTACGCTGTAGCTAAAAATCCACCCATACTATAACAAAAAATGTATTTTGATCTAAAAATATTTTCTACAGGCATACACAAACTTTTACTGAATAAAAGTTATAATCGTGAGACATGCGGTACCCAATATCATTAACATCAGGGTCCCTCAATATGTGTAACGTGTACCACTGATGGTATGTAGAATTGCTCAAAGTAGTATGTATTATCCATACTATAAAATGTTTAATAATTTGGAGGTACGCGACTGGTCCGTGATATACATGAGTGGTATGTGAGGAAAGATTTAGATAATATCGGGGATAATATACAGTGCGGTAATATTATTTCATATGATCAGCACATATGAAGCGTTTCTTATTTAATTGTTTTAGTTTATAAAACATTCAAAAACAACTATCCTTTTTGGCAAACACTTGAATGAGTTAATTTTCTAAGGATATGTACAACATTTTCCAAACCCCACACTCACGTGTTTTTAAGGGGGTATATGATTAAGTTATTTATTTTTTTTTTTTTTCATTTTCAGTAAGAATTAAATTATTTTTTTATTTCTTAATCTCTTTGGTGTTCTTATGGGTTGAATTCACAATATTTTATTTATTAAAGCGTTGATATGGCTTGGAACACCATACGATGTTATATACCTATGGAAAATAAAACCTTTTACCTGTGTCCGCATAAGATGAAATCCTTTAATTTCATTTCTTTTCGCCATTCTTCGATTGATCGTACCATTTGCTTCTCTGCTATAGTTGCGTCGTTGTCAAAATCAGGTCGGGAAGATCTTGCAAAACCTACCGAGAAGGAAATTATAAACATCAATAAAAAAAAGTGGAATTGTTACATAAAAAAATCACATAATTCTAGGAATTATGAAATGTCAGGCCTCTTTTAAAAAACCTTTGTATACAATTTTTAATGCTCTATAACAGTTTTCTTACAATATACACTATCATGGGCTAACACACGTGCTATTTCAACGGGAAATATAATTACCTTTGTAAGGGTTCTTTCCTCATAATTTGCAATCCTAAATATTGATTTAATTATAGGAGTTGGAAATAATCCTAAAAAGTGTTTATTATGTTGCGTACAGAAAAAAATATATATATTCAGGATGTTTCAAAAATGTGTAGCAGAACCAACATATATTTTTTAATAGAACACCCTGTATATGTATGTGTATTTTCAAGATACTGCCTCTGATACCTTTATCTTTAAAGACACCTCAGAAATTTAACAAAAACTCTGCCACAAGAAGCAAAACATACCAATTGAGTCTATGTAGTGTGTTAGAGAGAGCTACATAACTCTAACACATTACATCTTATTGCATGGTTTTGTCAAATTCCACGGATGTCTTTGAAGACAAAGGTATCAAACCTAGTATATAATCAGCAAGAAGAGGCCTATCATATAATATACAGGGTGTTGCATTAAAAAAATGGTAATTTGTTAAATGTCGTCAGTCACCTATCCAACCATTTTAAGCTTTTAATTTTGGTGAAACCTATATTAATCGAACTATCCTTTCTTGTTAGAAAGGCAACAGTCCTTGCATTTATAAGATTGCTATTAGTGTGCAAAAACTTCAAAATTGTGGAAAATGGTAAGAAAGAAGTTAACATTTTTTCTTTAGCTTTTAATTTCATGCAAAACATTTCTCTGCCTCGAGTCCTTCCCTGCTCAAGAACTTTTTATCTTCGCCAATTAACTGTGAACGCCGTCAGCATCAGTAATATCAAGGCTAAAACCAGTTCCTTGTACAATTACCATTAAAATTAAGCCAGAGAAAAGGTCTTGACGAAAGATGCTCGTTTTTGCATGACATTTGTTTATTATCATGACATCAAAGACTTCATCAAGGCATTCCCTTTGATCAATGGCTTTGACTACATGGAAAGCCAATTGCTTCATAGTAGCAGGGCCGTAGTTAGACTTTGGCAGTTGGGAGGTTCTGACATCACCAACACAATAGTTTACATGCTGCCGCATTTTAGAAAATTCAATCCGGGACACATAAAAAAAGGTAACAAACTATCAGATGATGACTAAAAAATAAAATAAAAAAAAGATTTTCTAAAAAGAAGTCTTCACCTTGAAACATTTTCTACAACACAATTTAAGAAAACATTAATACTTTCATTTTCACTTAAACAATAACGAGGGGGAGGGGTTTGAACTCCCCTAAATCCCCTCTTTATCCGCGGCCCTGAGTAGTAATAATACCAAATTTGGTCGATAAAACATTTAACTGGATTTCCTCAAGCCCAGAAATATTTCAGCAAAACGTCGCAGATGATGCAGTTTTAAATAGCTTTTGAATTTTATATAGGATCGTGTAACAAAGTTATAAAATATTTTAATATTTCAGAAGCTTCTTCAATCAAATACCACTTCAACATTTAACCAAGTGCTTGGGCAAAGTAAGGTGACAAATACAGACTCTCTAGATATTAAGGGTCACATTAAAGTGGTAGTTTTGACCGATGACTTTGGTACATATCTGTCTGGGCCACTGTCCAAGGTTTGAGTATCAAACACAATGTACAGGTCTTCAGTAAACCCTATGCGAAATTTTAGGATGTGCTGTCTAGTGTAAAGTGCTATATTAACGAATTATCTCTGTCCGTCTTTGTGATTGTTCTTTCTGGCTCGAATGACACTGATTTACGTTCTAGGGAAGTGAAATCATTGGCAAATAAATATTTTCATACCAATCTTATATTTTGCACCCTACCATCTTTCATTATAAACAACAACAGGACTGATAGTATTGTTGCATTTAATGAGAAACTGTAAAATATTGCTGGTAACTTAACACGATTCCCTAATAATGACGTTATTATTAATTTATACTACAAATTTGAGCTTAGCGATTTTGGAAAAATTGTTTATATCTTAAAAATGCTGGTTTATACACACCAAATATTTAAAATACCATTTATTACTCTTTCATTCTTAAGAGGCTGCTACAAATTTAAAATATGTAAATAGAAGGTCGGATATACCTGACATTTTTATGACTGTCCCTGATATTATTATAACTCATTTACTGATAATGACAGTGGACCTGTAACATTGTCTGATACAAATAATACGAATCTTCTCATAGCGGTGAATCCCCTAGAAATAACGTAGGCCAGTTTAATAACAACAAACTGTGGAGGAATAAAGATAAAGCTTTAAAAGTAAGTATGTTAAATAATGATGTAGATATAGTTACTATAACAGAAACTTGGTTAACATAGAACGAAAGCCTGTCGTCAATTAGGAAGTCATGGTTCTTGGGATTCGACCGTATCAAAATGCAATCACTTTCCGACGTTTCGCCTTCGATTACACGAGACATCTTCAGGAATCTTTACTTAACGAGATCGGAACACTGAATCACATTCAGCTTGAATACAGTACGGCTCTTTAATATTCATCTGTTGTTATTGAAATGTTCAACATTTCAATAACTGACTAAATATGTCACGAGCCACCCTAAAGAATATTGAGCAAGATGTTTCATAAAACTAGTGGCAAACGCCATAGCGTTCAAAAAATAAGAAAACTAAATAGATCATATAAAATAACAAACCCCACAGTACAATAAATTTGTAAGTGTACTCCCACATACCCAGCTATTTTTTCGATAACTAGCTTTAAGAGTTAGCGTTAATTCTAGTAACGATCTGCCCAGTTTTTTAATTTTAGGTTCACCTGTTAATGAAAAACTGTAGAAATGTATTTACATAAGATAGTTTAAGGTAATCAAATTGCCACATAGCCTATTACACTTAAATAGATTGGAAAACAATCTCAAATTATTTACAGTGCCAATAGTGTGCTAACGGATTTCCAAAACACAAAATCGAATTTCTACCCGAACGCCATGCGACACTGTACTCTAAAAGCGTTATTTACCAACTAAACTATCATCGTCACTGGAGAAGTGCAACAAAACACTTCATATGGAATCGGATCACATCGGAAGCACTCGGCAAGGTGCCATTGCAGCTTATATATTGTCACAGCGTTAGCGTTGGTGCGCGGGAATCATGTTTGAATATTCTCATGAGTCAACGAGGACGGATAATTAAAGGTAGGAGCTGATGTTTTTTGCTGAAATTATAACTGAATTTTATGTTAATATTAATAATGTATAATTGGACATGGGAATATTTTAGTGCCCAATTCGCGAGTGACGGCCAGCTAGTGCTCGACATCGAAAAATGTAAGAAAATTATAAAATTGCAAACTGAAAAAGATACTGACCCAGTGATAATAAGGATATAGAATTCTCAATATTTGGTCTACAAATCGTATATATTCGTTTCGGGCGTATATAAACAACGTTCTAACTCCGAATGGACAAGTTTTTGATGTCTGATAGCACAAAACATATTGAGGTAATTTCTAATTTCTCTTTGTTGTTACCGACATAATACAAATTATTTTTATTTTTATTTATTTATTCAACGGACAATGTCCAATAGTTACAATTGTACATACTACATTAAGTTATAATCACTAGAATAAAATATACATCAATATTCAATTTAAAGTAAAATTTTTAAACAACAACGAAAATATAAAAAAAAACATAAAACATTCAAATTACAATCAAATAACAAGATGGCCTTTTTTTTTTTATGTAATTAAGGACATAAAACAATCACAAAAGCATATCACAGAAACCTCTTAGTAGAGTATTATTTTGTCTAAAATTTTTTTTTTTTTATTTTTTTAATTTTTTATACAGTGTTATTAATTAAACAGGATGTAAACAGAGAGGAATTATTTCTTTCTTAGAGCAGACCTGACAGAAGTCGTGGAGGCAACAAACACGTCAAGATTCAAACCATTGGCAAGAGTCATTGCCCTATTGATGGAATTTTGTTGGCCATAAAGAGTTCTATGCTTTTCAGGCATAAACGTGCTTACAACCCTCAGGCTTCTTTGTATGTTTATATATGACAATAGTTCAGGACATTCAATCTGATACAGTAACTTAGAAATTAGCAACTGATCCATGTCTTTACGACGATTACTGAGAGACTCAAGTCCCAATAGTTGTTGGACCTGAGTGTAGTCTATGGACTCCGAGGGGATCTTCATTTTATAGGCAATATACCTTAGAAATTTTTTCTGAACCCGAAAATTAATTTGAAAGACACCATTTTTGTCAAAACTAAAGATTTTATAAAATAATAGTCGAGACATATACTTTTTGAGATTAAAAAATGGGTACAATGAAGTTTTTCGGGTCTTAGATTTTGAATAAAAGATTAAAAATTTATATAAATCGATTAAGTATTGTTAAAGTTACATATAATAATCTAGCAATAAATTAACAACACACCAGCATAAAAATGGCAACAAATCCATATTAAAAAAAAAGTTATTACATAAAAATGAATTTCTTATATCTACACTTATAACAATTTTACAACAAACCACCAAGAAATCAGAAATAAACCCACTATAAATTATTATCAAATCATTAATGGGGGTTGGGGCACCCCATCCCCTATCCGACGTTCTTTCGCTGCTAAACGATACTCTCTATTTAAATATGACTTGAAGGACAAATGCAAATCAGATAGAGCTGCTTTAAAATTATTTACTGATATACAAGGTGCGTCGAAAATACGTGATATATAAAAGTTACATTTTTTGAATGAACTACCCTGGTTTTTATTTCATATATAAATTCTCCATTAACATTTAGATCAAATTTATTAAGGGTTACCTTACCTATCATACCCAACTATACTATACAAAAATGTGATATATTTTTCACAAGTTTAACTAGTGACGACTTCATTATTTTAAATGAGACTTCAAATATATTTTCATACCCGGAGAAAATATAGGTATTTGATTCCCAATCAAACAACATTACAGTTTGCTATACCTAAATGACCTAGTTTTAATTTGGGTTTTTCTTAGTATGTGTAGTGGTATGGTCTATTGCAATATTATTATTAATAAGCACAGCCCATATGCAGTTACTTATTAGTGTAACATAGAATGTAATCATAAATCTGTATTAGGTTTACCTATACCTATCTCTTGAAGTTTTTTAGTAGATATGCCTTTCTACACATATGATGTAAAAGAATATTATGGCTAATATGGCTACCTCGAATTTTTGTATTTAGCAATAAAAAAATTGTAAAACTCTATTTGTTAATCAACTGGAAAGGTTTAATTTTTTACATTATTCTAGATCATTAAAATGAACTAATTTAAATAGACGGAATCAAAACTTACTAACAAAAACGCAAATTATTAAAAAACTACCACATTTAGGTATAGAGAAATTGAATGTAGTTTGTAAGGGAATTAAATAAGATTTTTCCTAATGTGGAAACATAGCGCGAGTCTCTTTTAAAATATACAATGATTGAATTTAGGAATTTAGTATATCACGACTTTTTGTAAAACCCATATAATACTGAGTGACAAGAAACCTCAGCACAGATAACTCTATAAGCCTCCTAAAAATCTAAATATAAGGAACTCATACTTAACATTTTCTTTTATTTAATAGTGATTTGTTGCTGGTTTTTTCCTGTTGAATTGTTAATTTGTTGCTAGATTCTTATACCTTTATTAATAATTCCTTTCTATACATTTTGAATCCCCCTGTATCCACTTTTTAGCTTCATACACTAATAATCTACCCAGTATCAGTAACTTGTTAATAAAACATTTTTAACTAACAGACCAAAAAAAATGTATGGACTTTGAAATGTTGCTCATTTGGAAGACATCGCCGTTTATCACATTCAAATCAGAACATCGTAACCAGCGTTAGAGGTTTCAGCCTTTTTAAGTCTATGGTGCCCGTGAACTTAAAAAATTATATAATAACTTTTAAGGTGTACAAAAAAACAATACTCAAGTTACTTACTAAAATGCGACTAAACGGTCGATCCTCTCGCCTAATATAACTTACCTAACATATCAAATGCATATACAGGTCTAGTCGTAGCCAAAGCATCTATATTTAAACACCACAGTGCCACACCTGCGCCTAAACCATGGATGAGTACTATTGGTGTTTTTGGAGACTCTGTATTGAAGGATAGAGTCCATATTTTGTCGGTAGGTCCAACTACAGGACCTATGTCTACATAAAAACCTCTGTGTGATGTTTTAACGACTAAAAATAAATGAAAAGTTCATTAAGAAACACGCTGTGTTGTTTAGAAGAATCATAATAATACGTTTACTAGATAAATATGTATGTTAAATTATAACATTTAAATCTAGCCTATTTATTATTTCTATTAGACAAGTAGGAACTAACAATATGCTGAGTAATATTTTGTTAGTTATGTTAAATTTGTAAATTGCATTTAAATGTTCTCAGTTAGATAAATAGCTAAGCTACACTTGACCGAGTAAAAAATAAAGACATTTTTATTTATCTATCTATCCCTAAACACCGTCGTACCTACTAAATTCAAGGGGTTCGAATGATTTTTATAAAAGTCGTTTAATTTAAAACTTATTTCTATTATGCCATATTTTATCCTCACCCTACATAATAAATGAAACAGAAAATAAAGGAAAAGGGCAGTTTCACTAGGTAAATTATCGATAATAACATTAATCTCCCCTTTGCTTGCGTGTCGAGGAAAATGTGGTTAATCACTGTAATCCCCACAGATCTTTTTTTCTAATTTTGATTTGACTTTCAAAAGAAAAACAAAACAATATGTATAAATTTCAAACTACATTAACAGAAACTGTAAATAAATTCAATAAAAGAGAACTAAATCAAGTTATGTCTAATGCATTATTAAACAAAAGATTACAATATTTATTACAAGTTACCATAAACTACCACAAATGACTAATAGTTTAATATCTGCAAGAGAATGTGAAAAAATAGTATTCAGATATTATGTATTATGCTTCTTTATATTAAAAACATCAGAATTCAAGTCGAAAATAATTGGTATACTCACTCTGTAAAATTTTCTTTTCAAGGGTTCTTAACATTACTTCAGAATACTTATTCCATGATAGCCAGTTTGGACTTAGCCACCTGTTAACAAAGGAAACTTATCCATAAAAAATATAAATGTACAGAAAAGTTTGTAATAAACTCTGGTGTGATTTACTAATCAACATTTACACAATTAGTATAAAAGAATATTGCAAAAATTTTGTTAATTAAATTTTACATTTTTCAAGTTGTTTCTTCCATATCACAAAATAAAAAACTGGAAATGTTACTAATAGTTCTACCTATACTAAGTTTATTCACAGACCTGATTTGGATATTAGCTTTACACAGTAAAACACTGATGTCCAAATGGCCGTTGAATTTGAGCATGAAGCTCTACTTTTAAAATTCAAAACAGAGGCCGGCCAGCATTTATAAATATTTCTTAATGAAAAAAAGAGGGGTGGTCGAGTAATACATTCATTGTTTTAAAGATCCCGTATTTTCAATTTATCACAAAGGTTGCAAAAGGTTTCATTAACCCATTTTTAAATTAAATTTACTTAACCGAAGACCAATTTTACTCTGAATAGACAATCCAACAAATGAAAAATTAAAAACTCCCTAAAAGGAACTTAGCTCTGCTTTTAATCAGTACAATCCGCATCTATTGAGAGATTTCGGCGACTAGGATTTATTTTATATATTTATTTATTACAAATGGGACATTGCCCCTAATTGTACAATGAAATAACTAAACAAATACAAATAGAAGTACTAACAGAATAGAGAAAAACATCTATACTTAGTCTAAAAAAGATAAATACTTAAATTTCAAAATTATTGTTTTTTTTTAAATAAAAAAATAAGTTAATGTGGCAGAAAATAGTACAACAATTAACACGGGTATAGATTCGACAATATCACATACATATTGAAATAAAACAAACTAGGAACTTTATTACAGTGAGTTCAGTCTATGGTTTATAGATGAAAGACCCAAGATAAAAAGATCTCCAAAGAAGCTGGCGCTTTTAATCATCCTAGTAATAGGAGAATTTTGGCCATACGAAGTTCTATTAAATTTTAAGTAAAAAGTTTTGATTTCTCTAACTGCTCGTGATGGCACATGAAATTGAAATTTATCAAGGATATCAGGGCAGTTAATGTGGGATTATGACTTTATAACAAAATATAATGTCAAAGTTTTCGCGACGTTTTTGAATGCTTTGTAAATTTAAGTTTTTTTCAAGTTTTTCAGAACCATTTTGTTAAACATGTACCAATTATGGAATCTTTTAATATCCTCCTGGGGTTGTTCACCACTTTCTTTATCAGTTATAATTTTATAAACCTTTAGATCATCTGCATATAAAATAAAGTGAATACTTAAACCATGAATCTCTCATTGATAAAAATGTTAAATTACCAGCCCGAAACGGCCTTGAAACTGCTGGAACGACCTTGATTCGGCTATCTATAGATCTAAATCACACTAATCAAAATTTTGTTGCATGTAAGTAAGCTGCATATTATGACGAAATTCCTGATGAACTGTCAATAAATGAGTGATCTTTGGTTTCACGTAAGATGCAATTGTGCTACTCAAGCATAAGTCAAAAATAGTCAAGATTTTAAAATTTTGAAATACGGGTTTACATGACTTGCAATTAGAGAGACCGTAGATTATTCATATTGCATACCTTTGTATCAGAAATACATGTTTAATATGCATACTAGTGCCCCAATTTAAGATGTTTTAGCGCAAATGGGATTGAAAATTGGCATAGTATAAGATCAGTAAAATGCTTTGACATAAATGATTTTTTTTAATCTTAAGGCATAGCAGGAACTGCGCAACCTACCGCAAAGGTCATCAATAAAGTGCGGGGTCAAAGCTTAGTCCTAACAATCTAACTTTGTCTGATTTGGTGCACCATGAAAAAATGCAAAAACTTCATCAACTTGCTGTCTATTAGAAGAAAAAAGGTATAAATTGTGTCCTATGTTTATATAAAATGAAGTGGTTGTTTTTTTGAGAGCAGGTTATTACTCCTTTGTAAATATCAGCAGTATTTTTTAAAGCTGTTATTCTAATGCCTTATCATTAATTCCATTGCGATAGAGCTTTGCTAATACAACCCAACGATCCACCAAATCATACAATCCCATAAAGAGCCTCACTGACAATGACATTGAATATATTAAAGATATCAAGATCGCTAATATCTTTAAAACCTACTTTACCCTATTCTTTCTCCAATAACCTTAATTTTGACCAAAACCATATGGATGACATAAATAACTGGAACAATAAATATAACATGTACCAGGAAGAAAACAATTTTGGATATATATCTTCCATTTAAAAAGAATCAAGATCATTAACATCCTTAAAAACCTACTTTATTACTACTATTATTTCAACCCTAATTTTGACCAATACCAATAAGTGGAGCAATGAATATAATACGTGGCACGAAGAAAAAATGGCCCCTTCAATGTATGTGAGGCAAATATATTTTTATGCAACTCGCGTCATGTTGGCTCCCCATCTCTTTCTATCTTATTGGGTTAACTAGTAATAAAGGTGCAAGATTTTATGAAACTTTCTTAAATTAATTACAATTAAATAATACACAAAAGGTCCATTATGCGATACAATATATATATATATATATATATATATATATATATATATATATATATATATATATATATATATATATATATATATATATATATATATATATATATATATATATATATATATATATATATATATATATATATATATATATATATATATATATATATCATCTTAATATTTGGTTTAAAAAATAGCTCTTTATATATTATTTGAAGTAATTTGGAAGAAGAATCTATAATAATCAATAACAACTGCAAAAATAGATTTTTGGGATACGTAAATAAAGAAATCTGAAATATTAATTTTGTTACACTAGGGGGGTGAAATGTGTTTTCCATCTTTTTAACCAAATAAGTATTTAAAACAGTTCACTCAAGTAACAAGTAAAAAAAATTTTTAATCTCTTTAATCGGTGTTGTTTATGTCTGCAGGTAAACAGTTTTAATTTTAAAACATACATATCAATATTCAAATTCAAAAAAAGTTTTATTAACAAAACAAACACAGCATAATTTTTATAAAACAAGTAACAAAAAATATCTTGTTTATTTCGCTAATAAGGACTACATCTCGATTATAGAAACCGTTACCAACCTGCACATGGATTAACCATGTGCAAGTGCGATGCAGCCCTTGAACTATAAACTATGAACTTATCTAGCCCAAAATCAACATAAAAATTAAACAAAAAAATAATTTAAAGTAAGATCTAAGGAATGCGCATACTAGGGGACAGAAGCGGCGGTGACGGGGAGAGCGGCAACCGGAAAGCGGAGGTCGGGTGCCCAAGCCAAATCAACAACGGCACATAAGGCCCGGAACGGCAAGCAACAAACTACATATTGAACAGAAAGAAAAAAAAAAAAAAAAAAAGAAAATCAACAGGTGTAGGTAAAAACAATGACTGAAAACGATATATGTAAAAGTATTAGATTGTAGCTTGTTGATTTCGTAATAACAGTGTTTTTGTAAATGTTTTAAATGTTTTAAGTGGATATGATTTAACTTCATTACTTAACGTATTCCACAGACTTACACCTACATAAGAGAATGACTTTTGGAAGTTAGTAGTTCTGTGAGGAGGTATTTTAAATAATTGGCTACGGGTGTCATGTTGGTGCACCAAAGGAACGAATAGTTTTTTCAAATAAGCCGGATGACCCGTTTTTATAATTCTGTAGATGAAGGAGTACATATGGTGTTTTCTTCGATTTTTCATGTTCAGTAAATTATGGTTGTTTAAGTGTGGGGTTATATGCTCTCTGTAATGAATATCATAAGCAAATCTCATACAACAATTTTGAACTTTTTGAATTCTATGCTGAATGCTTACACTTAAAGAGTCCCCATAAACAGTATCGCTGTAATCAAAAAGTGATAATATTAAGCTATCGCAAAGAAAATATTTTGTTTTTTGGGGCATGGATCTAGCTATTTTGTATAACTGCTTTAAACGTATATAAGATGCCTTGATTTTATTTTGAATATGGGGTAGGAATGACAATGAGCAATCAAAAACAACACCTAAGTTTTTGGCTTCTTTCACGTTAGGTATTAAATTGCCGTCTATCTCCGCTTGAATGGTATTAATTTCTCTACCCGAGTTAAAGACTATAGTTTGTGATTTAGATGTATTTAGTTTTATGTTGTGTTCGTGTGCAAATTTGTGAATGTTCATTAGGTCATACTTTAAACGTTCTTCCGACAGAGATAGAGTATCTTTTGCAAAAGATAGGAACAGATGAGAGTCATCTGCGTACTGACGTAGTGTAGAGTAACTCGTGCAGCTATTCATGTCCGCGACATATATTGAAAACAGAAGAGGAGAAAGTATTGAGCCTTGCGGTACACCCTGTCTGATGGGGATGAAGCGTGATTTTTCGGCTGAAGAATTATTATTGATTGAAACACAAGAATATCTGTCATTTAGGTAACTTTTAAAGAAACGCACTGCTGATTCTGAAAACCCAAAATAATTTAGCTTAGAAAGTAGCATGTCGTGATCTACCGTGTCGAATGCTTTGCTGAAATCCAGCAATGCCAGGCAGGTGGATTCTTTCTGGTCCTCATGTTCTCGAATACTATTAGTGATGTTTACTAAACAAGTAGTGGTACTAAAGTGTTTCCTAAAACCCGACTGACAATCCGGAATAACATTGAACTTATTTACGAAGTTGGTAACTTGATTGAAAATATGTTTTTCTAATATTTTTGACACAGTGGGTATTATGCTTATAGGCCTAAGATCTTTTAATTCTTTCGGATTAGATATTTTTGCTAAAGGCTTCACGATTGCCTGTATCCAAATCGTAGGATACACGTTGTTTAGGATACAAGTATTTATAATATGAATTAAAGGTTCCATGCAAAAAGGTAAGCAAACCTGCAAGTCTCTTAATGAAATTCCGTCTTCTCCCACAGCATTCGATTTAATTTTAGCAATAATTTTATGTATTTGGTTAATATCGATAAGATTAAAATATAATTCAGTTTGATAGTTAAAATCTAAAAATTTATGAGAGTTATAGTATTGAATTTTCTCAGAAAGAGCGGTACTAGTGGCAGTACTGGAATGAAAATAATTGTTTATTTGTTCAGCGTTTTTTAGGTTGTCTGGTATATTTGTAATTTTGCCTCTTTCAGTCAGATTAAGTTTTTTGGCATTATTCCAAAAATCACGGCCTGTAGTCTGAGATATTTGGTTAAAATAAGTTATTTTTTCCCTTATTATAGCATGCTTGGTAAAATTTCTAAGATCTCTGTAGTATTGAAGCGATGCAGGTGTTTTATTTTTAACATATTTTCGATGTGCCTTATCTCTTTCTTTCATAAGCAATTTTATGTTATTTGTGATCCAGGGTGTAAAGGGCTTGTTGTTAAATTTTCTTTTGCGAAATGGGGCGTGTTTATTTAATAGACATATAATATAATGGTTAAATGTTTCAACTTTGCATGTTCTATGTATATTCGTTCGTCCCAGATCCTGACCGACCGCCATTAATCAGGTGGCCATAACACCCAACCGTCCGTCAAGCCAACCGCCCGCACCAAAACCGCCGCCCCAGGTCCTCCAGTCACGCAATACCCCAAACTATACATTTTAAAGAACCAACTGATTATAACACATACGCTCTGCCCGTTACCTCACAGCAAAAATCTATATTGTAGTACATAGTTACATAAAAAAAAAAAAAAATATGAGCCATGTGAAAGTTGCGGTCAAAACAAAAAAAAAAAATTACCTTGAGTAGCAATATAGGTTTTATATTGAAAATCGTTTTCTACACTAAAAGTCTAATTACCTGCACATAAAGTATCAACACAGAACATAACTAATCATTGCATTAGTTATTTTGAAATGTATAGGTGTTAACTTCCACAGGGAATAAAACCAACTAACACCACAACTTTGCTAAATTTTCAGCACACTCGAAATCTTTAATGATTATTTTACCAGCACAGGTGCCGTTTTGGTCAAAGCACAAAAGAGTCCTAAACCCATTTAATGTTACGAGTGAAGCGAGGCACCTGGTTCACTGCTGCACATTTTTAAAAGATTTTGGCAATGGTCGGGGCCATTCCAGTTACGCATAGAGTTCATTGATTACAAAAAACTAACAAAAAAACACTAACTTGATTTTTAAAAAACCTTCACAACTCATACAGACTTAAACTATATTATAACCCATGTAGTGGATATACCTAACCTTGGATCCATTGAGTTAAAGAAAATGTATGAAGTAATAATAAGAGTAGATAGAACGGAAGCTTTCACAGCTTTGGTCAATTAAGAAATCTGAAGTGTTCAGATCTCGTGGAGTAAAGGTCCCTGAAGATGCCTCGTGCAATCGAAGGCGAAACGTCTGTTAGTAATTCCAATTTGACACGTTCTAATCCCAAAAACCATGATTTCTTAATAATAGTAGATGTTAAAAAGCTTTGGCATCTATTATGAGTTTTTTTATATAAATTATCGAAATGTTTGTACTGTACTCTACTGTTTTACTTAAATTGACAATTGCAATACATTGTAAATTAGGTCTACCTATGGCAATATATTCATTTAATTTGATTTCATTTTAGGGCCTTAAAAACAATTATTTGAGTATTTTTGGATGGCAGGATAAAATATGAATATTTTTGGAATGGTAGCCACAATTTAGGGGTAATACCTTCCCCCCTTTAGTAAGACTTTTTTTCTGTCTCATGTATATACGGTAATGTCAATATTTGTTTGAAACAGGGCCTACTCGAATACCTTTCTTGGATCAGTTGGAGCCACAAAGTGCCCGTATGTAAGAATTAAAAGAATATTTTACAATACACAAGCCAAGATAAGTTTTTTCAGGAAACATTTAGCTTCAAACTTTAAATTCAGTTTTGTACTTTTTATAGCCTCATTATTTTTCTCTTATGGTATTTTGCATTAAAAAAAGTTTTTAGTGAATGAAAGTTAAAATTTCAGAAAACCAAATTTAAATAAGTTGGATTTTTTTGATTGTGATAATTGTAATTTCCTTAGGTTTTTGAAAGATAAAACTTTATAACAATTGTTCTCACGTCTATGCTTTTTCAGAATCTTTTTTGCTTTATTCAAAAACTTCAACTGTGTAGGCACCAGAAAGCATTTAATTGACCCTTGGTTTTGACCTAAAAAAATTAAATAAAAAATACTTCTCAAACTTCAATACCACTCATTTTAAATAGTGTTCGGAAAACTGCAGAAAGCAACGTTTTCTGAGAATTTAAATTATAACAATTTTTTTCGACAATTGTCGTATATCAAACAACAGTCTGAAAAATACGATTTTTTTTAATAATCGATGGAAAACTTAAAATAATATGAAAAATCTGTTTGATACCATTCGAGAGCCCCAATTGTGCTCTAAAGCATGAAGTTTCAAAAGTTTATCTGAAACCGTTTCCGAGATATAGCGACCGAAAGGTAAACAGTATGTATGACCACTAACTGAGCCGCTTACACAAATCCTAGCAGGATAAGCTTCGGATGACAAAGTTTTTTGGCATTTATTAATAGCAAACTATTAGAACATACATTACAATATTTTAGATTAGAATTTTCTTAATGCAGTTAGTCTAAGTTTACAAATGTATCTGTATCTGTAAGTTGTTGATACATTAATAAAAGAAAAAATAAATAAATTACATTTTCGTTAACTCAATGGGTCCATGGCTGAATACAGCCACCGCCCGTAATACCTTTAGGAAACTAGTAGAAAACTCTTTAATTCACTTTGGCATTCATAATAGGTACTACGATTATTTTTAGAGTCAGCTTTTTTTTTCAAACATTTTAAGGTTATATTATGCAACTAGTACTTAATGCTATATTTAACTTACCATAGTAAATGCAATACAAATTTATAGTAAGTAAAAATAAATAATGTCAAAATAGGTAACAGTTTGTTGCTAAAAAAATTTGAAAAAATCTCAATCATTTCCTTTTTATATTTTAACCAAACTTTAGTTTGACAATCAAAATCAAAACAAAAAAATCGATAGGCAAATTACAAGAAATTACCTTGATTTTTCCTTTATTTGATATACCTGGATTTCATCCTCCGAAACATCAGGCATTTTGCACGATTGATGTAGAACAAATAACTAGAAAAGTGGCAAATTAACATTAGAAACAAAAAAGTACAACATAATGAATTAATTCTGCCCTACTTTAATTTAACTTTGTAATAAGTGGAGACATATCTTACACTATGAATACTGAATTAAATGGTATTTGTTACCTTAAAAAAGGTGATAAAAATAAGATAATAAATTGTATTTACTTAATTGGTGAATCATGGATCAAAGAACATTTAAATTGTTGCGTAGAATTAGATCGAATAAAAAAATCATAAGAATTTGTAAATAATATTATGACTTCCGATAGATGGTATATTTATTAATATACATAATTAAATGGTTTTTGGAAATATGTCTTTAAAAGCATACTTATAAACATTGGGTTTTGATTAGAATCTTAATAAATTTTACATTTTTTAAACTTAGCGCCTTTAGTTTTAGGAATCGTTTTGCGCTAAGGCGCTAAGTCCGCTAACAGCGACTTAGCGCAACTAAGGCGCAAATGATTCGTGAAAGTAACTAAACCGACTATTCAATGCCGAAGTTGCCACAGTTCTTTTCCATTACGCTTAGACCACAATGGACTACCCAAAAACGCTTAACGTTAAAAGGTTTTTACAATTTTGCTTATATCTTGAATATCTTCAGTTGATCTTGGATCAACTGTAAAAGTCATTATATTTTAAACTAGCAATGTTTTTATTAAATTGTTATACCTTTAGAGATAAAAGGAAATATTTCGGCTACGCACTAGTTTGATATAATCATTAAAATTAGATAAAGATAAGCCGAAAAAACAAGTTGGAAGGAGTAACAAGGTGACGTCAGTGAGGTTGAACGAGCATAATCTTGCAAAATAAAAGAGACCCCTAGTCGTATTAGATGCTGTTACGAAAATAGATTGCCTAAAAAGCGGGAGTTTTGAACCGTTTGGAAGGAGACAGGAGGTACACATAAAAACCGTGACAGTTGGTAACCCTAATCAAAATGTATAAGTTTGTAGCCGTGTTTTAAATAATGGCATGTGTTTTTGATTAGCCTTGGTTTGGCCTTCTTTGGGTTGGTTTACATCCCAGTATTAATTTTATCAAAAATGCCGAAGTAACGCCTCTGTTAGCGGAGTCACGCCCAAAATTATATTACCTGGACCGGGAAAACTAATAAAATAAATAATCTCTATAAGGAGGAAACAGAAGCTATATTTTGGTGGATGAACCAAGGTTAGGTATTGACAGTATATAACTTATATATGTATAGAAAAATGTCTTTTTTCTAGTTTTTTTTTTATCAAAATATATAATTTCGTATATAATTGTGTTCTAAATATTGGACTGCGTTTTTGATTACGTTTTTATTTTTGGGTGCGTGTAAAAAAAGTCTATTTACACTAAAACAATAAAAATATTAATATCAAGTGTTTGATTTTGGCCTAAGATAAATTTTATTTTGATTTCTCTGTAAGTGCGGCCGTTGTCGTTAAACAATTAACGCAATTTCGGCAGTTTAAAAAGATTTTTTTTATATTAACTTATAATAATTTTATAAAGAACCATTTAAAAGATTTATATGAACTGATTAACAAGGAAATATTGTGGTTTTATATAGATTTATAATGGATATAAAATTCTAAACATTTGTTTGTTTTTAACTTTCCTATATTCAATATATACCTATTCATAAATTGACATGAATTTTTGTTTTTGAAAATACATTCATAGTTAATGGCTAATTGCCAATTGCCATACGTTATTAGGTATCGTCACATTCACACTTAAAAACTGTGATTCTGTGAATGAACAAAGGAGATATTCTTAGTGCAACTAAAACGTGACGTCTTAAAATCACTGATACTAAAAAGTCACTGGAACGATTCACAGTGTAATTTAAAAATACCGGGATCGCTCATCTCTAGCTTACGGTAGCATTTTAAAACACGGGTACGGAATTATAATTTTCTCTTTCGACAAATGTCTTTCTGAACTTTTGGTTCAAGATAATAAAAAAATACAGAAATTATGAATCAAGGTCATCGTTTTTGGCAACGTTGAAGCGATTGAAACGACACAAGCCCATCAAAAAATCAAAACATTCACCACCTGTCAGTTTGTTCTAAGTTCGCGTTTTGCAAGACGAATTTGAATTATAGTAATTTATTTCTAAAAAATGTCGTAACTTTGTGATATGAGTACTTAGTGTTGTTTATGTAAACGAATTAGTTGTCTATGTTAATGGGCATTTTAACTTTAATATTTTAAAGGACAGATTCTAAAATCACCGATTTTAAAAAGTCACTGGAACGATTCACAGTGTGATTTAAAAATAACGGGATCGCTCATCTCTAGCTTACGGTAGCATTTTAAAACACTGGTACGGAATTATAATTTTCTCTTTCGACAAATGTCTTTCTGAACTTTTGGTCCAAGATAATAAAAAAATATAGAAATTATGAATCAAGGTCGTCGTTTTTGGCAACGTTGAAGCGGTTAAAACGACACAAGCCCATCAAAAAATCAAAACATTCACCACCTGTCAGTTTGTTCTAAGTTCGCGTTTTGCAAGACGAATTTAAATTATAGTAATTTATTTCTAAAAAATGTCGTAACGTTGTGATATGAGTACTTAGTGTTGTTTATGTAAACGAATTAGTTATCTATGTTAATGGGCATTTTAACTTTAATATTTTAAAGGACAGATTCTATCCACATCCTTTAGAAAGATGTTATGGAAAATCCGGGTTAATAAGAGTGGAATTACCAACAAGAAAACTACACTATTTCATAATATGGTCAGTTTAAACCGTATATAAATTGTGACTAAACCATCTTTCATGATTTCAAGAAATGGCTGAAACTTGCACAGTGCATTTTTCTCGAGAGCCTTCATTAGCAAGAATAGACACTATAAAACACAATGATTCTCCTGGAAAATTATCAGAAAGCAGTCATAGTTTCGGGACATTTTATATTTGTTGTATAATTCTCTCTATTTTAACTTACCTGACAGATTTAGCTTTGTCAATAACCTTGTTGTATTTCTACTCCAATCAGGGATATGGCCTTTATTTTGCCCTTACCTTAACTTTTATTTTACTGCCTGCAATATGTATGAGCACAGTCAGCTTAAGATGGTAAGTAACAATATGTACTTAGTATAATAATATGTACTTTATTTACTAATTAAATTATAACATTTTTTATTAAGTTACTTATTTTCCCCATAAAAATTCAAATAAATTATAAAGCATTACATATTCCATTCCACAGCATATTACATCATTCCATAATAATAGGATTTTTATAATAATATAAAATGAATTTAAAAAAAAATAAAATCATATGGCCCTTTTACGCATTTTGAGAGAAGAGAGAGTGGCAAAACATATAATCACTAGGGTGAGACAATAAATTTTTGATTTGCTCAAAAGAGTAGGTAAGTGTCAAAAGTTGTGGTTTCCTATCCTATCACTTCTATAAAAATTTGGGTTTTTAGGATTAGATCTTGAGCTTGGGCAAATAGGGTACATTTTGCATGTTGAGGTAAAAATTGCTTGAGATGGGGTTGTAAGTTGAAACAAAACATCACAAGTTGTATAATGAAGCATTCCTAAGGATAGGTGGTTGAGCAGAGCATGGGTGAAACGTGAATTTGTCGAAATTTTAAATAAGTGATAATGATAACTCAGATACTTTTTGATGTTCCAGTCGTTACTAATACAATAAGTTCACTTTTTAAATGTTGTGTTATTACGAGGAATTTGAATAAAATATAGGCAAGGTCAGAAGTCCTGGTTATTAAAGAATGTTGGGATATAAATAAATGGTTTTCCGTTTTTATAAGAAAACTTGGTAAACTGTAAATAATTTTGCCTACCTAATAAGGAGCAGTAAACAATTATCAATTGATGACTAAAAAATGTCATTCCTTTGTATCATAAGAACAGGAGCTATACCTTATATTCCATATAAATTAAGTTTTAAAGTCACGGTACGGTAAGTATTGCTTAGATAGTAGCTTAAGTATTCCTAAATCCAAAATTTTCAGGGACCAATATTATATTTTTATCAAAATCAAGTGATTATTAACAATAGTTCGTCAGTCCGTCTGTCTGACTGTTCTTGGCATAGCTAGAAAACTACTTACCCGACGGATTTGTAGATCGATGGGGGCCATTCCACCTATGTAGTATAGAAGAGTTCATTGGAATAACTATGCATGGTAATTTAATAGATCAATATAGCTACGCAGTAGATTGAACAAGACACGGCAACGTTCAGCCTATCCTGCAGGAAATTAACACGCACAGTTGCCAACTGTCTTGAGGAAGCTGACAGACGAGAGTTCTGGCTGCAGACTCTTGCCAAAGATAATTTGCGGCTATCCTCCAAAATTATATATTTTTCTATGATGCCTATATTAACCCTAAAAAAAACTATTTTGTTATTTATATGGTTTCGGTCAAATTTTGTTGATTTTGAAAAACCCGCTTGTGTTATTTCTGATGTGTTTTTAGAAGTTGTTTAGCTTCTTTTTGATTACATAATTTAAAAATGTGACAATTACTTTTTGACTTGTTTCAAAAATGTAAATATTTGGCACCTATCTACAGGGTATATTAACGAAGATAGAGAAAAAATGTAAATATAAAAGCTTTAGGGTTTCGTTTAACCCGCCAGGAACTGTTATGAAAAAAAAAAGGTACTTGCCTATCTATATGCCTTAAAAAATATAATGAAATACGTTTTTTTAAATGGAACACCCTGTATTTTTATAATTTTTATAAATGTTCTTTTTTTCTGATTTCAAAAATATATAGTTTGAATATTTTGGTTCAACCCGTTTTTTAATTATTTTGGTTTAACTGTAACAAGTTTTCCACTATATTATAATATTACCTTGGACTTATATGGCAAGTAATGTTGCAGTTAAACTAAAATAATTAATAAACACCTTGTGCCAAGATAATCAAACTATATATTTTTGAAATCAGTAGAGAATGACCTTTCATAAAAAATTACGATATACAGGGTATTCCATTAAAAAAAAACGTATTTGTTGCTCTACACTTTTTATACTTAAACTTAGGGTTGCCACCTATAAATTTCCCTAATCCAGGACAGGGTAACCAAGGACACCTAATAATATAAATATTTTATCAATTTTAAACAAAATAAACGTGATAAATAATATTTCAATTGTGTAAAAAAATTTATAAAATCACATACATTCGCATTTCAACTTGCAACTAAGTACCTATAAAGTTGTATAAAAGGACTGTACTATAATAAAGTATCTACCTACCTTTTACCTCCTAGGTATTAACACTGTATTAGGTAGGTGGCATGTACTAATGTTTAAAAAGAAAATACAAACAGAATAATAAAAACTAAACATATTATTATAGAGGAACAAGTAAAACTTTGGTTTAGTATACCTAGGTATTATAATAATTAATGTTTGTTGTTTCATATTTTATTAGTTTTCACAAAATAAATGTAACAAATACTATTTTCAGTGAGTAAACACAATTAAAATTTGAATATCACTTAACACATAACTGCATTGCAGCATTTCAACAAAGTCACTATAAAATATATCTATCTTACCTTATCTCTTAGGTATTAGCTCGAAAACGAAATACAAACTAGATAATAAAAACTAAACCAAACAATATTATGAAGTAACAAATAATATTTTGGTGTAGTAGACATATTATTATTAATAATGTGTCAGTTTATTTCATATTTTATTAATTTTAATGAAATAAATGCAATAAATAATGTTTTCAGTATGCAAAAAAAAAGAAAATTTGAAAATCACTTAACACACAACCAAGTTATAATAAAATATTTATCTTTTACCTCATAGTTCTTAGATATTACTAACTCACAAGTTATTCAGATAAATACAAATCGATGTTTCTGGGAGTCATTAAAAATAATAAAATTGTATTTTATGCAGTGTTGTTTCAGAAGAAAATAAAAATTGCCAAAATGCAGGACAAATAATCAGATCTCAACATTTTGCTCAGTCAATATTGACTAAATAATCCATTTATCATCGTGAAATCAGCATTACTGAAGTCTCAATAGAATTCATCATATTGTAAATACTTAAATTCGGTTAAATAATTAACAAAATATGCTAAATGGTGCACATTATTTGGTAAGATATTACCTAAAGCAGGATATACATCAATACTTGGTACATTGGAAAACAGTAAAAAGGTAATCCTCGCAAAATTGCACTGCTGTCTGCTAGTTCTTTAGAGTTACTAGGCCAGATTGCATTTGGAAGATTAAAAATTAAAACATGGCATGGATGTTTATCATGTATCTTAAAAACTGAAGAACAATTTAATTAATAATTAATTTAAATATAAAATAACGATTACAAAAAAAATGGTGTAGGATAACCCTGAAAAGCAAGTTATGATATTGATCCATTTTCAGTTTGCATCCCCGATACCTATTATGCCTACAGAATAAAAATTAGTATAATTCCACTTTTTTGAGAATATCTTGTACACAAATAATCTAAAATAAAGCAAATATTCGTAAGAAATACACAATCAATAATTGGAGCAATAATTATGATCAGTAATTAGTAATTGTTAATTAGGTAGGTCATGTTTATATTGATAAAAACAACTTCTGAAAAAATTGCCCACATTATTTATATTCTGCACGTCAGCACATTTAATTGCCCATAAATCCATCTCATCTTCTGTTCTTGTCAGACAAAGCTCCATTCGGGTGGTAGGACAGATGAACATTATTACAAATGCGACAATACCGTCTCGTTCCCGTTCGTGAGTCGAGGGTTACCGCACGAAATTTTATAGTCTCTGGACCGATTCAATTCATTTAAATGAGTTATCTATTGCGTAAGCTATAATGAATTTTTAGTAATTCTTATCAGGCGAACGACGATACTTAGGCGAACTGTCGTCGGAGGTTCGTAATATCTTTGCGTAAGCTATAATGAATTTTTAGTAATTCTTATCAGGCGAACGACGATACTTAGGCGAACTGTCGTCGGAGGTTCGTAATATTCGGGTAGAATTATATTGGGAGATCCATAACAAATTTAAAAATGGGCATACTTAAAATAAAAATAAATATCTTATCTTTAAATTGAGCTTTAAATTCTCTTAAAGTTCAGGTCTGGTCTTCGTTCTTTAGAAATGGAAAAATGCTGAATGACACGTTCGTTAAAATTGCACGCACATTCCTTTTATAAACGATTTCTCGATACTTAACATAGCTGAAGCGGATAGTCTGTCTTGGACCAACTCCTCAACAAAATTTATAAGCCCTCGAAAAACCCCTGGATTTTCAGATAAAGCTGTTTCGTCATGACCACATAGTGCCAGCTCGAATACCCCACAAATTTTAAACAATCTATAATTTTGTTTAAAATATAACGATTTTTGGATACATTTTCATTAAAATCTCTAAGGGATTTTCTATAAGCTGTGTCTAGCTGAGTGCGAATATCAACACTCCCGACCGTAGCGTAGTTCGCCGAACATTTCATGTGATCTGCAGAAAACGCATGTTTTTTTATTTTTTTTTTAAGTGTTTTAAGTCTTTAAGACCGGTTTTGCACCATAATGAGTCCGACGAGTTCTTAGAAAACAACAAACAAACATAACAGTAAAATAAGTTGGAGACTTCACAACCGCATATCTAGTTAGCTAAATCGTACATACTTTTGCGAAAGTTTCGACGAACCTCTTTATTTTTGTCTTTACTAGTTTGTCGTGCGTTTGTTTTTGCGACTACTTACCTTGAATTCGGTTATTTTCTTAAAATTAAGTTCGTTAGCACTCTTTGGTTGTTCAATTTTTTGCACTACCGACATTTTATTTCATCTACATATCACAACTCAAACATAGACCACCTTGAAATTGGTTATTTTTGCAAAATTAAGTTCGGAAGCACTTTTTAGTTGTTTATTTTTTTGCACTAGTCACTACCAACATTTTATTTCCTGTATATTTCCAACTCACACATGGATCATAAAAATAAAAAAATATGTATTACAAAAAACAGTATATAAATCAATTTTCATCGATTAAAAACGTCCGAGACCATATCGAGTTAGAATATCGACCGCGCAAACAATTGACCTTCCGCAAGCCGACGTGATGCCGCGACCGATCGATCGCATTATGAGAAAAGACCGGCTGATGACCCAAACCGCGATTTTATATTCCGTTTGCTATCACGTTCGGATGCCGCACGGTAGCTGCGAAATCCTCGGATACTTTCGTCAAGCTTTAAGGTAATCAGGGCAATTCGGACTGCCCAACCTAGCTTAGTATAGCGTATTTTATTATCCGGCAGGAACGCAACGAGACCATTCGAACCGCCGCACGGTGGAAGGGATGAGATATCCAGTAAGACAAAACTCCATACTACAAGTTTCAGATAATTACCCTTTTTTGCTCTAGAACTAAAGTAAAATGTCATACTTGGTTAATGCGTATTAAAAAATTACCATAGTAGGCCATGAACCAATTAAAAGTTATCCAAAGTCATCTGTCACTTTAGGCGTCTCAGTAATGTTTGCTTTGATTGCGAAATAACGCATATTTTAAGTTATCTTAGTTTACCTAAAATTACATATAAAAACTACCGGTATGGCAAACGGACAGAGGGGTATGTAAATTTTAAATTAGTGTAGAAAGATTTTTCAGTTATTTATTCCAGGAATTTGCCTGGCTGTCACGTGACTTTGACATAATTTTAAAAAAGTTTCTGCATAGGTCCAAATGTATTCTTTGCTAAATCTGCGAGGGATATTTTGGAAAATATTTCATATTACAAAACAGCTTTCCTTTAATATTCCTGGCTTGACCCCGAATCGTATTTTAGGTATAACTCGGCAAGAACTTTTTATCGCTTTACGGCAAAATGGCAAGTTTTCGCCTATGTCCAAGGAATCCAAGAAGTGCCTTAAAGATTATATTACTAGCAGGCTTAATAATCAAAACCTCGAAAATCCTAAGTTGCTCGAATCATCCATTTTGACTTTTTTATCCGATTTAAATAAAAAATGGAAATCATGTCACAGAACATACACAAAATTCGTTTCTATATATGATTCTTGGTTAACAAAAAGCATTAATCTGTCTAGGTTATTTCAAATAAAGAAGACGGGTGGTAGACCGACAAAACATTTTGCCGAATGTTCAGCTCGAACTAAAACACGCAAAATTCAAAATCTTGTGGCCAGCAAATCAATACAAGAGCTAGCCACAGCTACCAGAGTAAGTTTGAATCTTTCTGGTAAAAAAGACGCAGCCTTTTTAGTTAAACAAGCAACATCTCAAACTAACCAGGCAACTGAAATAAAAAATGCTTTTCTTGATAACCAAAAAATCTCAAGCAGTTTTACGTCCACGGAAGCCTTGGCATTATTAACTGACCTAAAATTAAGTAAAAACCAGTATATTTCACTACGACCTAGGTTAAAAGAAAAGGGATATAAAAATCTTATTCCATCATATGATCTGGTTCAAGTCGAGAAATGTAAATGTTATCCCGCTAAAGAGGCTATAAAAATAACGGAGTCTTCAGCTGAGATTCAATTACAGCCACTACTGGATATTACTGCGCACATAATTTTAGAAGTTCAAAAAGATGTTCTGGAAGCTTATATACCAAAAGAAAAACCTACAGAGTTGCAGTTTATACACAAATGGGGTATTGATGGGAGTTCTGGGCAGGCAAGGTACAAGCAAAGATTTTTGGATCAAAATGTGAATGATGCAGATTTACTCTTAGTTTCATTGGTTCCACTTCAAGTACGACACAACTTATCAGACAAACCGGATACACAAAAAATTATTTGGAAAAACCCTAAATGTTCATCTACAAAATTCTGTCGTCCAATAAGTTTTCAGTTTAAAAAAGAAACAAAAGAAACCACAAAATTTGAAGTAAATAAAATAGAGAACCAAATTATAAATTTAATTCCAACTGTAGTACCCTTTCATCAAACAAACATTATTATAAATCACAAATTATTCCTTACTATGTTGGATGGCAAAGCAGGTAGCAACTTAACGGATACGTCAACTCAAACCTGTAACATTTGTAAAGTTACACCTAAACATATTAACAATTTGGAATATGTTAAAGAGCTGCCCGTAAACAAGGACAATTATAAATACGGGTTATCATCGTTACATGCCCATATCCGTTTCTTTGAATGCCTGATTCATGTAGCTTATAGATTAGAAATAAAGAAATGGCAAATAAGAGATGCACAAGAAAAACAAAATTTTGAAATCAGGAAAGCTCATATTATTGATCAGTTTAAAAAGGAACTTGGATTATTGATAGATCTTCCTAAGCAGGGTGCAGGATCCACCAATGATGGCAATACTGCGCGCACTTTTTTTGAGAACTATGAAAAATCAGCTTTAATAACAAACTTAGATCAGACTTTAATATGGAGATTTTATATTATATTGCTTGTTATATCCGCAGAATATGAAATAGACACTGAAAAGTTTCGTAGCTATACTTACGATACAGCAAAACTTTTTGTTGATCTATATAATTGGTACAAAATGCCCCAAAGTGTTCATAAAATGTTAATTCATGGGGCAGACATAATAGACGACTTTATTCTGCCAATTGGACAGCTCGCTGAAGATGCCCAAGAGAGTAGGAACAAGGACTACAAATTTTACAGGGAGCATAATACGCGAAAAAACTCAAGAGAAAATACAAACGAGGATTTAATAAAACGAATGTTGATAACGTCTGATCCAGTCATTTCTTCCATGCATCCATCACGATCATATAAATCTCTAAAAGAATATCCTTTAGAAGCCAAAGCGTTATTTAAATGTGTTGAAATTCCTAATTTATAGTTGATTCCTTTTATTACATTGTTACTTTCCCAATATACTAGTTTGCTTTTGCTTAAAGAGTTTTATTTACTATTTTTTTGTACCAGGCGCCTGTGGTGCAGGAATTTATAGAAGGGATATCTCATAAAACTTGTTTCTTGGGGCAGCATATATTAACGTTTAGGTAGAGTGTTAAATTAATTTAAATTGGGTACCAAAATATACCAAAATCCTAATAAATAGCACCCCAGAAAGCAAGTTATATTAGGTTATTCAAAATGATCCATCTTTTTGCAAACCCTGTATGATAATGAAAATATTCTCTAGGTTTTAGTAAATTCTTAATTATTTCTTCACTTTTGGTCAAGATAATTCTATTCCAATTCTTATGAACCAATATATAGTTTTGTCTTACTGGATATCTCATTCCTTCCACCGCGCGCGGCTAATAGTGTAGCGTATTTAACTTTTCTCAAGATTCGCGTTTTATTACAACTATTAGGAGGGACGGTCAAATGAATAATTTATTTTCTGAAATATTTTTGGGGGGTCATTGACCAAATGACCCTATGGAAGAGCCGCCACTGGAAGAAACATGGATAAAGGCAAAATGGTTTTAATATTGTTTAACGTTTTTAAACTGTTACAAAACACTCAATAAATGAAACCAAGACAAATTGTTTATATTTTGTGAAAATATCACCATAAAAATATAACAATTTCATAACATCAAAATACAGAGTTCCGGAGTTTTGCTATGCAAGAAAATTTTAATCCGGAATATATTCATGAAATGAACGCGATGTAGGGTTCCAGAGTCCTCCCTGGGACCAATTTTTCTGATAATGGACGTCCGACAAGTGTATTCAAAGTATATAATCATTTACTAGATCGTCGTTCGTTATTCTATTGTGTAATTGTTTTGGTGTGGACGCAATTATTCAGCAGAAAATCACTCATAAAAAGAGAAAGCTGCAATACTCGCTGAATCATAAAAATAACAATTACGTTAAAATGTATACTGCATTTAATTTGCCTTATCGTAGATTACGTTTTGGTTAAACTGTTTACTTGTGTATTAACTTTTATTAAATAGTCATAACAATGAATTATTATCCCAAAAAGGATAGTAAATTCTGTCTTTGTGCATATTCCATCATAGATTTTTTTCTGACGCTGAAAACAAAAACTCTGGACACCGTGCGATAGGCACATTCCAACGTTTAGATTTTTGTTTGGTGCCATATATCTAATTGCCATTTTTTGCTGCTTTTCATTTGTGTTTTAAGAATATAAGTTATGTATAATTGCAGTTAGATATTTCATCGTTTTGTAATTTTATTTCTAAATATATCTTTTTCAGATTAAGTGCAAGTAAGCTTCAGCTTTTTTATCATGTAGTTAATAATAAATATTTCTTTATTCTTTGGTTCTGTAATATACCGACGTGAAAAAAAATTGTAGGCAACACCAATAAAAAGCTTATAATTTTCGAAGATCATATTTTAATTTGAATTTGATTAAATTATTTCACTATCGATTTAAATTAATATTGATTATTGTTTTTTAGAAATGTTTATAATCAATAGCAAAAGTTATTATGCCTATTTTGTGCAGAAGCAAAATATTTTATTTTTAGTGGCACAACTTGGCGTTATATTGCTAATCATAGATGTGCATCAAATATATATTTTTTTAGTTTAAAGCCAAATATTTAAGAAAGTATCAATTTTAGCCATATAACATGTTATGCAAGAAAGTGTTAGAATTTTATGTAGAATTTAAAAATCAAGTCAAATATAGGGTGTCCCATTTACAAAAATACAACTTTTAGTAGCCCTACTTTTTTACGGACCCCGTATAATTCAAAATATTTTTAGAATGAGCGCGATTTACATATGTATCCCATAGCATAAACAGTTTGTTTTCAAATTGTACCTGTTCGACGTAAATTACTTTTTTCAATCGTTGACTCACCCGATACGATATAATACTGGAAAAAAAAAAACTTGTCTTAATACCCATTTAGAAATTCGGCTTTTAAAGCTTGGTTAATATTTTTGGAGGACATGTAGAACATATCAATGTTATCGCAGTGAACATTTTGAATTGAATTGAATTGCTAGATTGTTGGCGCGGATACTAGTCCATTTGCCAGATTGCTCTCCGTCCGGGGCTCAGAGTCGTTAAATCGACGACCCTCGAAGTCGACCCTGCACCTTATTCCAGTTTGGAGACGTTATCGGTAGGATATCCGGATGGCGAGCTCTAAGCTCCCGAATACCCCGAAGCTTTTTAATATTTCCTCTTTAAATTTTGAAATGCATCTTGGCTTCCACTAGATGCCCCTTGAGAGTACTACTGATATCACGAGATGACCCTTTCTTTCAAGCTATCCCCTTACCCCTCCCACTCCCGCCACGTAGCGGCCATTACGCTAATATTCTATGTAGAACTGCGGCAGACAAACGGGATAGAATGCAGGAACAACTAGGCTTCACACGTTCACAGCGTCTGCTCCCTTTCTAGCGGGGTCGTTAGTTTCTACACTGAGCGTTTGAGTCTCCCGTTTCCCCCCGAAACAAAGCAGCAAAACCGAACACGTGGCACCACTTATGTTAGTAACACAGCGGTCTCCATTCGACGAGACGAACCGGAAGACTGCAGTGAACATTTGCAGAGTTTAACATTCTAAATATAGGAGAGTTTGCACAGCTATTAGTGTGAGCCATAGGAGGTACAGACGAATCTGCCAGGCTTAAGAGTTTAAATTATTTACGTAAATAATTGTAATCTGTGGCCATGTTGTTCCTAAGTGCCAAAGATTTTAAGAACTTGTTCTGTAGGCCCTCCATTCTTTGAATATAGACATCATATATAGGATTCCAAACAGAGGATGCGAATTCAGTCGACTAAAAACATAAGCGTGATAGAGGGTCAGTAAGGTACTATTGTTTTGAAACGCTTTCGATTGCCTGTTTATGTATCCCAACGTTCTAAACGCATTATTAATAATATTGTCAATTTGTCGATCGAAAAGCATCTTATCATCGAAGATAACGCCTAGGTCTCATGCTTGTTTTAAGTGGTGGCGGAAGCTATCGTTGGAGTAGGTTCTTTGTTTGAACGGCTATCCGTGTATTGTGTGATAAGTACGTCGCGTCGTGCATGGTGCGATATGGAAGACAATAATACTGACGTGGATATGCAAATACCGTCAACTTCGGATGTCGGTAATAACGTTGAAAATGTTGGAGAATTTAGTAAGAAAAGTGTATGTGAATGTGTGGTGTGTGTCTTAATAATAAAGGGATTTTCACCATTAAACTTCGCTGATAAGCTTCAAATAATTTCCAAAGAAAGGGCAAACGGCCTATGAAAGATTTAACCACAAAAACGAAAAACTGTATTAGACATTTTTATGCGGAAAAACAATACGAACAATTTAAATGGCTAACAGGGTGTGAAGATATAAGTAAATTATTTTGTTGGCCATGTTTACTTTTTGAAAATGAAAAAGGTCTCTGGAATAAAACTGGTTTTTCTGATTTAAACAATTTCCATAAAGCTGTAAAAAGATACATTATGTCCAAAGCGCATTTGCAGGCCGTCATAATACAAAGTCTTCGGCAAAACCAGAATTGAACACCCCCTTAATAAACAGTTGGAAATTAGTTACCGCCAACACAATGAACTAATCAATAAAAATAGGCAAATATTAAGAAGACTTATCGATGTTGTTTATTTTCTCGGACTGCACGAATTGGGTTTTAGAGGTCATGACGAAACAAGGGTTTCTTCAAATAGAGGAAATTTTCAAGATTTACTTAGTTTAATGGCTAAATATGATGATTGCTTAAAAAATCATTTAGAGTTTAAGATTTAATTTCCGCTGTTGCAACCATTATTCTAAAAAGAATTAAGCAGGAGATTGGCGAGGCGTGGTTCATTGCTGTTGTTCTGGACGAAACAACTGATATCACTAATTTTAGCCAATTATCTATAGTAATACGCTACGTTAAAATAGACGGAAGTATTCAAAAGGGATTTTTAGATTTTAAGAATGTGTCCGAAAATCGTACAGCAGATGCATTATATACCGTAGTTTATAACATTACTAAAGAAATTAATGAAGAGAAAAAATTAGTTGCTCAAAGCTATGTTGGAGCTGCAGTGATGGCAGGACAATTAGGGGGTCTGCAAGCTAAAGTTCGAGAAACTTTCCTAAGTGCTGTGTTTGTCCATTATTTTGCTCATAAATTAAATTTAGTTTTATCCCAATCCATCAATCACATTGTCCACAAACGTTTGCCCAAAGTAGCTCCTACTAGGTGGAACTATAATGGAAGACTTGTGTTTTTTTTAGATTTTAATTTTAATTATTTGTTGAACATATTTTCAGAAATATTTCCATTCTCGGACAATGTTTTTAATATATTACAAACTAAAACAAATGATATTGCTTTTTGCCTAAAAAAATTGGATGATTTTAAGTCCATGTTAAGCCAAAAAAGAGATGACTTTGACCTATTTTGGGAGAAAACGATGACGTTAAATGTAGAGCCAAGCGTCTTCGAACAGACAAGGTGGGAGATGTTCAAACATCATACAGACGCCTCTTTTATGAAATAATCGATCAAATTCAGCAACAAATAAACTATAGATTTAACGATTTAAATGATTTTAAATTCCTCGAGCTCTGAAATTTTGATGCATTTAAAGGAAAAACTTTTCCAGAATATGCGTTAAAATCTCTTCTTCTTCATTATGGCCAGTTCTTCGACAGAGTGTTACTGCGATCTGAACTAAAAGTGATTTACGAAACTGATGACACGAAGCTGATGACATTAGCACAAAAAATAACGCTAAGGAACTAATGCAATTTTTAAAAGACAAGGAGCTTGAAGATGTTTACACCGAAGTGTCGAAATTGACGAGAGACTTTCGCATACATCGCTGTTGTCCATTGAAAATAAACTTCTCCAAAATGATCGAAGACTCGAATTACATTACTAATAGGTATGTTTCTAAAAATTGCTTCCCTTTCTTAAAATTTCACCGCACGCCCCTGTGTATTACTTTATAAATCTTCAGGTCATCCGCATAAAGTAAATAATTTGAAAATTTAAAGCATTTACTAATATCATTTATATAAATGATAAAGAGTAAGGGTCCCAGATGACTCCCTTGGGGTACCCCAGATGTCGAGATAAATGAATCAGACGAGGATCCCGCAACGGAGTGCTCCCGATCACTTAAATAAGATATGAACCATTTGAGGATTATGCTGTCTACACCGATATCGGACAATTTATTAATACGAATTTCGTGGTTAATTTTATCAAATGCTTTGCTAAAGGCCGTGTAGATTGAATCGAGCTGAAGACGGTTATCCAAACTATTTAAGATGAATTACGAGTAACTATGAGGTTAGAGTCAATCGATCTATTTGCAAAAAATCCGTGCTGCTGGCTATTGATTATGTTTTTAACTAGGTAAAAAATGTGTTTATAGATTAACTTTTCAAACACCTTTGCAAACGTACAGAGTTTACAGATCGGTATAGTTTTTTATATTACTCCTATCACCAGACTTATGGATGGGCACAACAATGGCCCTTTTCCATACAGTAGGAAAATGGCCCGCATGGAGCGATTGATTAAATAATTTTAGAAGTGGTTGGCATAAACCATTGGCGCATTTCTTGACAAATATAGCTGGAATGCCATCAGAACCGGCTCCCTTTTTAGGATCTAGTTCTCTGAGCACAGAAAGAACCTCCGACTCACACAATTGAAGTCGACTGAAAGTCGCATTTCCTGAGAAACTCTCTGACGTTATTAGGTTGTTAGTTTTTGGCTCAAATACAGATTTTAAAAAAAGTCGCAAAAAGGCTACAAACATCATTATTATTTCTAGCTGTACAATTTTCAAAATACACTTCCAAAGGTGTATCTGTTTTTCCGCGTTTAGCAGATACAAAATGCCAAAATTTTTTGCAATTTGTGGGAATTTCCGCCTCAATATGATTGATATAATTTTGGTAGTCTTCTCTAATTAGTGTCTTTGAACGGCTTCTAAGAGTTCTAAAGGTATTTGAATCACTCAAACTTCCATAAACTTTCCATTTATTATTTATTTTCACTCAGGTGCAAAAAATTCGATCCATACGAATTTTTTAATAAAACATAAAGATCTTTGGATATTAAACTTTAAAATAAGTTATAGATTGAAAAATACGTATTGAATATCAATAAAACGCATAGTTTACAGAAAATAAATCTTTATTTTATATAGCCATTCGCTATAATACAGAAAATTTAAAAAATAATCAAAACTTCTTGAATAAAAAATTGTAACACAAAAAAATGTGGTGTATGCAGTGATACTTAATACCTAGTGTTTTCTCCTCGGGCCCTTATAACAGCTTGAAGACGGCGTGGCATCGAGGTAATCAAGCTCTGGATGTCAGTTCTCTCCATATTTCCTGAACAGCCGCACCAAGCTCAGCCAAGTTGTTTGGACGAGGTAGTCGTGCTCGATATTGCTTTCCCATTATGTCCCAAAGATGCTCAATTGGATTGAGATCAGGACTGCAAGCTGGCCAATTCATACGGACAATTCCCACCTCTTCTAAATAGTCATTGACGATCCTAGCACGGTGCGGACGCGCATTATCGTCCATGAAAATAAAATTGGGTCCGATGAACGGGGCAAAAGGTATCACATGCTCATCAAGAATGGTCGTTATGTATCTTTCACCCGTCATAGAACCGCCATCCACGATAGCTAGGTCAGTACGAGCTTCGAAACTTATACCACCCCAAAACATGACTGATCCTCCTCGATAGCTTATTCTTTCTGCAATATTGCACTGAGCAAATCGCTCTCCTTGCCTCCGCCAAACTCTTTCGCGGCCGTCTGGTGACCTCAAGGTAAACCTGGACTCATCTGAGAACAACACACTTCGCCAATCTGCGTCATTCCAGTTTTCGTGTTCTCTTGCAAAGGCAAGTCTATTTCTGCGATGTTCTACGGATAATAGTGGACATAGGGCTGGTCTTCTGGATGCTAAATGAGCTTCAGCAAGTCGACGCCGAACTGTCCACCTGCTTACATCCACATTTCTCACTTCATTCAGACGATTGGCCAATTGAACTGATGTGTCATGCCGATTTCTCAAACATGAAGTTACCAAAAATCGGTCATCTCGTTCGGATGTTGCCCTTCTACGACCGGAACCTGGCCGCCTTGTGAAATTGCCGGTTTCATTGAATCGCTGAACTGCTCTTTGAACCGCCGAACGACTAACACCTAACACATTAGCTGCATAATACTGGCTACGACCATCTTGAACTAAAGCCACCGCTCTAGCTGCATCCGTCGGAGTTAAGAACATTTTATTGCAATTAGAATTAAGAATGCAACGGCTTTTGACACTACAAGATCACTATGGTAACCCGGGTTAAAATAAATGCAACCAACAAGGATTTATATTTTCGCTTATCGGAGGAATTTTAACAAATAAAAACATAAATTCCTATTTGCGATGAGAAATGCAGAACTAATATAAACATTTTGGTTTATTTGGGATATACGAGGGCATACCTGAAGATACATATGCCATATAATAACTTCAGAGTCGAAATACTTAAAATAAATGAGAAAAAAGAAATGGATCGAATTTTTTGCACTTGAGAAATATAGAAATCCAATATGATGGAACAAAATAGCGCTTAATAAAAATGTTTGAAAAAACACTATTGCCTTTTCCAACAAGGAGTGAGTGGCACCTAGTATTTAAATATATAGTGTGTCCAAGATAAGGATGCATAGCATGGGGATCTCGGAAATGGTAAAAGATATAGTGTAGGTTAAATTAGACAAAAGTTGCGTATTTTGATTCCCAACAAAATCCCGTTTTACACATTTGGAAATTCGAAGCCGTTCCGGAAATATCCGAGAAAAACCGAAATATTGCTATTTCGTTTTAATTTTTTTTAAGCTATTTCAAAAGATATGAAAAAACGGAAAACACTTTTTCATTCTAACTATAGGGCATGAAATCCCTAACGATATAAGGAAGAAAAAACGGTTGACAAGTTCGAATGAATGTGTTTATTTATTTACTAACTATAACAAATGTTCAAACAAATTACCTCCATTTCCTAAACAGAAGTACGCCCGTCTCACGGTAGACTCCGAAATATGACTTAACATTTCAGGAATAATTGTCCCAATGTATCTTCCTTCAAACCGTTCAGCTAAATATTAGCGAACTTCTATGGAGTTATGGGCTGGAGAACCATCTTGTTGGAACCAACAGCCGTGTACAGCGCCTAACGTAAATTATCTAATACATCTTCTAAATCGTGTCTCAAGATCTCAAGGTACGGCTCGGAAGCTAATGAATTGTGAAAGAAAATAGGGCCTATAATCTTGCTACCAAAAATCCCACACCAAATATTAAATCCAAAGCAATCTTGATGTCTGGATGGTCTATTTACACGTGGATTTCGTTGTGACCACTAGTGTTGCGCCTGTTAATAATATCGTTATTGGTTACCATGCTTTAATCAGACCAAATCACTTTATAAGGAAACTTAAGACACATCCTGGTATACCACTCACAAAAATGTCTACGTCGTTCGTCGTCACCCGGGAGGTTTTTGTCGGGATAATACAGGCTTTAAATGATCCCTATTCTTTTAGATTAAATAGCAAACGCCAAAAAATACACTTGTCAGGTTGTCTCCGCTCTGGGTATTTGTTGGAATACATGCGTTCAGCTCCTACACAATTTCTTTAGCATAAAATGTAGCAATATAGCATATCACATTTTTCTTCGTTTGTAAAATTACCTGCATCCATTGTAGAACAAAATAAATTAAAAAACGACAACAGCAATAAAAATACAAACATTTACTTGTTTTAATATTTGTTAAATAAATAAATACATTCATTCGAACTTGTCAACTGTTTTTTTCCTATTCTCGTTAGGATTTCATGGCCTACTATAATAAAATGCTAGAAATGTATTAAAAAGCTTTTTTTCTGGATAAAAACATAAGTAACTATATTGTGTAGTACATCGTTGAATTCGCAATGAAAAGCGCAATATAATACTGGGTGTACTTTTTTTCCGTCCCATAAGAAAAATCAAAGTTGATGGTGATTCCATCGAAACGAAACATTGTAATGAAAATTTGTTAACGTCACCTTGCTCAGCTTCAAAAGAAAATTAAAACGAAATCGCAATATTTCGGTTTCTCTCGGATATTTCCGGAACGGCTTAGAATTTTCAAATTTGTAAAACGGGATTTTGTTGTGCATCAAAATACGCACTTTTTGTCTAATTTAACCGACACTATATCTCTTACCGTTTCCGAGATCCCCATGCTGTGCATCCTTATCTTGGACACACTATACAGTGTTTTTTTTTAATTCTTTCCGAATTAGTAGTTCTTGTGGGGGATATTCAGTTTTGTCTGATATAATTTCCGTTTTTCAAATGCAATCTACACATTTATCGTACATTCAGTGCTTCCATTTTAAAATAATTAGTTCAAAATGAATATTTATTTATACATTTCCGTTTAGAAGCATCGTGCACGAATTTGAAAAAGTAGATTGCTAATTAACATACTTACATACCATCATGTTCACAGTATTGGTGCTGATTTTCAATTGAACTCAATAAAAGTTGTTAGCACATTGGCTAGGTTAACTAGAGGTCATTAATGTTTTTCTTGAATTTCGGCTTCTAACAACTTAATATTGTTTTTAAATCATTTTCTCAAGGCTAATTCTGTTGTGCGAGAGAACAGATTCGAACTTTTATTTTAAGTGGCTATTTTTAATTCGTGCAGTTAATAACCGCGTCTGATTTTGTATACTTATATTTTAGAGTGACGAAAATATCGCACCCATTTTGATGTCAACTTGGGAACGACCCAGAAGACTATATTATATGACTTTTGCACTATTTTTGTTACACGCCTATTACAGGATGTAACAAAAGTAAGGAAACAGCGAAATATCTCTAGCCACCGCTTACCTGAATTTAATGAAATAAAAGGAAAATTATTTTTTTTATGGAACACCCTATATTATATTATTTTTTAAAAATCTTTATGAAAGTCACTAGTCTATAATTTAATGTATTACCTTTTATTAAAATACTTGCACATTAAGGGTTACCTGATATGTTTGACAATGTCAGTTTTAAAACCTAAAGAATTTAAATTTTAATTATACATAAAGGTTAAAAATGCAAGATATTTGTAACATTTTTAATGACAATTAATGACCTAACAGAATAACCAGAAATCCAATAACTAAATCTACCGTGAGTAAAATTAACAAAAAATGTCGTGAAACTGGAAAGGTAAAAGATTTTGTACGTTCTGGCAAACCGCAAAGAACAATAATTCCTCATATTGCCACCAAAACTCAAGCAAGAAGGAACAGCGCCCCAAGTTTAAAAGTAGATTGTAAAAAACAACGGAAATAATACAATACAAAAAAGAAATACATAATACAAGAAACAATAAATTAATGAAATCAAGTAAGTTGTTTAAAGTGTTGTCCATTTACTTCCTGACAGTATAGGCCAAATACTGTGAGCAAACGTTTAATACATTATAAAAAAATGCCAGCCTACTCGATTCGTCTACGTTCGATTCCTATTCGCTCCTTTAAATCCTTGAAATCATTGGGCTTTGTTCCATACACCACATTTTTAGGTGTCCCTACAAAAAGTAGTCGAGGTGTGTGAAGTCCGGAGACCGAGGTGGCCAATCTATTGTACCCCTACGTCCAATCTATCTTCCAGAAAAGACATTGTCTAAATATTCCCGAACATTTCGAGCAAAATGCAGTGGAGTACCATCCTACTGAAACCATATTTTATCATTTGATGCATCATTACCTAAAAAAATCAAGTTTAAATACTTAATACAGCAGGTAGAGTAAAGAACTTACGGTTATTCGGAAATAGTTCAGCAATAGCTGGGACAATTTTGGTCCTTAAAGGATTCAAATCTCTTTCTCCAGTTAATGTGACATCCATGAAGAAAGGACCGATTTTTACAAGCTTTATACTACACCAAATATTTATCTTTTGGGGAAATTGGATATGATTTTCACTTCAATCTGGATTTTCCCTGGTTCAATATCGAAAATTATGCCGTTAACTTTTCCATTAAAAAAAAAAGTTACTTCGTTACAAAAATTTGATTGACAAAATTTAGATTGGTATTGCAAGGTTCCATCATGATTTCACCAAAGTTATTTTGTTTGGATGAAACTTTTCGGTTTTTAGAAGTCGGTTTACAGACGTGTGTGAGACTTCATTTTTTCTTCATGTTCTGGTAGAAAGTTGCATATTTTCTTCTAAACTGATTAGAACATTTAAAGTTTTATCACCATTCTTTGCGCTTTTAAGTCTGCCAGAACGCACAGCATCTTTTACCTTTCCACTTTCACGAAATGTGTTGTGAATTTTACTTACGGTAAATTTAATTATTGGATTTCTGTTAAGATATTTGTCATTAAAAATGTTACAAACATCTTGAAGTTTTTCTTTCTCTCCTCATAACCCAGTATAATTAAAAGTTCAATTCTTTGGGTTTCAGTTAAATGATCCATTTTTGTATATCAACAAAACTGACATTGTCAAACATATCAGGTAACCTTTTATGTACACGTATTTTAATAAAAGGCAATACTGTTGACTTTCGGTAGTACTGAGAATTTTAGGCAGATTTTAAAAGACTAATTAATCTAATATAGGGTGTTCCATTAAAAAAAAATTCCTTTTATAACAGAAAAACACTAACGCAGCAATGCGGAACTCGCCATTCGATCCGGCATAATTTCATATTTAAGTGAACATATTTTCAGTAAATTTAGGTAAGCGTTACCTTACTTTTGTTACACGCTGTATGTGTATTCCCCTCGGTTGAACAGGGTTGCCAGATCAGGTTATGCTAAAATCGAGCATTTCTATTAAAAACCGAGACTTTTGATTAAAAATCAAGACGCTGTTTTTTAGGGACACAACATAATAAATATATTGAACAACAAAATGTTTATACATGTAAACAGTTTTGGTTGTAAATGCACTTCCACCTTTACTTCTTTAATATAGGTTTAAAAAAGTAAACTTGTAGCTAATGGGCGCAACATTTTAAGCACATTTGTATTACCACACTGACCGCGTGTCAACACCCTGTATACAAAAAATTCAACTCATATTAAACAGACATTTTTCTTCTAAAATTATTATTAGGAAATAAAGGTCAAGTGGCCCATGTGTTGGCGCATATAAAATCAGTTTTAATCTAAAACTCAATAAATTAAGGGAGAACTGCACGCAAAAAGTGAAAAACTAGCGACAAGGTCTAGGCGAGTTGAAAGTAAGATGAAAAGGTACCTACGCATTAAAAAAACTTCCTGCACGTCCGACCTCAAAAAAATGTGTTATGTATAGGTAATTTAAATTACATTTCGGTTAAAAATGGGTTCAAAAGGGTTCACGCGCTGCAGAAATACACAGACATGAGTACGATTTACCATTTCAAATTTTGCAGTTACGTAGACAAAGGATCAATGTAAGGCGGTAAAGAGCCATTTTGTTAAAAAAAATTATATGCGAAGGCATGTGCGTCAAAAAGTGGTCAAAAAATGGTCGAAAATAGACAAATCTACTTTTATTTTATAACTCTACGACATGGTAATATTTTGGTAAAAATCCAATATGGTGAAACAAAATGGGGGCCTAGTCAAATGTTAAAAAAAATATAGGTAGTAATTAACTAGTAACATTTTGGTTCGAATCCAAGATGACGAAACAAAATGGCAAAAACTGTGGTATAGAGATGAACAAAGTGAAATGTTTGTAATCGTGAAAAAAATTTCAGGTTTTACATATCTTTACGTTTTAGCATCCCTAGATGCCAAAAAATATGTTTTCTCAATTCCATTGTCTGTCTGTTGGCCTGTATGTCAGTTCGCGGCGTAGTTAAAAACTACTTAGACAATTGAGTTGAAATATTAAAGATTACGTATGGATGACCTGGTAACATTTTGGTAAAGATCCAATATAACGGAACAAAATAGCACGTTAAAAAATTATTGAAATGTAAAAAAAATTATTTCTAAAAAAAATATCCAATTTACCTCAAATTTTTCACATAAATCAAATGTTGCATAGAAATCAACCTTTAATATTTTGATACGAATCCAAGACAGTAAAAGAAAATAACCATAGTATGGGTCAATGCAGGATATAGAATCTATATATGTGTCTTGAGGATGCAACGATAAAGTTGCGAAACGTCGACAATTTAAAAAAAGACTTTTGTTTTTTTTACTGGATCCTAACCCCAAATAATACACCACTTTAACATATCAACAAAAGGATCGTTAATGAAAACCATTTAGAAACTTAATATCTGGGAAATAGCTGTGGACCATCCAAGTAGGTAAGGACTGATAATATGGGTTTCATGTAGGATATAGAATCTATATGTCTTGAGGATAAACAGTAAAATTGCGAAACGTTGCCAATTTAAAAAAAAAATTTATTTTTTTGACTGGATCCTAACCCCAAATAATACACCACTCTAACAAGATTTTTTTAACATTATTCCGCCATATTGGATTTTTACCAAAATATTGACAGATCCCCATATGACCCTTAATTTGTGACTGTTTTTTTAGCATCTAAGGGCGCTAAAACTTGAAGATATGTAAAACCTGAGAGGGTGATTTTTTTTCACAATTACAAAAATTTTATTTGGCCGCCATTTTATTCCGCCATTTTGAATTAGTAACAGTGCTACTAGTTGATCCCTATACCACAATTAGTTATGGCACACAATTTGAAAGTAATCTATTAGTTTGTTTTTTCAGGCTGAATATTTAAATATTTTATTATGCCGCCATTGTGTTCGGCCATCTGGGATTCGTACCAAAAATACTTTGATGTTTCTGCAAATTTTGAGATAAATTGAATAGGTAGTTTGTAAATAATAATTTTTTTATATATATATATATCTTATATGGTACGTTAAATTGAAATCTTTATCAAAAATTATAGTATTTAAGTATTATATTTTCTTTTATATTTTTTAATAAAATTGTTTAAAAGCGCATTTTTGTTCGTTATAATTTATACAGTAGATACTTAAAACCAATTGTAAATTTTTTGCGGTATCCGTATACGTATACATAACGTACCGAATTGCGTAAATGGTGGAATAATCCCTTAAAGCCACCGACGCACACAAGTATACACAAAATACAAATTTAGGAAGACATAAATAATTTTTTCAATCTCAAAAGAAACTTCTGCAACATAACTTATTTTTTAGCCTATGAATCTAGTTAGCCATGGACGGGAATATTTTGTCATTTGGTTTTCGTAAACACCTGTGACAGCTTGTCAAGTTTGAAATGTCTAAAACGCATTCTAAAGTTTAAAGGTGTAGTAAAATTTATAGTGATTTCTTTTTATTTTAAAGAGATTTCAAAGAAAATTACAACTTTAATTTTGGTATGGACGGTAAGTGTTATCTGTAATTTTATTATTTTAAAACAATTTAGCCGGCAAAAGTTTATTTGGGCTGGTACGCTTGCATATTAGTTTTATATGTTAAAAATACGCTTGATTCTACAAAAATTTAAGTTCAGAACAAAGTTTGTTATAGCTAACCGCAACTAAACTTAATAATTTTTTATTTATAATGTTGCATATTACTTTTGCTTTAGAGGGAATAGTTAGTATTTGTGCGGAAAGTTGCACTTTTTTAAAAGCAAATGATTAAATGTCAACATGTTCGTGATCTAGAATTTCAAAAGTATTTAGTCTAGGCCAGACAAACATAATATCCGTAAATTAAATATAGCCATGTAACTAGAAATGATCCCATGTATGTCTTTTCCACAAATGAAATTATTTACAGTGTTGCCACATTAACATTTGTTTTTTATACCTACAAGGTGATCAATTTGTAAGTGAAATCCATTTACATCTTTCAAATGGCAAGATTTGCAAAGTAAAAGGAGACCAAAGTTTTTTATTTCAGGCGAAATTTTAAAATTCGTAAGCAGTGTTGCCAGATTTCTTTCAGTTTTTTAAAATAATCGTTAGGTAACGGAATCTGTTTTATGTTTCGTATTTCAAAAAATATCTATACATAAGGTTTAAATATAAAACTATTGTAAGTAAAATTTACAATGGTAAACAGCCAGGTTAACAGTTTTTGAGGTGTTTTTCTGAAATACGTGTTTTTTTTTTCAGAAAACATTCCACTAGCACTAATTCCGATCCCAGTAGCACGTAGGAGTTTATATATAATTTTAAAACCAGGCTTCTAAAAAAACACTGATCAATTATGTCACAGATAATTTAGAAAGACGGGGCCTACTAAAAGACAAAAATTACAAGGGTGAATTAAGGAAGAAACTGTCTGTATTTTTAAATAAATTTACGTCCTTATGGAACAAGTGTCACAGAACGCCCGAGTATTTTGAAAAGTGCCATGTAAACTGGTTAAATGGCAAAATCGATATTAGAGTTGGTGATAATAATAATGAATTTGAAAGAACACAAATGGGAAGACCTATGAAAAATTTTGATGATTGTTCAAATACTACATGCTGCTAAAGTATCCCTTACATTGTCCGGTAAGCGAGACGCAGCTTCAATGTTGGATCAGCTTACAATGACGCCTACAAGAGCTACACAAATTAAAAAATCATTTCTTTTACCAACCGTCCACCCAATACCTTATACCCCCGAAAAAGCTCTTGCATTGTTAGTTAATGCTAACTTGACCAAAGTTTCATATAACCTATTAAGGCAGCAAGCTAAATCGCAAAAAAGATTATAAGTGCTATCCTGCTAAGGAAGGTATTTTGATAAGCGGGTTTTCGGCGGAAATACAACTACAGCCTCTTTAAGATATAACCATAAAAAGATTGTCAACTTTTTAACAAAGTGTTTTAAATGAAAATGTTTTAGAGAATGATCAGCTGGAAATAATATTTAAGTGGGGTTGTGATGGAAGTAGTAACCAAAAGGAATACAAGCAAAAATTTCATGTCGAGGGAATATCTGGTTTTAACTTGTTTATTATTTCTATTGTACCATTAAAATTTTCTGCAAAAACACTTGGTAGTAAGTTACAGAAAATATTATGGCAAAATCCAGCTGCGTCTTCAACAAGGTTCTGAAGAATAAAATTTGTTATGAAAAAAGAAACAGCTGAGTTAACCAAACAAGAAGTAGCAAATATTAGGGATCAAGTGATACAATTAAAACCCACTGAAATATTAGTTAATAATCTGATGCCAGTTAAACAGATATTACTTTTAACTATGGTGGACGGTAAAGTTTGTTCGTCTCTCATTGATACTTCAAGTCAAAAATGTCTTATATGTAAAGCAACACCTAAACAAATGAATGATCCTCAATTAGATCTTTCATTAAGTACTGAAAACTACTCGTTTGGTTTGTCGACATTGCACTGCTATATAAGATTATTTGAGTGTCTTTTACACATCGCTTACCGCTTAGACATTAAAAAGTGGCACGCCAGAACACCTGCTGAAAAAAAAAAATAGTAAAAAACTGTAAAATCAAATTTTTCATCGATTTAGAAATGAACTAGGCTTAATTGTAGACCAGACAAAACAAGGAACAGGAACCACGAACGATGGCAATACTGCCAGGCGTTTTTTTTTTAAATCCAGACGTATCTGCTGAAATTACGGGTCTAAACGTTAATTTATTAAAAAAATTCTGCACAATTCTTTCTGCAATGTCCAGTGGTTTTCCTGTTAACCCAGAGAAATTTAAAGTTTATACTTTGGAAACCAGAAATTTGTATTTGGAATTGTATCCATGGTTTTATAAGTACACAAGGTACTTATGCATAGCTCTGAAATCATTAAACATTGCTTACTCCCTATTAGCCTTCTCAGTGAAGAGGCACAAGAAAGCCGCCATAAAGATTTCAGAAATTATAGGGAGCAATTCACTAGAAAAACGTCAAGGAAAGATACAAATGAAGACTTATTGCATCGTCTTATAATAACATCTGACCCTATAATATCCCAGGTTTTGCCAAATTATAGAAAAAAGCCAGGAATACTAAATTGTGAAATAAGAAATCTGTTGGAAGAACCAAACCTTGATTTTTCGACAGATTCAGAAATTGATAGTGATTAGGCCTTTTGTAAAGTAGTTTATCAATATGTTTTAACCTTTAACTAGATCATTAGTAGTTATAGTTTTATTGTTTTTCTAGTACTTTTTTGTTATTTAAAAAAATATTAATGTATACGTAAAAACGTTAAAGGGATAGGTAACATATATAAGAAAGTCAGTATAATTTTCCCCATAGAGTATTCTGTAAATTTTATAAAAATATTTTTTTTTTATTTTGTTTAATTTTATGTTATATTCACAAATATTACTAATTTAAACAAGTTTTATCTAAATTGCGCTAAATTATACCGCACATACTTTTGTCTTCCCAGATTATCAATTTTGACCTGTGTGCGACGATTCGAATGTTAGTACAGAACTTTCAAATGTCTTGTTTATATTTTGAAAGTGACAGTTTTATAACTCATCTTTTGTTTTTTTTATACAAAAAAAAAACTAGGTTAAAAAACTTTTTTTGACGTAAATATTTTTGAGTCTTGACAGATCCATATCCAGTGTATTTATGTCCGTAACATAAATCTGTCAACGTATCGAGCTTAGCATGATGCGGATACGGTGGGAAATTTGACTTGGCTTAAGTGTCTAGTGGCAGTATTCGCCATGAAGTGGTTTACTACATGGAAACGTTATACCCATATTTTATGGCAACTGGTATATAAGAAAGAAAACTATACATATAACTAAGCTAATTAGATTTTTTTCAGCTAGGCTAATAATATTTTTAAGGAAAACTTAATTTTGAAAAAATAGTTAATACTCATTTATTTTTAGTGATGCTTCTTATTTAAATATTTTGAAATTATTTAAATGTTTTGAAAAGATTTAAATATTTCCTAAACGATTTAAATTTTAAAAAAGATTTAAATACAAAAAGATTTACTATTTAAATCATTTGTCCAAACAAAAATCTACAATCTTTGATTTAAATCTTTGTCTAAAAATAAAAAAGTAGTATAACGGTTTCTTTGTTTAAAAAACGTTATATAGCGCTATAATATTAAACGTATTGCTTCTCCGATTTGTAATTTTCAGTACTATACAAAAACTATTTTAATCTTGCAAACATAGTGACCTTCTTTAAACATGTCTACCTTCAACGAATTTTATTTCTAGTACTCGGCCGTGAACTGGGAGATTTTATCCGTTTTAAAATTAGTTGTTTTTTTTTAATGTAGAATTGCTTGTATTTAATAGAATGCACATTTGTAGGAATGTATAACCAGGAAGTATAATATTTCAGCAATTTTTTTATACAGCCGAAATAAATAATAGCAACAAATAAGGTTTAAGAAAAATGGGACTGGAAGCAAAAAAAGTGATTTTTGATAAATCAGTAAAATAATAAGAATGATGAGGAGCTACCGTTAGGGAGTGTTCTTTTTCCCTACGTACATGGCACTACAGACAAAATAGGACGATTATTTCGGCGGTCCAACAAACGTACAATCTTCAATACATATAACAAGATTGGACAATGCTTGCGATCCTCGAAAAATATTGTACTTTTCCAAACAGAAGGAGTATATAAAATCCCTTACTCTTGTGGAGAAGTGTATGTGGGAGAAACAGGACGCTCAATATCAACTAGACTTAAGGAACATGAACGATGTATTAAAAAGAAACAAATTGTTCAATCTGCTGAAACTTGCAAAATGCAAAGAAACCAAAGTTCTAGCATTGGTTCCAGGATTTCATAAACGAAAAATTAGAGATTCTATTGAATATGAGATATGGGTTACGGTCTGCATTGGACGTGGAAACCGATCTTACCACATTATATAAGTCGGGTCTGAATCTTTCCGACCTCATTCAGTGTTCAGATCTCGTGCAGTAAAGATCCTTGAAGATTCCTCGTGCAATCGAAGACGAAACGTCGGATAGTAATTCCAATTTGACACGGTCTAATCCCAAGAACCATGATTTCTTAATTGACTAAATCTGTGAAAGCTTCCATTCGATGTTAGCTAACCTCTATGAGGAGGAAACCTAGAAGGATGCTAAAACTTTTGGCGATCTCCGGAACATCAAGAAGAAGTTACTTTGCCAGTTGGCCTTTCTCCTTAGATGCCGAGTGGAGGCTGTAGTACCGAAATCAGTACAGGTGAGACATCACGTTACTTTTGAACTGCTAAGAATATTTATAAGCGTGCCAGCAATACATTAGTTAGAGAAAAGATTAAGGCAATACGTCGTGATTTAGATTCAAATACCCGTGAACTAATAGAAATTCATCTGAAATTCGCTTCTAGACTTGGAAGAACCATATTTACAACTTTGGATAACATCACCAATGCATAAACTGAAAAAATCAATCAAGAAGTTGCACTTAAGCAACAAAAGAAGTGTGAAGTATAGAAAAAATGTAGTGAAACCTCCGCAGAATACAGTTATCAACTTGTCATCGAAGTTGTTAACCGAAGCAGAACATTCCGTCCTTTCCAAAGGCCACAATTTCGCAATAGCACCGAGTAGCATTCCGGTAGAAGACGTCCGGTGTCCTCCATTGAAGCAGCAATCAGAAGATTACCAGTCGAGCAAACCGATGAAGTCAGATATGAGACAGCGAAGATCATTAAATGAAAAGCGAAAAAACAGCGATGAAGCACTTAAATTAAGATGCAAACATTCCGGCCCTTCTAGAAGATAGAGGCAATGCTTCGGTCGTCATGGACAGAACGGAATACATGGAAAAGATAACTCAACTTTTTGATGACACCTATAGGGTTTTGCAGGCAGATCCTACAAGTAGAAGAGATCACCAGTCTGATTAACGCATCCAGCCTACCACTAGCGGAGAGGAAATCATTAAAACCAAGCAGCTCCAAGATTCCCAGGTTCTACGGTCTTCCCCTACAAGAACAATGTACCACTTAGACCGATCGTCAGTGTAATAGACTCGCCCACATACAAACTAGGTAAAAATCTTTCATATTTTCTTAATCCATTTACTAGAAAAAAGGATCTTTTTATAAAAGACTCTGAAAATTTCGTGGAAAACTTAAGGCAATCCAGTTCAATCCCCAAGATATTTTAGTCAATTTCGATGTAGAATCACAGAAATGTTCTTGTCAACGACTCAATATCCATTATATCAGACATATAGGATCATAATAATCTTGATAAAAACTTAATTGACCTAGTCTAAGCTTGTCTTACATGTACTTATTTCATTTTTCAAGGAAGTTCAGAAGCAGCTATGGGATCTCCTTTATCACCTGTGGTAGCGATTATATTTATCGAAGCTTTTGAGGATATTGCTCTAACATCTGCTCCACTCAAACTAAAACACTGGTTCACATATATAGATGATACTTTTGTTGTTTGGCCTCATCGACAGGATAATCTACCTCATATTTCTGGACCACCGTAACAACATCATTAGTGGAACGATTCCTTTTCTAGATGTATGTGTTCAAAGGAAGGAAAATGGTACATAGGATATTCTGTGTATATAAAACCGACACATACAAATAGATACTTAAATGCAAATTCCTACCACCATCCAGCACAAAAGAAATCAGTTATTAACTCACTAGTATTTAGAGCCATTTCGATTTCTGATCAAAATTCTCTAACATCGGAAACATCGAAACTGACCGAAGCTTTGAGAAGGAATGGCTATTACACTAAAGATATTACTCTTTCAATTAAAAGATAGTAATCCATCTCCGCGAAACGAGAATGATAAGTAGCCACCGTTAGGGAGTGTTGTTCTTCCCAACATACATGGCACCACAAACAAAATAGAACTATTACTTCAGCGGTCCAACATACGTACAATCGTCAATACACATAAGAAGATTAGACAGTGCTTTCGATCCCCGAAAGATGTACCTTTTCAAACAGAAGGAGTATATAAAATCCCTTGCTCTTGTGGAGAAGTGTATGTGAGAGAAACAGGACGCTCAATATCAACTAGACTTAAGGAACATGAACGATGTATTAAAAATAAACAAATTGTTTAATCAGCTGTAGCTGAACACCAGCATTCCACTGGGCATATTATAAATGTAAAGGAAACCAAAGTAGGTTCTAGCATAAAGTCCAGGATTTTATAATTGAAAAATTAGAGAGTCTATTGAAATTTATAAATATGCAAAAAATTTCAATAGAGAAACGGGTTACGGTCTGCATCACACGTAGAAACCGATCTTAACACAGAATCATGGTTCGGCGAGTACAAGTCTGGTATAAAAGTTCGACTGAATCATTCCGAGCTTATTCAGTGTTCAGATCTCGTGGAGTAAATATCTCTGAAGATGCTTCGTGTAATCGAAAGCGAAACGTCGAATAGTAATTCCAATTTAACACGGTCTAATCCCAAGAACCATGATTTCCTAATTAAGAAAAATGAGACTGGAAGCAAAATTTTCTAAGTGCTTTTTGATAAATCAGTTAAATAAAGAATAGAAGCAAATACATTTTAGAAACGCATTCGTCCAATAAGATAATGTGACAATCGTCCTAAAACTATGCAAATAAGTTATCAAACGTTTATGGACGTGGACTAGAAGTAGGGTTGGGCGATAATATATTTTACGTATTGATGTGCGGCCATAATTTGTGCCAGAAAATCGACCAAAATCGTGTTAAATTTCAGGCGTATGTTCACCCTTAAGATAAAATGTAATTAGTTGTAAAAAAATTATTTTAATATATTATTTAATGGTGTTTTAGTTTCCATTTTTGAAATTGCTATTTAAATTATCTAACTGATCTATATTTCTTGCGATTTAATTTTAAATTATGTTCAAGCTATAACTGGAAGATGCAAGGTTGACCAGGTTTTAAATTTAAATATAATGGAGCATCTCAGAATAATTAATGTTTTCTAAAATTTAGGTTCTATATAAAATAAACAATAATGGGCCTAGGATTGATCCTTGTGGCTCTTCCAGACGGTACTCTGTCACCAATATGCATTTTTAGTTACAGTCTTCTAAGATACGACTGTATAAATTATATCGCTTCGTTGGAAAATTGAAGAATAGTTTCACTTAAGTAAGTAATCGTATCGAACGCTTTGGAAAACTCTCGTGTTATTATTGCCGTAACCTATTTATTGTATATATCTCTAGAAATGTTCCCGCAGAGAAACCTCTGAAATTGCCTAAATTACTATTCTGGCACAACCGAAGTCCTTTGCAACAAATTTGCTGCGATAGTTCTTTGGAAATAAGTAAAAAAACAAATGATATTCAGAGTTTTAAAACTTTGTATCAAGATTCGCTTGCTTCAATGGATTATAATATAATTAATGATACCTTGCGCCGCAAGATGCGAGGTTTCGGTTGGAACAACCCATCATCAGGTTCAGGTACTTCAATCTGACTCTATTATTGCTAATACTTTTGATACAAACCATTCTGTACATGATAACCAGTCAGATGATGGTCTCTTTTTTGCAAATACCCATACTTTTGCAAACAGTCCTGGCAGCCAAAAGACCAAGAGATTGCTACAATATTCACCACCATCAAGCCAATTCAGAACACTTGAACGTATTTACATGATATAAATAAAAAAGCCCTTATCGACTTCTGCATGCCTGCTTATATGTACACATTACATCCTGCGTTCGAATTCTTCACATTATTATTTACAGAAGATATCTTAGACCACTTATTTTTCCTAGCCTGTATTTGTTGTGTGCTGATTTGGTTTGTGTAATCAACCAAATAGAGATCCCATGAAAAAATATTATTTATAAAAGTAGATTTGCGGTGAAACGGAAATACTTTTCCTGTCATTAATAGAGATTAGGTAAGATCAAAGTAATTCTGACCTTCGCGGTTTTAGTCGAAATTTTACCATGCAGGATATTGGAATAAATTACTAATATTACTATCATTTTAAGAAATGGTCAACTATAGGACTAATATGTATAATGTATTCTGCTTAATTTTATCCCTGTTTCAATTCTTGAAAAACATGTCCCTTGAATACATACTTGAAATAATATGTTATTTATTAACCGCCAGTGGAAATCGTTATAATCAGACGTATATGAATAAACCTAATTTCAAGTTAATGCTGCCTCCTGTTTATTTAGGTCATATTTATTTAATTTTAAGTATTCGTTTTTTACCTAATTTCGTTAATCAATTCCTTGATTATTTAGTTTTACATTTTCTTGCAATATAATACTCTGATACAAATAGTTATTATTTATATTTGATGATTTAAAATTAATTAGGGTACTTTAACAAAATATCCAAGATAGGCAAAATTTAAAGAAATTCTCATGTATATAAAGGTGGTCCATCTTTATAAGGGGATTTTTACATCCATAAACCCGATGACAATACAATATTATGGTGTCCATTCGTGTATGTCTTATACAGGGTGCGTAAAAAATTATGCTGAAAAGTAGAAAATAAATAAATGGAAATAAAAAAAGCTTTTATTTATAAACTGTTGAACTGAACAGTAAAAAAATAATTAAACTAGTATAATATTTTTCTATTTGACAAACCTTTTATATTGTGAAATAATATTTTAACTGCTAATGTAATTAGTTATTGGTTTAATCAGTTTTTTCAATTTTATAAACGAGTGATGTTTTATTCATTGAATATTTTAAAGCTGGCTAGTTTTGTTTCAATAAGTTTCTCCTTTTACAGGTATATCATTGATCATGATGACCCTTCAGTTGGACGAGCTTCATTAGGACACTGGGTGACCAGGATCATCTTTTTGTTGCTTCAAATATCCCCATTGTTGAGGTATATAGAAACGTTGGTCTACGGCATCCGAAGTAAGGTGGCTGCAAAAACTGAGAGCGATAGCCAGCAAACTATTTTGTACAGGTAATAGATCTTATAATACTAACAATATTTATTGCATTTTATATAATTCTGAATAGACTTTGCTCCCAGATAAACCTACACCACATGCGAAAGTTAGACATGTAGAGCGTCAATTTTCTTTGGCCTCGGCGCGAGAGTCATGTATGGCCCGCACCAAAAATTTTTGTCGGATATTAAAAATTATTAATAAATTAAAAATAGCATTACCCGCACCAATTCAAATTTTTTGGAAACGAAATCTTATGCATATTTGGGTATTATAATATATGAATTACCGGTTTTGTAAGGTCCTTATTTTTGCTTTTACTATGATATAAATTTGATTTAATCTTATTTCATTAAAATGAAAAACTAATTATAATGGTGTTTTAAAAAAATGCCAAATGCTCATTTTCCTGCAATATTCAGAAAGTGGTGTTTAAATTAGGAAAAAACACATTTTTAACTTTCACAAATATATTTATTTGTACACAAAATTATAAATAATATCTGAACATTAATTATATAACTAGCTGATTAAGAATATCCTGTCTTTTATTAAGGAATTACATTGTAAAATGCCATCATTATGATTTTTTCGAGTAAAACCAATATTATCAGCTTCAACAAACAAGGTTTTTGGGTAATAATATCTAAAACAAAGATAAAATAAATAATTTAATGACAAAAAACGATGCATTGATTTAACGTGCTACAACGGATAAAATCAAATCATATAGAGGCGACATAAACTGCTTTTAGGTGTCCCGTAAAAAATATATTGTAAACATTTTCGAATAAATGTTCTCAGTTCTTAGAAAATACTTTTTTCAATTATCTGTATTGTACAAGTAACAAGAATCTAGTCCCGCCAAGGCCAACGGTCAGACAAAAAAGTCTTGTTAATACCGGTCGGTATGTCAATTCGACTTGTTGAGCTGATTTAATTACTGAGTGCTATGTTATGGAGTTAGTATGAGCATATATATTGTTAAAAAACGCTATTTTCTGTGTATACAATGGCTGCTCCTCCAACACAAACGTATTATATAAACTCTTTTATTATTTATTCTATTTTTTCAATTATTTTGTTATCTCTCTAATATTTGCTTTACCTTAATACGCAATATTTAGACTAGATTATAACAGGTAGTTGCGTTACAATATTTTAAAATTACTTTTTATTGTTTATAAAAACCAATTATTTTCCTAGCTTTAAAGCCCATTACTTTAACGTTTGCATTTTCTTTAATTTTATCCGTAACTATAGTAATAAACTTTTTGCGTAATGGATGACCGTGTTCACCTTCATAACGTCCAAGATTTGATTTTCTCTGCCCGTGAACCACGTCAGTTGGGTTATTTCAATCTTACCGGGATTAACATGATTATCGGTACCGGTATTTTAACAATGCGGTCTTTAACAATAAAATTACCTACTTGATAAAATTATGGCCTTTTTTGGAGGTTGTTCGAATAAAAAATTAGATCTGCGCTTTGGTCCAGGAAAAATTGTCGGTATATATAAAGGCGCTTTACAGCTTGTAGATACCGCAAAACATTTACTTTCAAAGTGATAACATAACTTGTAATTACAATAACTTTTTTCTAAAAGATTTTCCCGTCCGTTTTAAGCCAACCGTTAAATCTAAAATTCTTATATTTTTATACTATAAAAAAACTATAAATTAGGCTACTTGAGTACCTACTTGTTAAAACATATTTTGTGTGAACCTATTAAACTTACTATCAGGCGTAAAAAATTATAAATGTTAATAATAAAACCAACCTACCTTACGGGATCTTAAGGTAATTTGAACAGTGATTTATTGCTCCCACTTCTATTTGAACAATATAAATAAAGACACTTATAACCAGGCATTTTTACAACTACAAAAATAACACTGTATAAAAAAAATGATTGAAAAATTAAATAATAACATAGGCTCTCCCACTATCGATATTGCCGCTTGAGCAAGCACTTTTCCGTGCGGTTTTAAAATATCAACTGGACCTCTTACTATATCACAGATGGCTGGACATCCGCAGGAATCGGAGTTTCACATAAATTCGCTATGCATGCGTTAGATAGGCACTTTCGCATCTGGTTTAGGTTTTTCTGGGCTTTGGTACTGAAATTAGGTAATATTTCCAGCATTTTTATACCTATGGTCTGTTTCCTAAATAAAACCTCGTTAGGTATGCGAAAGGACTACAGGGTGAACCACCATTTTTTATGCCACTTCTATAATTTGGCATTGATCTCATTGCAAAATTCTTTCTTTTCATCAAGTGCAAGTAGTACCACCCGGTTTTGCTTCAATGTATGCGTTTTGCCTGTTGTTATCCATTCATAAACACTGAAAATGGTACGCCAAAGGCGTGCGGTTAGATACTAAATTAGATAACGAAATTTTATTTTAACAAAATAAAAATTAGATATAATATGTGCATAATATATATATATATATATATATATATATAATATATATATATATATTATATATTATTATACAACAATTAAATTATAATAGGTTATATTATTCTTGACCTACCTCTTGACATTATAATTAAAGGGTCGACCATCTTATCAATCAGTTTGTCAGGATCTCACTTTTTCTCTACTGTTTAATCACATACTGGACTTCCTGGACACTTCCATAATGGCTTGATCAAACAGTAGCTTAACATCTTTCGTTTTAAATGTCGCGTTTTGTTCTATAAGATTTAGTGCCCAATGATATGGCGGTAAAGACAGCACAGTTACATTATATTTTTCTGGTATATCTTCCACGGCATATTTCATAAAAAGATTTTTGTGTAAATTTGCTAGCGATAGTAGCTCTTTGTTTATCAAATTGGGTTCAAACTCAATACCTTTTGTAGTTAGCCAGTCGATAATTTCTTGTTTTCTCCAAGATGAAGTTGCTGTCTTCTCTAAGTGTCCAGAATGCCGAATACATTCGAATTTATGTCCTCATGGTAATCTCCCGTCCGCCACGATTGAAGAGTTAGCAAACCTTCTTTTAAAAATTTCTCTAACCATTGTTCATCTGTTCAACTGTCAACTGTTGTCTCATTGAGATAAAAAATGTTCTTTTGCTCCCTGCGGTACTGTCCCAGATAAACCTATACCAGATGGGAGACTTAGACAAGTAGCGCGTCGATTTTCTTTGACGTCGGCGCGAGAGACATGTATGGCCCGCACCAAAAATTTTCTTAGATATTAAAAATTATTAATAAATTAAAAATAGCATCATCCGCACCAATTAAAATTTTTTGGAAACAAAATGTTAGGAATATTTAGGTATTATAATATGTGAATTACTGGTTTTTTAAGGTCCGTATTTTTGCTTTTACTGCGATATAAATTCGATTTAAGCTTATTTCATTAAAATAAAAAACTAATTATATTGGTGTTTTAAAAAAATGCCAAATGCTCATATTCCTTACTAAGGTGTTTAAATTAGGACATAAAACACATTGGTGTTTAAATTAGGATATAAAACGCATTTTTAACTTTCAGAAAAATATTTATTTATACACAAAATTATAAAAATTATCTGAACCTTAATTATGTAACTAGTTGATTAAGAATATCCTGTCTTTTATTGAGGAATTACATTATAAAATGCCATCGTTTTATGTTTTTTTTTTTAAGTAACACCAATATTATCGGTATTAACAAAAAAGGTTTTTGGGTATTGTCTAAAACAAAAATAAAATACATAATCTAATGACGAAAAACGATGCATTGGTATAACGTGCTATAACGAAGAAAATCAAATCATAGAAAAGCGACATAAACTGCTTTTACGTTCCCGTAAAAAAAATATTGTAAACATTTTCGAATAAATGTTCTCAGTTCTTAGAAAATACGTTTTTCAATTAGCTGTATTGACGAAACAGTCTTGTTAATACGGGTCGGTATGTAAATTCTATTTGTTGAGCGGATTTATTTAATTATTGAGTGTTAAGTCATGGAGTTAGTATGAGCATATATGTATATTGTTAAAAAAGGCGAATTTTTTTGTGTATAGTTGTTCTATTTTTTCAATTATTTTGTTGCCTATCTATTTGCCTTACCTTAATACGAAATTTTTAGACAAGAATATAGTAGGTAGTTGCGTTACAGTATTTTAAAATTACTTTTTATTGTTGATAAAAACCAATTGTTTTCATGTCTTTAAAAGACCATTACTTTAAAGCATGATTAAAAATTTTAGCGGTTCAAGGGTGGTTTTTGTAACGTTTGCATTTTCTTTCATTTTATCCGTAACTATAGTAATAAACTGTTTGCGTAATGGATGACCGTGTTCACGTTCATAACGTCAAAGATTTGATTGCCCCTGAGCCATGGCAGTTGGGTTATTTCAGTCTTACCGGGATTAAAATGATTATCGGTACTGGTATTTTAACAATGCTGTCTTTAACAATAAAATGATCTACCTGATAGAATTATGACCTTTTTCGGAGGTTCTTCGAATAAAAAATCAGATCTGGACTTTGGTCCAGGAAAAATTGTCGGTAGAGCGGTTACCATAAAATTGCTTTACACAGCTTGTAGATACCGCAAAACATTTACATTTATTTTCAAAGTGATAACTTGTAATTACAATAACTTTTTTCTAAAAGATCTTCCCTTGCAGCTGCTTTAAACCAACTGTTAAATCTAAAATTATTATATTTTTTTACTATCAAAAAAAACTATAAATTAGGGTACTTATAAAGTACCTACTTGTTAAAACATATTTTGCGTGAACCTATTAAACTTACTATCAGGTGTAAAAAATTATAAATGTTAATAATAAAGCCAACATACCTTACGTGATCTTGAGGTAATTTAAACCATGATTTATTGCTCCCCCTTCTATTTGAACAATGTAAATAAAGGCACTAATAATCAGTCATTTTTACAACCACAAAAATAAAACTATAAAAAATAAATGTTTGAAAAATTAAATAATAACATAAGCTCTCGCACTATCGATATCACCACTCGAACAAGCACTTTTCCGTGCGGATTTAAAATATCAAGTGGACCTCTTAAGGGCCCGTTACACGGCGCGACAACCGGCATTCTTCGGTTCTGGCGTGGCAGTTCCCGTTCCGTGTAACAGGTCTGGCGCGACGATTTTCGGGCGACGCGAGGTTGACCGTCTAGTGTCGGTAAACATCAAAGTAGACGCGCCGAACTCGGAATGTGGCAAGATTCGACCAGAGTGGGAGAGAAGTAAATATTCAGTTTTAATACAATTTTTACCGGAGCAACAACTAATTTCAATATTTTTCCCTGTAAAATCTCTGTGCGTAGTTGTGTTTTTTTATTGCAACAATTGTTCACATTTCTACAATGTCGTGGACGAACGATAATATTATCGAGTTTTTAAATTTATTTGAGCAAGAACCAATAATTTGGAACCCTAGGCACCCAGGTCATAAGGACAGGAATGCTGTGCATGATGCCTGGCTGCGAATTAAGACACAAATGAGTGTCTCATTCACAATTGCGGATCTAAAAAAGAAAAAAGAGACACTTATGGGTACTTTCCGGAAACTAAATTCCAAAGTAAAGGCAAGCAGCAGAACTGGAAGCGGAACAGATGACATTTTTAAGCCAGATTGGTTTGCCTACGACCTAATGGCTAGATTTTTACATTCGGTATATAATCCAAGAGAAACACAAGATTCCGAACTTTCTTCAGCATCAGAAGTAAGTATTATTATTTTTTATTACCATAAAAAGGTAATATTACATATTTAATATCTATCCTGCCATGGAACTGCACCATTTGTTTTGAAGTATTGTGCAAAGCTGTCTCTAACGTTTTTTGCCTGGACTCCTGCGTTTCTAGCTACTTTGCGAAGTGGAAGTAAAGAACTAAGGTTGCCTTCTTCGTTTCGCCATGATCCAGCTTGAAATCCGTCGTTTGTTTCGGTATCAAATGTACCATGTAGAGAATATATATGATTTGGAGGTCTTACTTTTTCTCAAATAATAACGTCTTGACAATATTTGTAGTCTTTTCTGGCGTTAATAATATTGGTTTTCTCAGTACTCTGAAAATAGCTGACAAAATTCCGAAAACATTCTCTATAACACGGCGAGCACGAGAAAGGCGATAATTAAATATCCTTTCCATAGACCCTTTGTTGTAAACACCTGCATAAGGTTTCATCATATTTTCCCCTAAGGCAAATGCATCATCTGCAACAAAAACATAAGGTACAGGGTTATCTTGACCCGACAAAGGAGCATCTGGTGGAAGGTTCAGTTGTTTCTCATCAAGCTTTTTATACAACGTTGAATTTCGGAAAACTCCTCCGTCACTAATTCTTCCTTGACATCCAATATTCACATAGGTGAAACAGTAATTAGCGTCCGTCACAGCTAATAACACAATGCTATGTTCCCTTATAGTTATAAAATTCTGATTCACTATGTTCGGGACATTGTATAACAACATGTTTCCCGTCAATTGCACCAAGACAATTGGGAAAATTCCAGGTGCTTTCAAATTCTTTTGCTATCTTTATCCATTGTTGTGGAATCGTAGGTAACTGAAAATAAAAACATAATGGTTATCTTTATAATGGCTACCCGATGTTAAAGTTCACGTCATCAGTGACACCACAACCTTTTATAGATACGATTTGAGAAAAAAATCATTTTTTTTTCTCATGAAACAACGTTAAAATTGGTTAGATTCTATTTCCGTAAGCTTTCGCATGAGCCCACACGCGACGTAATCTTTTCATAGAAAAAAGTTAAAGAACTTGGGGGTTAGGGCTTAAATTAAATTATGTTTTTAACAAAAGAAAAGCAAAATTCAAAATTAATTGACGTATTTAAGCGTTTTCCTTAGCATATTATTGGCTAAAACAAAATTAATTTAATTTCAACATTTTGCTCAACTCTATACGATAATTTTTTGGTTTTTCTTCCTAGGAACAATCAGAATATCGCGATAACGAAGGACATGAGGAAACCAGTATGGATCTTCCAGAAACTACAACAGCAATGTCGGAAAATCCAGGTCCTTCAAAGCCTACTCGACCTAACGTTTTTAAAGCTCCACTGCAAGGAGCTCAAATTAAAAAAGGCAAAAAAATGAACGTCACCGGTAGGGAAAAACGTGCAGAGGACGCATACAGATGCATGAAAGCACTATAAGATAGGCCCAGCGAAGATGAATGCTCGTTGTTCTCTGACTTACTGTGTGAAAAGCTAAGAAATTTGGATAAGACTACACGTGATTTTGCTATGCACGAAATAGATTGCTTAATGTTTCGTCTCAAGCAACAACAACAGGGTAGAAATTTTCCACTTCACATTCAATCTTTCACTTATTCTGATCATCAATCAGTTCCTTATAGGCCTGGATATTTTCCATCTTTTCCTTCTATCCACGCTCAGCCATCACCACAATTTCCGCCATCTCCTCATTCCCAGGCTCAATCATCCGAGTCACCCTCAGGTTCTTCTCCCCAGTTCCACGCTCAAACGCCACAACCATCTCCAGGATTTCCTCCTTTTCCTAATTCCCACCGTCAGCCCTCAACACAATTTCCGCCCTCTCCTCATTTCCAGACTCAATCATCCGAGTCATCCCCAGGTTCTTCTCCCCAGTTCTACGCTCAATCACCCCAATCATCTCCATGATTTTCGCCTTCCTCCCAATCATTCACTCAACTATCCCAGCCAACCCAAAGATTTACGCTTTCTCCCAAGTCCATCTCTCAAGGGTCAGCAACGGCACAAGGGTCTGGTGATGAGCACGAGAAATATAATTTATATTCGTAGTTTTTATTTTGTTCCCATTAAAATTATTGTATCCTTGCCATTTACTAAGAGGGTATTTATATTTTAATGTAAAAATTATTTTCTTTTCAATAAATTAAGTAGTACACTGTTTAGTAGTGTAGGATTTATTTTCTAAAGAGTCTCACCTCAGCACACGTTATTTTTCTATCCTTTTAATAAACTTATTAAAATATCCGGAGTGCCTTATTTCATGAAACCCCTAGACAAACATGAAAAAGCCTACAGTAGACATTATTACTTACTTTTATGTCTCCCTGCAATGCCTCTATTAATGCACTGCAACCTTCATCTACACAGCATGACACAGTTTGCCGAGAAACTTTAAATAAATATGATAAACTCGTGTAGCTATCTCCAGTCGCCAGAAATCGTAATGTTATAGCCAGTCTTTCTTCTACAGGAATACACTTCCTCATGTTAGTGCTCATTTTCGATATACGTGGACCAATTTTGTTAATAAAAAATTCAAAGTCTTCTGCAGACATTCTGCAAAAATTAAAAAAATTGCCAGAAGGTTCTCTTTTTAAATTGCACAGCATGTCGGTGGTGCTGTATCTAAAAAATGTATAAAAATTTAACAATAATACTTCATAAATATTATTATGTAACTTACCTAGACCGACTTTTGTTATGCGAGCTTTCCCACCACCGTTTTCTGCTTTTTCTTTTTAAAGAATCCTCACATAAGATAACGTAACAAGCTGCTGCACAAAGTAACTGTTCCTGACGACGCCTAGGCATTTTAAAAAATATTTTAGACAAACAATCATTTACAACAACGGTGCAAAGCAAACTGACAGAAATAATTATTTTCGAGAGACCTGCGCCTGCCGACCAAATTTTCCGGGCGGCGCGATAAGGCGCGCTCGCCTGCCACTTCCCAGTTCACAGGCCTGGCGTGTCACTCGACACGCCGTGTAACGGGTCCTTTACTATGTCTGAGATGGCTGGATATCCGTAGGAGGCGTAGTTTCACATAAATTCGCTATGCATGCGTTAGATAGGCACTTTCGGATCTGGTATAGGTTTATCTGCTTCCAGTAAAAGTGCTTTTCGGTTATGCTTTTCCTAGGCAAAATCCATATTTTTTAAAGTTGTCCATAAGTTTTCTAATTATCAAAGGAATACTATCATCTTGGACAAGCTCCATTAAAATTGTACCTAGAGTGGGCATTTCTATTTTAAAATAAAAGAAGTGAACTTTTCTTCGAATTGCACATTTGGTGTCTTCATCAAGGACTTTTGGCTGATCTTCCTGGAATTTTCTTGGCAGGTTCTACTTGACCTGCCGCCTTTCTCCCTCGAAATAATTTGAAGACTGTGGACTTTCCAATTCCAGTCATTCGGGAACATCGTTCAGCAATTTCTTATACAGTAAAACTAGGATAATAAAACTATAGAACATCTTTTCGTTGGAGTGAATGTCGTCACTTTATTAATATTCTTATAATAGTGTTAACACTATGGCGTAACAGAAAATACTAACATGTTTAAAATACAATTAAGAAGTACTAGCCTATTATGTATGCATTGAGTAATAAATGTAATTTATAGAGTAATGAAACCTCATTGGTTATGCAAAAGGACAGGAATTTAAAAGAATATTTATTATTATTTCTATAAACAAAGTTTACGTACGCCTATGGACGACCCGGAAATTCAGCCCAACTGGACGGAATTCCCCATTTTATTACTCTATACATTTCTGAAACAGACTATAGTTTTTAAAACCCTTCTATAAGTTTGCCATAGAAAATAGATAGTGTAGGTTTATTAGTTAGTTTTGTAATATTCGAAGCGTGTGTTTAAACACATAAAAAAACACGCCCTTCATTATACATAAAGCGAAAGGCAACGACATAAAACTGTAGTTTTTAAATTGATTACCCTGTATGGCCTATTTGGATAGACATTCCTAAGCGTTTTATTTTAGTATAAGATTTCGATATCCCCCATTTTAAGTAATACTGGAAAAAGTACCATATTTTTTCTTTATAAATAACTTGACGTAAAATTTCACATGTTATACTTTACGATTATATTCTCACTATCTTAAACTTTAAGTCAACTCTAATGTTTAAAATTTTCGGCATTCAAAGTGATAATTTATCTTATCTCTCATGTTTTTTTAAATGCCACCCTCCTGTTTTTTAAGTCGTTTGATAAAGTCGTATAATTGCTTTTCATTTCTATTAAGTATATCTATCTTATACCTAAAATATACTTTTGGCGTTTTAGATGATGCAAAACAATTCAAAGGATTTATGCAATAAATTATTATCCAACGAAACATATTGTACATCCCTAAGCCATCATTTAGAGGACAACAAAAACTGATGAATTCACACTGTATCAGAAACGAAAAGACAGACTTTTTACTTTCCTCGTAAAAGGGATGTATTGTAATAACGAATAAATCACCCTCCGAAATTTTTTAAATCTTTCCCTAGATGCCGAGCTGAAAAACATGTTTTCTCAATTCCGTCGGACTGTCTGTCTGTCAGTAGGTCTGTTCGCGGCATACGTAAAAAACTACTTACCCGATTGACTTTAAATTTTGGTCATAAATTAAAAGTCATATGGGGATGACTTGCTAACATTTTGGTAAAAATCCAGAATGTTGAAATTTACCTCAAATTCGCAGGAATTGACTGTAAAATTTTGGAATGGATCAAAGATGGTAAAACAAAATGGCGGCTTAATCAATATTCAGCCTGCAAAAACTACTAGTCCACATTAACAAGGTCAACATTCGTGTCCTGAATACAAAGCAAGCTGCAACCAAAATTGTATTTATTTTTAGGGAAGGTACATGTAATTATGTAATGTTTTTTATAAAAAAAAGTAAATAGAAACCGAATATTTACGTGCACGTGGTAATACAAGTAATTTCATTACGAAGGGAGGTACGAGGTCAAGTCTTATTCTACTTTATATGGAACTTTTTTTATAACCCTTCTTGCTCTCCATTTTATCTAGAACATGGGGGTATTAAAGAAAGGCATAATTTACACCGACATATGATGATATTTTTTTAGATTTTCAATTATTCAGAGGATCTGGACCCCGAAAAACTCCCCTCCCCTACGCTCCACTCCCCATCCCCTCCCCCCTTCCGTGGTACTAAAATGAAGACTTTTTTTTAGTCGACAACAAAAATTATGAGCTCGGTAAACCTAGAGCACACACATCTATCTATGTAACTATGGAAATGGATTTTTATTCTTGTGACACCTTGTATTTTTTCCAGTACAATGGTCGAATCTGTAATTTTGTGTTAAAAGTGGATATTCTGATTTGTTTAATAGTATTAACTGAAACCGAAAGAAGCGTTGTTTATGGCCAAAACATGCGTTTCTGCCAGTTATCTAGACGTCAAATTAAATAAAGGATAGGCAGTTGAAATAAGTATAGCTGTTGTTCAGGAAATTTTAAATAAAAATATTTTTGATTGTATCAAATATCAAATTCTGCGAAGATTTCGGATTTTCTCTTGGTAACCACCATAAACATATTCTTGGTTATATATCTAATGGGAGGGGGGGTTCCAAACAGTCAAATCTGAGGAAAATTAGGAAGAGGCACACCTATATCAAAATACGTGCCTGTGTGGTGTGGTTTTGTGTAATAATTTTGCCGCTAGTTGTATCGGGTGTCCAATTAAAATCGCTGGAAATTATTTTCAAGTTCGAAAAATGGTCGCTAGGGGGCCTAACAGCAACTCAAAAATGGAAATGCCGATTTTCTCTTGAATTTTCCTAATAAGATTTGTCGAAAATATAAGCATTGTATTCTTGAGGTGTTTATGCAGCTTTTTACTATATATCATTATTTTTCTGTTTTCAATGATAAAGTGGGCCATTTTGGAGATGCATGTGTTGAGATCTTGGAAACTATAAGAAATACAAAAATGATCAAATGGACAAAGTTTTACAGAATTTTAACGGTAATTTAAAAACGCCAGCGGCGTGCTTTTAAATTTTTTAGGTTTCAAGATATTTTGAAAAAACATTTTCTGTAAAGCCCTGTAACTTCGTTATTTGTATTTTGTTTCAGAATCTATGAACACTTTTTCATAGCCATTTTTTCTGTAGAAAACGGTTATTGCATTAGATTTTAATTACGACCTTTCGGTTATCCTTTACCATCACCAACTTTATTTTTTCTTATGGACGCCATATTGGATTTTTGTCTCTTTAAAATAAGCAGGAAAAATCCTATTCATTGATGTATAACAAGTTTACATTTCCTAAAGGAAAACCATCAAAACGTCCAAAAATCGATTTTATTCTAGCAGGCTTTGGATCGTCATGGTAACAATATTATTTTTTTGTTTTGGACTGTTTGATTTTTTGATGTTTCAAAGTGTGTTAGTTATTTTCTGTTATCGTTTATTTTAAATTCTTAAAAATGGCTTTGCGTTATACTAACGAAGCTAAATTTGATATGCTGGAGCGTTATATTAAAAACAATAGAAATGCGGTTATAGCCTTAAATAATTATGCTGATATTTACCCAGAGAGGCAACAACCAACCCAAAGGTATTTTTCAAAACTTGTGGTTAATTTAAGAACGTGTGGAAGTTTCGAACAGTCAAGACCTAAAAAGTATAACAAAGACAATAACAATCGTGCAATCAAGTTATAAATTACTTACTATTAATTAGTTTTTCAAAATATCTCGAAAACCAAAAAATTAAACGCACGCTGACGTTTTTAAATTACCAATAAAATTCTGTAAAACTTTACTTATTTAATTAAATTTATGTATTATATATATATATATATATATATATATATATATATATATATATATATATATATATATATATATATATATATATATATATATATATATATATATATATATATATATATATATATATATATATATATATATATATATATATATATATATATATAGATTACTCACGCTCAGTGGCCTATTAGAAGTATCTGGAGAATCATTAAATAAATTACTTTGAAAATTTGGAATATAAACTTTCTTTTTAACATTTTTTAAATTGCGCGGTGTTGTCACTTCTAACTTAAACCGGTGACAGCATCCGTTTCCTAAACTGAATGCCCTGTATATTATTGCATATTTTTATTATCCTGAACATCCTACACTTTAATTTGTTTTTGTTTTTCACTGGTAACTAAGCCTCTGATAAATCTACCGTTTTTATTATTACAAAAATAAAAAGATAACCGAAATGCTCTAAACCCGATCCGTCTAATATCATTTACAGTATTGACTCACAATAATGTAAACCGCAATTTCAAAGTGCGTACCGAAAAAATTAAAAATTTAGTATATAATGGATAGATGTGTTTTAAATTTGTGTCCTTAATTATGTGCTAAACTAAATATTTTATTTGCCAAACGTACTATACCTGATATTATTATATTACCACATTATATTGTCACTAAGGTGTGCCTCTATAAAAAAAATATGTTTTAAATTTAATATTATTAATATATATATAGTTTTTAAACCTTTTAATGTTTCCAGTATGTATGATAATGTTTGCGTCTTTGTATATAATTTCCTGTGTTTTTTTAATAAAAAAATACTTTTTAGAAATCAAGCAAGCCCAAATAAAGTTTTGAAATACCTCAACATTAGGAGCGAAACGTTGACTTGAAATAAAAAATAGTGTTTTATTATTAACCTAGACCCAAGAAAGTCCCAAGATTTCCAGATATATATATATATATATATATATATATATATATATATATATATATATATATATATATATATATATATATATAGTAGAAAATGGATTCTTTGGGATGACCGCTAAAGCAAAGGAATTTGGCTAACCATAGACAGATGTTTCTGACTTAAGGTCTTCATCAATACAGTCAACTAGTTGAAAGACGAGTACAACTAGCGCCAAAATAAATACACAAACAATACCAGAGTCACCAACAGGAGCAAAACCGACATTTGTGATTACGAATACACAAAACAATACCTGTTGGTGACTCTGGTATTGTTTTGTGAATTTATTTTGGCGCTAGTTGTACTCGTCTTTCAACTAATTGACTTTACTGATGAAGACCTTAAGTCAGAAACATGTGTCTATGGTTAGCCGAATTCCTTTGTTTTACTGATCATCCCAAAGTATCCATATATATATCATACTTATATATATATATATATATATATATATATATATATATATATATATATATATATATATATATATATATATATATATATATATTATACTGTACATTACTTTTTCGTAGTTATCGTCTAGCACTTTCAACACTTGTTATGTTATATACTAATATATAACCACTCTATAGAGTCTAATGAAATTTATGTTTTTTAATCCATGGGCTTGATAATTTAGCTCGAATTAATTTTTCATCGTATTGATTACCAGTCAAAAACAGATTAACGATGTTTTTCAATTCCCAGTTTCTCGGAAGTGTGAATCTTGCTTTTAAATTGAGATAAATAACTTTCTAACTTAAACATATTTTTAGTTTATTATAAATTAGTATTTTATAGCCTAAAAATGTTTTCGAAGATAATACAAATTATTTTAAAGACACAAAGATGTTTGAAAAAATATATTGCCAATTGATTTAACTATCTTTGTTTTTCTTTGCGGAATATAGTCTGTTAAAATCTTTATTTTTTCAAGAAGATATTTCATGGTAGTAAAGTCACTGCGATCTTTATATTCATTTTATTAAAAACAATATACATGTTAGGTAATTGAATTTGTAATAGATATGTATTATACAAGGGAAAAAAGTAATAGATTTTAGCTCGAGAGCTAGATACACTATAATGCACTATTTTTTTCTGTGGTGGGAAAAACTACGATTTAATATTGAAAATAGTTGAATGAAGTAAGAAAATTATCGATGTGAAATTTGAAGTATTAAACTGGTAGGCTGTTGTACGTTACTAAGAAAACCTTAAAAGTAATCAAATATCTATCAATTTATTTATGTGATTTGATTTAAAAATTGCGAACTTAATGGTTGTTTAGTAATTATTGTGAATAATATAAAGTTAAAAAATATTTGGTTCTGAGTTTGCTCTGACTACCTGAGCTAGTAGAAGCAGCGAAGATGAAAAAGGCGTGCAGTTCTTTCTCAGAGATGGTGTTATTGGCTTATTTGTCGGAACTGGTACAACAACAAAAGCCATCAACAGTGTGGTCGAATTATTCAATGATTAAAAGTATTTTACAATCCAATAATAATGTAGACATTTCAAAATATTTCAAACTAATCACCTTTCTAAAACAAAATGAGAAAAGTTATTCGCCCAAGAAAGCTGCGATACTTACGAGTACACAAATTAGTGATATTTTAAATAATGCTCCCGATGAAGTTTATTTAATGGCCAAGGTTGTTGTTGTATTTGGGATTGCAGCAGCTTGTCAAATTTGTGAATCAACCAGATAACATTAGATGATATTGAAGATTCGGGAACGTTATTAATTGTGAAACAAAAGCCTGGGTTATAGATTGAATTGTCTTGCGTCGTCCGTTTGAGCTAAGTGTTTACGCTGGTTCTTAGCCCGAGTTATAGATTGAAAACGTTTGCGCTTTGCGTCGCCTGCGGAACTAACCTTACCTTAATGTTTATATTTATGTCCTTTTTGTGTATTGCAATTTTGACTTGCTTGTTTTTCAGTTTATGTGCGTTTTTTTAATTTGATGAGCATGGATACTCAAAATGATAGTAATGATGCCTAGTAAAGACTAGGCATTGCGGATATAATGTGTGCGGCAGCTGTAAATATGTTGAAGAGAAGGCAGCAAAGAAGATCGCGAAGTCGGCCTGTTAATTGGGGTGGAAATACTCATAACTCCTACCAATATTTTCTTAAAATTAAAAACAATGACCGCAACCAATTTTCTTAAATGGACCATTGGATGTTATATGTATATATTTATGTCAAATTTATTACGAAAGACGAACGTTTTAAAAGGCCCTCTAAAATCCAGCAATTTCACTGGTTGCAGCTTAATGCAAACGTCGATTTCCACCAGCCTCTTCCGTCAAAGTTAAAGATCGCCATCTTTTCGACGGCTAGCGGAAACTCAGCATCCACCAAATAAAGAATTTGTTTGCCTCTTAAAAATGTAGTGCTGTTCGGATTTTGTAGTGAATAAAAATTTTTTAAACTTTATAAGGTTATTTAATGCGATAATAATAGATATACACCCTAACAATAGCAACAATGATTATAATATTCGAAATATCTTAAACCAATTTCTTACTAGCAACGATGCAGAGTTTCGTAATATATATATATATATATATATATATATATATATATATATATATATATATATATATATATATATATATATATACATGACGTTTAAAACTTACCAGGTTGTTTGAATCGTAACTTTTAAATACGTTGCTATTTTAAATATGTTCAAGGTTCAAATTTACACCTTTAATTGAAGATTGAACTTGAACATTTCATCCGAATAATACATTGGTGAAAAACAATAAACTTTGAGTGGGCCAGCAAATATGCTTTTATTAGGTTTGTAAATATTTTGCCATAAAACACCTCTCTACAGTGTATAATGTATTCTTAACTTTAATATTATTAACATGTCTACTAGTTTCTTGTGTTGCATGTCATAAAAATACGATGCTAATAATAGCCATGACTTAAGAAATATCTTCGTCATTGCCGAATAAATAAACGGTACTTTATTTGACAAACATTATAGTAACTTAAAAAAATTTAGAGGTGTGTATCAATTTTTTGTCAGTCCAATTGTACCCAATTTTGATTCAAATGATTTAATAATAGGCTTCTAGTTGTTGTGGATAAGGTCTAGATGGAACAAAATGTAAGGCGTAATTTTTACAACCAACAACAAATCTTTCATTTAAATTGTAAAGAAAATAACTATTGGTTCTTGTTCGGAATAGATATTTTAGGCGTATATGAGGAGTAAACGACTAAAAAAGTTTATTGTGCATATGAACGAAAAGTGTCAAAAAGTTGATGAAAGGTTAACGAGAGTTTGAAATAGTTAGAAAATTAACGAGAGTTCGAAAAAATTGCGAAAGTTTTAAAAAGTCCGTAAAATTTTTAACAAATTAGGTAATTTTTATCAGCCTAAAAAACCCGGTATTGATGTCATTTTGTCGCAATATATAAAAAAAGTACAAACTTATTAAAAAATCGAAATTTAGAGGCAGAAATGAGAGTTTTTTTAACGCGGTCCATAGAAATTTGACGCGGGATTTACTTAATAAATTTTAAAATGTAGGTTAAGGTCTAGCAAAGTATTAAAAAATCCATTATAATTTTTAACAAAGAAAAACACATTTTTAACCGTAATTAATAATCCATGACATCTAATGTATTTTTTATTGCTTTTTGGCGAGTTCTAATTATTTCTGGAATCTTAATTTTGAACTCAGTAATACTAATAAAAACTTCGATGCCAGAACATTTGCCTTAGATTATTTTAGGTATGAATAACGATAAACTGTTGATATCTAACAATTTGTTGGTATTATCATACACAATATATAAAAATTCGAAAAAAACCTGCTGTAAATACATCAAACAAAAAAAAATTGATTTAGACTCGGATTATGAATTAATTTGAAGAAAAACGTTTTTCGAGGTATAAACATAACATTCTTCACCTAGGTACCTACCTTGAACTTTGTACACTTAAGTTGTTATTTTATAAACCAGCTTTATTTAACTTAATACAAAAGTGTATTATACTTATTTAAGATTAGCATATAAGTGGGAGTTTTAAGATGTAAAATATATAAGTATACGGATATTCTCTGGTAAAATGAATTAGAATTTTCCATCATATATTCTTGTTAAACTTTATAGTTATTTTAACACTATAACAATTCTTAAAATCTAAAAGAGTCGACTCGAATAGGTAGTATAAGAATGTCAGACATTTTAAAAGAAATGCAGGAAATGGAAACTTTTGAAATTATTTAGATGCCAAAACTATTTTTGAAATAAATTTCCAACATTATTTTCAGATTTCTTGTTTCAGAAAGGAATTACGCCGAAAAAAAAAACAATAAAAAATGTATTAGTTTTTTTTTATTATTATGCTATTATACTGTGAGAATTGTCTAATGTCTAATTTATATCATTTGCAAATAGATTTTCAGAGAATTTTTTTCTGGACGCAATTTGATACATAAAGAAAAAATAGTTTTTGCAGTATCAAACGTTAGGTCGCATATACAGGATGTCCACGAACAACCCGTACAAAATGAAAGGGCTGATTCTTCATAAAAAAACATGAAAAAGTTTTCATATTAACCTAGGTCCAGAAATGCTTCGTTACGGAGATACAGGGTGTTGAAATATAAATTTTATTTTATTTTTTTATTAAATATCTGTTGCAAATAATAAAATTTTCTCACGAAATTGGGCATTCGGAGTATTTTTTGGGTGAGGAATCATAATTTGGTATTAGATTTCATGTGGCACTTAGAGGGCGCTACGTACGCTACTATTATTTATGTAAATTTGCCCTAACTTTTTTGACGATGCCCTTCTGGGTTTTTTACGAATAGATATTATTCTTGTACCTTTTCTAAGCAAAAAAGGTATACTTACTCAACAACGCTAGAGGTAACCGTTTTCGAGCAATTTGCAAGTTGCATAAACCTGTCGATACAAGGAAAACACTGGATTAATAATAATAAACTAAGGTGTATTTATTTCAAGACAATACAAAATTAAAGATAAGTATGAATTATTTCAAACTATAATAAATGCTCCACATGATGACCGTTAGTTTGAAGGCATAATGCCCAGTTTCCTGAGAAAATTTTAGTATTTGCAACATATATTTAATAAAAAATAAAATAAAATAAAATTTATATTTCAACACCCTGTATCTCCGCAACGATGAATTTCCGGACCTAGGTTAATATGAAATTTTTTTCATGTTTTATTTTATGTAGAATCACCCCTTTTATTTTGTAGGGGTTGTTCGTAGACACCCTGTGTAAATATTAGATCGCATACCACTGTAAATTTAAAAATGTTAAACAATTAAATATCAGAGGCAGCTAAATTATAAGAAACAAACATTCATACAGGAAATAAGATAGGTTTTTCACTCAGTTTTTCATTATAGTTATAGCATAGCTAAACATATATTTATTTTGAAAAATCTAAAGTTTGTAGTAATAATTACAATATTTTTGGTTTTGTGTCTAGTTTTTTTCGTATTTATTGGCATCCAGATTTATAGTTAAGTGGAACTAGAGGAGAAATATTTAATCTAATATTTAATTTTTTTCCATAACACAAAAAACGGAATAGGTGATTGGCAAATACACTTTAAATAAAATATCAGACTTGTTTTTTCTTTCATTGCACTTTATATACTTTGATTTTATTATAATATATTTAATAATTTAGGTACAGTGTGGCTCATATAAGATACCTAACCCACTACCACAGTTTAAGAAAGAAACAGTTCTCTCACTCCTTTGCTGTACTCCCAAAAACCGGCTTTTTTGCGAGCGGTCGTAAATCACAGCAAATACCTGCACCTAACAACTAGATGCTAGGTATACGAGGCCGCGCGTTATTTTATCGCAATAAATACATCTACGGGGAACGATCATAACTGTATTAGTTACTTTAGGTATTCATATTAATATTTAGAGTAGTAGATGTTCGTTCAACTTAATAAAAGGTTAACTTATCGACTAAATTTTATAGGTACATATTAACAACAAATGTAAAATAAGAATGTATAAATTATATTTGCGAAATGATGCAAAGAACTTCCAACCATTAGTTTATTCTAATTTAAATTGCAAAAATTATCCGAACGACAATCAATACGTTCTCGACAGGATATCAAAATCGATTGTACTTCAAAAACATTCTACCAAGTTCTTAGAAATAAAGAGTGGGAATACATGTTCCCTAAAAAAAACAATATCCTAATAGCATAACACTTAAATGGCTACTCTTAAAACTAATAGTCGTAAATCTAATAAATGGCGTAACGGGAACTGGCTCTTGTTTGGCGCCGGTATATCAAATGTTTAAATTCCAAGAGGATGATTGTTCACCTATACGTAGAAACGTAGATTATTTCCAACAGAAATCAAAGTTTAAAAAAACACTGAAATTATCCGCAAGATTAAACTGGTCTGCATTTAATAAGCCAAACCAAAAGCAAATGTCTTCCCCTTTTTCAAAACCGTCTGGACACTTTAGAGATGCCAAAACGCAACAAAAATTTTATTTGGCCGCCATCTTGAATTAGTACCATACATTTACTAGTTCATCTCTATACTACAATTCGTTATGGCTCGCAATTTGAAATCAGTTTGTTAAGTAGTTTTTTCATGCTCAATTTTTAAATATTTTATTATGCCGCCATGTTGTTCCGCCATCTTGGATTGCTAGCAAAATTTTACCAGTTGATTCCTACATAATAAGGACTTTCTTAGTAATAATTTTATTTAACATTTCACTAGGCCTCCATTTTGTTTTGCTTTAATGGATTTTTACCAAAATGTTAACAGGTCATCCACATATGACCCTTAATTTTTGACCAAAATTTGAAGTCAATGGGGTAAGTAGTTTTGTAGCTTTGCCGCGAACAGACAGACCGCAGACAGACAGACCGACGAAATCGAGAAAACATGTTTTTCATCATCTAGGGACCCTGAAACGTAAAGATCTGAAAAAATCTCGGAGGGTGATTTTTTCACAAAAAGTAACATTTAAACGCACTCTTGTTCCAAATTCTATATTTTTGCTCACCGCGTACAACACTCCGTAAACATGTAGGTTTAAAATCTTAAGAAGTGCAGGAGGCGCGTCGACAAGAGGGAAATTTATTGCGGAATAGCCAAGTGCTTGGACTATTTAGAATATATATAGACTCTAGACTTTTGTCAAATATAATGTATATCAAAAAACTTAAAAACAAATACATTATGATATACACTATAATGTACAGGTTGTCCCATTTTGGGTACTTCTGCGGGTTATCTCTGTTATTTTTATATATAGAAAGTTGAGGTTTTCGCGACAGTGTGCTACTTTTCCGTAAAACTAAAGATGCCTTTAACAAAATTTTCATAGCCCTTTTAGTTTTTAAAATACAGGGCTAATTTGAAAATGTTGCATTTTCAGGCACCCCTCGTATCTCAACTATCAGATAACTTATCGAAAATGTGAAAACTGTTTCGTATATAGCTTTTCCCGTAGAACTCAAGTCCGCCTTCGAAATTAGTATACAGGGTCAGGTCAAAAAGTTATCGGACCCTACTTTATTTTTTTAAATAGAACACCCTGTATATTTATAGACTGTAAAATTTGTCTTTTTTTACCTTTTCAAAAATATATAATAATATGCGCTGTTTCTCAGAAACACGCTAATAAATGACAATTTTCTGAAATTAAATGCATAATTTCAAATTTAAAAACTAAACGGGTTATGGTAATTTTCTATAAAAATAACGGAGATACCTCGCAAAAGTACCCAAATGGGCCACCCTGAGCATCAAATTATTAAAATTTAGTACATTCTAACAATACAGAATAAAACACATACAAAGTTGCTTCCCGCTATTCAAACGATACTAACTCTGTACATTTAAAAATTTTAAAAAATAAAAATAAATGTTCCACTAAACAAATGTTGTAGTTAAATTTTATCTGTAAAACCTGTAAAAAAGGTTATTGTGACTTTGAGAAATAGATTTTTGAAGGTATTTAAATACTCTCAGGTGCTCTCAATTGCTAAAAATCTCGGTAACTAAAAAACAAGCTACTACACCTCTACTCGCAAATTAAGAAAACGATTATAACTCAAAAAGACAGAAAAGGACAGAAAAAGTTTTAGAAAGTTCGAAAAAGTTAGCAGAAGATCCGAAAAGTTACAAAAGTTTTAAAGAGTGTCAAAAAGTTTAAGATAAAAAAAGTTTATTGTACAAATTTAGGCCGGGGGTTTGCTCCTCGTATTTATTTTATTGCAAAAAATATTGTCTTGACGTAATGCTACTTTTTATTTATAATTCATTTGCGCGATCAGGTCAACTAATAATATTAATGAAAATGAGCATATTTTTTATACTTAATAATTTAATATACAGTCATACAGTTTAAATGCTCCCTATGACTGAACTGTAACCACAACCCAGGAAGTATTTGAAAGATATGGAATTCTGGATATCAGTAATGTTTATAGATTGTTAAATTTATTATATGCATCATTTAAGCTGTAAAATTAATTTCGTACAAATATGAATAATAATAACATTCATTGTAATCAAAATCTCCCGTTTCGCATTATCTTTTATTAATCGGTTATTTCTGGAAATAAATAAAAGTTTAAATACAAAAGTGTTATGACTTTTTACGTACAAACTAGCGGCGTACTTAAAAAAATATAGATTGTTTAATTTTTGAGATATTATCAAAAGTAGCATTTTCTTAAATGGGACACCCTATATCTAAATATCTAGAAACATTGAATTTTTTCTTGCGATTGCTTTGTCCTAAATAGCTAAAATACCAAAAAACATTTATTTTTAGTCGGCCATGGACTGAATTCTTCAGGCGTTTGTTTTTGTTTGTTTACATATTTACATGACATAAATTTAAATAACAATTAAGTATTAATTATCAAGTCCGTTTTCGATTATTTAAAAAAAGATGACCAAAATGAATGTTTTTCAAAACTGCGAAAAGTTAAACAAGTTTGAGTGCTATATTCAGAGTAATAAAAATAAAGACGCAGCTTTAGACCTATATTTTAAGCGTTACCCGGAACGACGACCACCAGACAAACAAATATTTCAAAGATTATATGACAATTTAATTTAATCAAAGATTATATAACGCTTTGGGTTCCATGTGTGGGTGACACTATATCAAAATAGACCTTAACTACAGAATTTACAATAAAAATTTTAATGCTGAGGGATACATCTAAATTTTGGAAGAATGTGTAATAAACGAGTCGGATAACATGCCATTAGCTTCAAGAAATAATGTTTATCTACAACAAGAAGGTGCCCTAGTCCATAACAACCATATGGTAAGGCACTTACTAACTGTCAATTTTGGCGAAAATTGGCTTGGTACATATGGACCAAACAAATGACCTCCGCGTTTCCCAGATCTGACGCCACTAGACTTTTATTTTTAGGGATTTATCAAGAATGAAGTATATAAAACCCGAAGTAATACTTTAGAAAAACTTAGAACAACTTAGAACTGCATTGGAAGAGTGCCAAATATTCATATTTATAACGCCCCTCGGTCAGTTGCAAGCCGAGTCTAAAAATGCATTGGAAGACAATTTCAGCATCTTTTGTGATTTAACAACTATGCTAATCGTTAAGTATTCAAGATAATTGTTGAGTTATTACTATAATTTTTGTTGTTGTTTTTTGTGGATGTTTTGGTTCATCAATGTTTTAATATTCTTGGTAACTGAGTTTTTAAGATACGTATTAAAGAATAATGATTCAATCCATGGCCAATTAAAAAAAAATGTTTTTTTTTTGGTCTTTTGGCTATTAGGTATTGTATATTGTTGCAATTGCAAGAAAAAATGCAATTTTTCTCGATACTTGGATATAGGGTGTCCGATTTAAGAAAATGCTACTTTTGATAATATCTTAAAAATTAATTTAAAACTCTTGTACTTAAATACTAAAAATCGATAAAAATGAGCTCTCACACATCTTTATCAAAAGTTCTTGGCCGGAAAAGTTATATGTATAATAGCAGAAATATATAATTTCTGCAGGTGCAAAACGGCCTAAAAGAAGAATTGCTTTCGATTATGTCAGTTTTGTCAGCCGGAAATCACCAGAGCCCCGATAGGTGGTGCTAAATGTTACATTTAACTTGTGGTACTGTTTCAGTATGATAGACGTTTCGTTTTCGATTTTGTCATATCGAGCAATCTGTTATTTCAGATCTGCCTGGGTACAAGCCTGCCTGATGAGGGTAGAGGCCCAGAAATCATGATCGCAGGAGGGTACCCTGTGACATAATCGAAAGCAATTCTTCTTTTAGGCCGTTTTGCACCTGCAGAAATTATATATTTCTGCTATTATACATATATCTTGTACTTAACGTTTTTTTATCTCCATAAATAACCGAGTAATAAAAGATAAGAAGAAACGGGAGATTTTGAGAATCACCCTGTATTTTCTAAACCAATCCAGTTAGCGAAGATCTGACCGCGTCATTAGCGTCATTAAACTAAACACTAACGAAGAGAACGGGAGACCTATCTTTGTTTTTTTGTATCTCTTAGCGTTCAGTTTATACCCTATAACAACAGCAAAAAAAAACACCCTGTATATTTCGTTTTTTTTTAAATTAAACATTAATTTAGCAATATATTAATTTATTTGTGGATATATTTAGAAGTGTTTATGTTAATTTGGGCGCGTTATTCAATTATGATACGATTGTATCATTTAAGCTGTGAGTCACTGAACAGGGTATCCTACGTAAGATGACGTACCACCTTTTTTTTTCCGAGAGTATGACGTACAAAAAAGTTAACTACAAAAGTTTCTTGGTTTTATTTCAATTTTAAAATTTTATTATTTTTTATGTATACAGAGGGTGTTTATATTGCTCTAAGTATGAAATTTCTCATTTTAAATAGAACACCCTGTATATTTATAAATATTTTAGTAGACTTCTGAAGGCAAGCCCAACAGTATATAATAATATATGTTATCAACACACATTTCTTTTTAAAAAAACATAAATGCAAAATTCATGTATATTTCGTGTGTCCTCCATAAGGTCGAATATCTTCAAGACACCGCTTTATAATATTTTCAAAGTTCTTGGGGAATGCTTTCCCATACTTCAACTAAAGCTCTTTTAAGCCACTGTATAGTTTGAGGTGCATTTGGGCTCATTCTAACACGTCTGTCTAACAAATGCCACAGTTGCTCGATGGGGTTAAGATCTCGACTAATTGCAGGCTAAAAGTTTCGAATACCTTGTTCTCATAGGAAGTTGATGGTAATTTTTGCAGTAAGCGCTCAGGCGTTGTACAAAGATTTGAGAGTTTGAGCCCATACCATAAGCAACAGTCGCACGTTCCTCTAGCACAGTATCGATGTAGCAATGAGCGGTTTATGTTTCCTTCGATAAACACAAATCGATTCTTTGTTCAATGCTGATCCTGCCGCAAAACATTATGGAGCCTCCACCAAATCTCTGGACTTCGTCTGCGATTGCTGAATAGCGTTCACCTAGACGTCTGTAGACCTGTAGTCCACCACTGCAACGAGTAAGAAGGAATCTTGATACGTCTGTAAAGAGTACTAGTTTCTATTCTCGAAGTTGCCAATTCAAATATGTAAGAGCAAAATTTAGATGGTGTATTTTATAGGCTCATGGTAAAGCTACTTTTCAAGGTAACAGGATGGGTCTTCTTAATCGATTTCTTATTGTCTGTTCGGGAATTTCAATAGTGTAAGTCATTTTGAGGGCAATTTAAATATTTTTTCCTGTTCATATCTGAATACGCAAGTATGAAAGACTAATTAACGATCCTAAATTTGGTTGGTGTTCCTCTTGCGACCTGGTACCTCTATACTCATTCCACAAACACTGGATAATGGAAGGGCTAATATTACAGTTTCTTGCTACTTGCCGGATTCCACTACCATTTTCATTTAAGCAACAGCATGAGCAACTTCTAGTTCACTAAGATATCGCATTTTGATTTGCTAGTCTCTAAGTGACATTGGCGATAATTTGTTACTGTTGCCATAACAACAACACCTTTTATTTAGTAATTCGTAATTCTGTTAAATTCTTAGTCTAATCTTGGAGATTGCATATAAAACTTAATAAGAGAAAGTATGTATCTTTAAGAACTTGATTGTTTTATCTCTCTCTATCTCCTTACCTCTTAAAAAGTCCAAGGTAGTGTCCCTCCATTTTTTTTGAGCAGTGTAACAATTGTAAGATTAACGGCCCACAGACGGGCAAAATTGAAAAAACCTGGCCAAAACTTAAACGATGATATGTAGTAATAAAATTTCCTTAATGTGTTTATGAGAAATAATATTGTAAAAACTAATTAACATATTTGTCAATTGGCTACTAATCTGGTGGAAAATTTAATAATATAATAAATAAATACTTGACAAAAACATAATTATGTGTATAAAACCGAATTTAAATTGTTTTAAAAAATACTGCCTACATTTTACTGTTTTTATATTATTTAAAGTCATCAACGGCGTAAAATTAATAATTAATAAACTAATAACAGCATCATTTATTCTCAGAAATAATGTCGCATAACTAATTATTGTTTTTAATCCCCGGACCCGGAGTCTGAGTCACTTCAGCTATTAATTTCTGAGTCTTCATTAGTAGTATTAGTGGCAGATCCCTCTGGACAGGGGCTAATAATAAATCTAAGACTTCTTTTTCGAATGACTTGGACTTTCGCCTTGGAAGTTTTCGCATGCTTAATATGACTTCAGACGATATAAGCAGTCTCCAAGTTTTGTTGCCTTGAACACTTTCGGGAAAATCCTTCTCTATACTTCTTAATGTCTTTATTTAATGCCTCCTGGACCTCGTCAGATAATTGTCCTATAGGCAATAAAAAAGATTCAATAATATCTGACGAGTTAATTGAAATTTTGTGGACCGTATTAGGCATGTTGTATCAAGGATATTTTTGTACAAGTATCCTAGCTGTTGTTAAAGCATAATCTTAAAATTTTTGTATATTTACGGTATCCACTAGATATAGTTTGCAAAAATATTATTATTATCAGTGGTATGATAGCACAATTGGTTAGGGCGATGCGCTAGACACGCAGAGGTGCGGGTTCGATTCCCGCTCGTACCATAACTTTTGCTACTGATCATATTTTTCTAAAAAAAATCACTATTTTCACAGTTTAACAAACTGATTAAAATACTTCTACTTAACATCTATGTTGTTGAAAGACTTGGAAAAAGCCCCACATATATAACACTTTTTCGTGGATGTCGTAGATGAAGCAGCATTGCACATTTTGCCATCTACCATTGTAAAAAGTAAGTTGTGTTCAATGTCCTTGTGCCTACACTAATGGAAGTAGGTGTAAGGTTTTCTATTTCATTCTGCATGGTATTTATTTCTTGAAGTGTTAAATCAGTGGTCTCATGTATAAATTGAATTCTGATTGGACGAAAAGCGGGGTGAGCCTGGACGTGGATTTTGCCAAACTATTTTGTTTGTAGATTTATTTGGATCGTCGCATGTTAATAGAAGTGGCACAAAGGATGTTAAAAATATACTGGCATCCGAACGTTCATCGCTGTCAAAATTTTGCTTGTATTGGCTATACCTAAGTGTCAAACAAGCAAGTTGAGGTTCTGTTAATGTTTCCAATACATCTTTTTGCACCTCCACTATACGATGGGCAGTATGGTTTAGCAAGGCTTGTAATTTTACTTCAGCTTTTTGCCCCGTATTGTAACTGCATCCCGATTTGGGTAACAGCGCCCCTTGGCCTCCTGAATCTTCTTATACGATGGAAAACGTTTTTTATCTTCACTCCTTATGATCTGATATTGGTGTCTATTTGCTTTAACAAATACTGACAATGCTTTATCACCAGATAGCTGATCAACTTTTTCAGCTCTCTCTTTATATGCTTTTATATATTTCTGGGCCCTTTTTGGGGTTGAAAATTGTACATCTTTTATAACAGCTGCAGCATCTATACTTCCTTCAGCGCGCAGACTCATTTGAGCAGCATACACAGGCTCTGAGGAACTCATTGTTGATCCAACATATTCGGTTTGTCTTCGTTTTGTTCGTTCGCTACTAGTCTGGAAATTAACAGCAGGGCGACCACCTAAACTCGCTGTAGGTGATTGCACAAAAAAATTAAATTTTAAATTTGTTTCCAACCAAGTTTTGTTTTGGGCAAAATATCTTTCTTGTATTGGGGAGTCTTATATTTTAATTTAAAATCAGAAAGAAAATGTGAAAGCTTTTGTTTAATTACATTAGATAATACTTCAGGGCAATTAGTTAGATCTTTTACATACGAATGCAAATATTCGCAGTTAGCTTCAATTTTTATTGAATTGCATGTCAGTATTACTTCAGAAAGCGTCCTCATACTTAAAACAACATTTTCATCCGGATCTACGTCCCTTGATCCTGAAATAAATAAAAATAATTAGCCCTAAACGATTTGAAAGCGATAAATTGAAAATTCCAAGTGACACAAAACAAAGTTGATTAAGTTATCTCAAAAAGGCAGACAAAAGCGGAAAATATTTTTTCTCCATTTACTATTTAAAGTATTCAGCTACACAACTTTCCAGAAAGTTAAGCCCGGAAGATCCCGGAAGTTTACTAAAATATTAACAATAAAATTAAAACTATAATTTTGCACTACTCCAGAAAATTATTTGTGTATAAAATACACATAATTAAAAAATATTATTATTTTATATAAATAGTATAGCTAAAGGTACTACTTACCACCAGGAGTACAATCCATTTTACTTTGAGCACTATAATGTCTACAATATGTACACAAAAACAGCCAATATTTTTTCGCAAAAACACTTACGCGAACAACATTTAACATTCAACTATTGTCACCGTATTCAACGAAGAGCGCCATCTACGGAATTTCTAATTTTAAAAAGCCCAATGATCTATTAAAGCCCCTAGACGCGTAAAAGTGTGAAATGGCAATCTTCCCGAATTGGGGTTCTGGCCAGCTTTTTGAAATTTTGCCCGTCTGTGGGCCGGTTGCAGAAAGCACAATTAAAGTTTAGAATGTTTAACGAAATGTCAGATTTGACAGCGACTTTCTAGATTTCTATAAGCAGCTTGTCAAATCCGAAAGCTCCGTTAAATATTCTAAACAGCAATTAAGTTTTGTGCAATCGACTGTTAGTGTCTTGCGTGTTATTCATGTCAGTGACGCCACATATAAATGAATCTAACGATTGACCTGCTAAATCGGGTTAAGCAGCAGTATGAGTACAAGTGTGTATAGGAATATAATTACTACGGCAATTAGTTGCGAGGTAACTCAAATATATTTATGCAATATCTATCTAAAGTACTTAGAATGTTTTTCTAGGCAATTTGACCTAGAAATATATAATTATATTACTTTTGTACTATAACTAATTACATGTCTTCTCCGTTTTGAAAAAATATATATGTACAGGGTTTTCACGTATATTTTTCCACCCACCTAGAGAGTTTATTTGAATAGATACGGAAATGTCGTAAATACAAAAGTTGTTGGGTTTTTTATGAAGATTTAGAATATTATTTCATAAGTGCGAAAATATTATTGGAAATGTCACATTTTGACAAGTTGTCAGTTTTTTTTAACGAAACACCCTGTATATTAAATCATTCTTGCAGATTTTTTTTCTAATTTCAAATATATATACGTTTAATATATTCTGTCAATTAGTTTTGGATATATAAGCGTTTAAACATTAAAGAAATGGTAAGGTAATTTGCGCTTAAACATAGTGACCCATGGTCAAGACAATTGCAATGAACGACGCCTTTTGGACGTTTACCGGTCAATTATTTACGAGCATTTTTAATATCTAATACGTTGGACGATGGGTTATTCGGAAGAAGAGAAACTCGACATGATAGAGTTATCTTAATTACATGATAAAAATGCATCCATAGCTCGAAACGAATATCATAGACGGTTTCCAGATACACCAATACCGACTTGTAGGACAATATTAAACATCGCTAAACAATTGAATGAAAGAAAAACACTTAATCGAAAAGTCAGAATAGTGTAAAGAAACGTTGAAGAAGATTTAAGTATTTTATTATATTTTGAAGGTAATTTTGAAACGTTTGTATTAAAATAATTTATTTATTCTTGTTTTAGAAAATCCTGAGCGCTGAATTTCCGACGCAGCCACTTTTTTCTTAACAAATCATTGCATAAAGGCCACTCAGTTCTAAAACATTATAAATATAAGCCATATAAGTTTTTACCTTCTCAAGAATTAACCGATCAAAATAAACTAGACCGATTACGCTTCTGCCAAGAAATAGAAAGACGTGTTATGATGAACCAACTAAATCTGTCAAACATAATTTTCACTAACGAGGCAACATTTTCCACTGGAGGCGTGTTTAACCGGAAAAATAAGCATTTTTGGTCAAAAGAAAACCCGCGAGCTCTTCAGGCGGTCAAAATTCAGGGAAGAAGATCCCTACATGTTTGGTGTGGCTTTCTTAACAATCATGTTATTGGACCTATATTTTTAAATGGGAATTTAACCGGACAAAAGTATCAGGAGTTATTAGAAAACGCAATCGAGGGGCATTTAGAACAACTACCGATCAATTCATATCTTAAATTGATATGGCAACAAGATGGTGCCCCTCCTCATAATGTTCAGCCGATCACCAATTTTTTAAATGACAGGTATCCATTTTGGATTGGAAGACATGGACCATTAAGATGGCCAGCAAACAGTCCCGATCTCTCTCCATTAGACATTTTTTGTGGGGTTATCTGAAAAACCAATATATACTACAATAGGCCAAGAACCATCCAAGCTTTAGAGCAAAATATAGTCCAAACAATCGACGATTTAAACACCCAATCACCTCATTTTATCTACGCATCCATACACAGAAAATTTAGAAGAAATATTCAGAAATGCATTATAAACCAAGGAGGCTATATAGAAAACCTAAGTTCTTTAAGCTAATATTATTTACCTACTTTGTATTATTGATTTTTTATGGTGTTGTTTCTTTCCACTATTCTAACTTTTCGCTTAAGTGTTTTCCTTTCATTCAATTCTTTAACGGAGTTAAATATTATGCTTCGAGTCGGTGTTGGTCTATCTGGAAACCGTCTATGATATTCGTTACGAGCTATCGATTCATTTTTACCATGTAAATAAAATAATTCTATCATGTCGAGTTTCTCTTCTTCCGAATAACCCATCGTCCAACGTATTAGATATTAAAAATGCTCGTAAATAGATACTTCTGACCGGTAAACGTCAAAAAGGCGTTTTAGCGCAAATTACCTTACCATTTCTTTAATGTTTAAACGCTTATATATCCAAAACTAATTGACAGAATATATTAAAAGTATATATATTTGAAATTAGTAAAAAAAAATCTTTAAGAATATGATTTAATATACAGGGTGTTTCGTTTAAAAAAACTGACAACCTGTCAAAATTTGACCATTCCAATAACATTTTCGCACTAATGATATACTATTCTAAATCTTCATAAAAAACCCAACAACTTTTGTATTTACGACATTTCCGTATCTATTTAAATAAACTCTCTAGGTGGGTGGAAAAATATACCCTGTATATACAGCGTGTCCTGAAAAGTTCTTAACAAATAAAAAAAAATGATTTTTAATTTTTTTTATATGTTAAGAAAAGTTCTGCTTCCTCCGAAAATATTATAAGAATTATAAAACTTTAAAAGTATTGTACAGGGTTCTCAAAGATTGCTAAAATCTAATATTGCCTGAAGAGACCACTACCCATAAGTTTAGTTTTAGAGCAAAATGTCATAAGAGAACTATTCTGAGTATTCCAAGGTATGATAAAATACTACATTTCATAAAGAAATTCAAATCTGAATGCAATGTACGGGGTATATAAAAAGTTTTATTTAACAATTCGTATCAAAAAATCAACTAAGAATGAACAATCAACAAATGATGCTTCTACGTGAGCGCCATCCCGTTCCATACAAATTATGGTTCTTCTACTGAACTCTGCTATTGCCGCTCTTACCATAGCTTGCGTAATTTTTTTGTACACACTCTCTGATGACTGTTTCCAGGCGATCGACGTTTTGGAATGGCCTGTCAAGATAAATAATTTCTTTTAACAGTCCCCAAAGGAAAAAGTCCAACGGGGTTAGGTCAGGAAAGCTGGCTGGCCACGGGATTGCAGAATATCTTCCTATCCAGCGATTTGAAAACTCATTTGTAAAAAATTGGACACTATCTGTGTACTATGACATGGTGCTCCATCGTGTTGGTACCAAAGTGAACGCCTAATATGTAATGACAATTCTTTAATAAATTTAAACAATTGAGAATTTAAAAAATTCGAGTAAGGCTTGTCAAATTTTCACGAAAGAAATATGGCCCTACTATTTGGTTATCCAAACTACCGCACCAAACATTTGTTTTAAATGAGTATTGATTGTGACACTCTTATGAAAAAAATGTCGTCTCATCGGTAAATAATATTTTTTTGACGAAGACAGAATCATCTACAGCTTCGTCTTGGGACCATACACTGAACAGGAAACGAACTTCAAAATCTCTAGATAAAAGGGTATGGGTATATATATAGGTTTGTAAGAATAGAATTTATTTGCTCGTAACATCGTACTGAGTGTTGACTGTAATATGTTACCCGGAAGTGATTTTGATATTTTCCTCACCGAGACTTTAGGATTTTCAATGACCGTTTGCATAACTTGTATTTGATTTTCTTCGATAATAGCCCAGGCTTGGTGTTTTCTTTTAAACGTATTGTCAGCAAACCCAGAGGATTTAAACTTAGTCATGGCATTTACAACAGTAACATAAGCTTATCTGTTTATCTGGATGTCTATTATTAAAAATTTCAGCCGCTTCACTACATGTTTTATAATGATCTCCAACAATTAATACAATTTCAATTTTTTCCTGTTTTGTTAATTTAACTACCATGATGAAAATAACCATATTCAATGTAATAAAATAACCAAACACTTCAATTATCTACTGTCATGCTGCAGGGCATGTCTTTATATATATATATGATAACCCAATTGGGATTTTGTACACCTCTGAATTTATAATACTACCATATTGGTGAAAAATTGATACAACAGTGTTTACCATTAAAACACATTAATTAGCAAAATTAACCTTAACTGAAACACTATTTTTAGAACCGAAAGTAAAATAAAATATTATAGACAAGTAGGTACTACAGGTACTAGTATCGAGTGGGTCCTCCGCGAACTCTTATAACCTCCCGACATAGTCAGGGCATACTTGATATAACATTGTCTATTAACTCTTGAGGAATTAAATGCCATTCTTCATGAATTGCTTCAACCAATTCATCAATAGTTCTTGGAGGTATTGCTCGAGCATACAAACGCCGCTTTAAAGCTTCTTTTATGTGTTCCAAAAGGGCCAAATCATTCTGTTATATTAATGATTTTCGAAAAATTCGTTAACTATTTCTGCCCTATGTGGTCTAGCATTATCGGCCACCTAAATAAAATTGTTGCCCAATCTGCCAGCTACTTGCGATGTGTTATTTTCCAAAATCTCTAAATACCGTAATGCGTCTACAGAGTGATTAATAAGAACTTTTTTTCAGACGAATGCTGGACGAAGACGCAAACAGTTCCTTACTGAGACTATTCCACTGTTTTTTACATTGCGCGCCTCAAGCAGTTATGCAACTAGTCTTTTTGTTAAGTGTTTTAATGTTCCCTGAGAAGAGGAATTCTATTAACTTAGGTAAGTATTAATTGGTTTACGGATTTGAAAAGATATTAAAAAGTAGACCAAAATTTGCTGGCTAGATGTCGTTCGAGACAGAATAACTTTTGAAAAAAACTGAAATATTGATTTGAAATTTTTAGAAAACTTTCCTTTTTTTATAGTCTTATGAATCCTGTTGAAAATGGGTGGGATCAAATTTTGAGAAGTATTCTTATTTTAATTTAAAAAAATTAATTGAACGCCCTTTTGGTGGCCAAAGAGTTCAAGTTTTGGACAGATTCTGAAGGAGCAGAGACAGGAGAAACATTCTTGTAGAGCCTTCTCTTCAAAAAGATCTAAGCAAATTACGATTATCGTCGCGTTTTTAAAGAAATTCAGATTTTTATTTTTTCTAATTTTTTTGCTGTTGTTCACTAAAAAATACCATAAGATAAAATTAATAATGCAAAAAGGTACAAAATTGCGTTTTTTTTTTAATTTTGCAGCGAAGTGTTTTATGATACAAACTGCTTACGTGCAAAAAAAATTATTATTTTTCCCGTTTGAAGATTTTCCCCGGGACTGACTAACATTAAATTTTATTATAATTCAGGACCCCTGAAATTCTGGGGTATTTTTGTCTAAAATCACATCGATGCCTCAAGGTTCTGCCAAAAAAACGGTCTTTAGGATAAAAATTGGAAAAGTGACGATTTTATGAAAATGTAATCCGATATTTTTACTTTGAAAGGAATATAACGGAGGCTATTTACTTTTTTCAGAAAAGCGAACCATTTAAAAACCTGAGTGTTTTCTACAACTTTCCAACTTACTCTTTGATTCCAAAATGTACGGAAACACCAGAAAATCTAACTTGAAAAATAAATTGCACAATTTTTATTTTTTAAAGATTATTGTCAATTATTATTCCTGTTATCTTAAAACACCTCGAGGACTTTAACAAGTTTTACTTTATAACACGACATAAATCCAGAAATTAGCATATACCTCCTCAAATAATTTGAGATGCGGTAAAAATAAATATCGATGGTAATGACACAATTAGAACAGGAAAACTAAAAGCAGTAAATCGTATCAAACATGATATCGAATATCGGAGTGTAAGGATGTGTATACAACAAAGGAATGCTCATTTCGGTCTACGTGGGGTATATATACTATATAGTTTCGAGCAAAATATAGGTGGCAAAAATATATTTGGCATAAAATAAAATAAATTTGTATTTGGCTGAATAACATTCTGAAGCTTTATATATTGTATACTCTTCTTTAGATGATTTTATTATTGTTATAGATGTGTCGATAATTCAAGCATGGACAGTGATCACTTCAATTATTTCAATAGCTTGGTCACTCACGTCATACCATCGATCTGTACGATTCGCCAGGGATGACAAAGACAAAATAAAATGGGTAGGATTACTCGTTGCTTTTTGTTGGCAACTCATGAGTGCCCGTAAGTAATAAGCCTTTATTTGATTTGATCATAACTATAAAGCAATAAGCTAAGCTGAATTTCCGATGCAACTAACTTTTCTGACGTATGCGTATTTCATTTTGTTTTTGACTAGACGTTCTGTTATGCTAATTTGTTGTGCGAATAAAAACATTAATGTGAATATTTATATTGTTTTATAAACTTACATTAGCTCAGTTTTATTTGGTTTAACTTATATGGATGGTTTTCCTTTTTTTCTTTCTAATCACACTAGTCAACAAATACGAAAAAAAAATTGCGACTGATGTTATAATGGTTGGACGGGGGAGTTTAAAGGATCCTGAATTCAGCAAACAAAATTGTTCCCAACGTATTAATTTTGAATTATAAAATGCATATTTTTATTGTATCCTAAAAAATCCTAAGTGTAACATAAAAAATACATAAATTCATTTATAGTAAGTCTTTTATAGATAACTTTTTTGCAAATGCTTACTTTGATTTATATTCCTGATCTGTTTCTATCATAAGAAATAAACAATAATCCCCCATCACTGCTGGATCCCTCTTTTCTAACCAAATAATAATTAATCACAACATCATTATATTAAAACATTTTTTTAGTGTCCAGAATTTTAGCGCTAAGTCTCCTAGCCGCCATCTTGCCAACGTGGATGGGAGTGATATGTGCCCTGCATTGGGGAGTAATGTCTATCTGGTTGGCGATTGGCCAGCACCAGACTGCGGCGTGTAGTAGCAGATGCGAAGAATTGCTTTTGTCTGTTGCCTTAGGGCTAGCGTATGTGTTAGCGTTTATTTCACCGAGAGATGGACCGACCAGATACGTGTATTTGGTTTATTATTTAGTTTGCTTTATGGAGAATACTGGGGCTTTAGTTGTTTGGTAAGTAACCGACTATTTCTTCTTGATAATAAGATAATAGAGTAGTACAAGGATTACGTTGGTACAGCATGTGTTTCGAAGTGGACCCGTCTCGTCCAATCTATAGATTGGTCTATTTACGGGCGCTGATTGGCTCCCAATTCAAGCCAGCAGCATAGGTTAAAGTAGGTTTCTCATTTCTTTTAATTTAGTTTTATACTTTGCGTCGGTGGAATTGTATGTTTTTGGTGTTTTATATCTTTGAAGTTTAAGTCTAATAGCTCCGAAGAAAGTGGGAAAGAAATAATTCATCGGGTCGCTGCGTTTTTGCAAAAAGGAGTAGAGGAAGGCCTACAGATTACTCTTAAAACTTTTAGGTAAGTGTAATGTATTATTTCGTTCAGTATTTTATTTATGGAAAGGTTTTTGCAACGAAACGTGTAGTGTAACATTCAATTACAGGAAAAGAATATTAGCGGCAACAGGAATCACTAAAACTACCCTTCAAGCTATTAGAAAATAAGGCAGAAAGGTTTATGCAAATGTGTCCACTACATCTTTTTCTAGCCTTAAGACGAGCCGGCAAAGGAAGAATAAGTTTCCGCAAAACCTCACTATGAGAGAAATCTAAACATTTTTTTTTTAGAAATATTTGATCAACAGCAAAAGTTATGGTACGAGCGGGGTTCGAACTCGCACCTCTGGGTCTCTAGCCCCTTGCGCTATCGTACCACTGATATGCAATTCGTTAGAACGTGTATAGGGTAACTTTTTTATTTTTTTTAATTATCGAGTTATTATTTCTGTTTGCAAACGTTCCCAATACCGATAGCCAGTTAATTTTTCGTCTATAAAAATAGGCCTTAAATGTATCCTCCGATTAAACCACCCCAGACGTTGACGACGGACGAGTATCTTGTGTTTTGCCTGTTAACTGCCTTTTTTGGTAGTAAATGAGCTCTCATCAGTCCATAAAATCTTACTCAAATACTGATTATTTGCATTGTATCGATTTAAAAGCTCCTGACAAAATTCTAGCCTTCTTCGGCAATGTTCCTCGCTAAGTTTTTGAGTATTTAAAAATTTATATGGTTTGTATCCATAACTTTTTGAATGGAGCTAAAGGAAATTCCAATTTCGGTGGCAGCGCTATTAATAGGGCTTACAGGATTTGCAGCGTAATATCCAAGGATATTTATTTCGTTGTCTTCATTAAGTACGACTTTATTTCTATACAGTTTTTTCTTGTTGTGAAGACTTTCGTTTCCAATTAGTTTAACTTCAAGTCTTCAAAATATTTCTGCTGACGGAGATTGATGATTAGGGAAGCGTCTAATATAATCTCTTTTTGCTGCGGTTGCGCTTTTATTATTTAATAAATATGTTTGAAGCATAACACTTCTTTCTTCAACATTAAACTTGCGAAATACAATGGTTCACAATTTTAAGTAAGCTGATGTCAGTTTGACATTACATCTACTCTCATTTAATTGTTTTACTATACAAGTTGATAGGTAAAAAGTTAACCCTCCGATTGCATAAAACTTAATTGATGTTTAGAATGTTTAACCCAGCTTTCGGATTTGACAAGTTGCTTTCAGAAATCTAGGAGCTGGCTGTCTTTAATTGGGTTTTCTGCAACCGGCCATTAGTTGTAATTTTTCGACATATTTCAAAAAGTAATAAATTAAAATGTAAGGTGTATTACATCAATGAAATCAGAAAAAAATGAGCTATCCGATGAGTGAAACATATACCCAGGGTTCTATTTAAAAAAATGTAAGTTGTGGCCATCATTTTTTTCTGAGTGTTTTCGCTATGACATTGGACCCCACAAAAATCATAACTTGTTTTCTGTGCAACTCGATAAATAAAAAAGTTACAAGCGTTTAAAATGTGAACAAGTTAAAATAATAACCCTGTACATATTCAAACTCACCAGTACCATAACCACTGTTGATCCTGCCAAATAATATATATATATATATATATATATATATATATATATATATATATATATATATATATATGTATTAGGTATTTCTTTTCTTGGGATGAAAATTAAAACGATTTTTTAATTATTTGTCATATTTAATTCCAATTTGACGTTTCGACAGGTAGTTCCATGTCTTTTTCAAAAATGTTTTTTTTTAATTTTCCCTAAAACATATTGCATGAAATAAACAATCTAAGATTTAAAAAAATGGAAAATTATCTTACCATGAGACGTAAATTAAGAGGTCAATAACAGCAAATAACATTAAAGCAAATTAAATGGACGTAGCACATTGTCATTTTGTCAAACAAATCTATTAAAGACTAACTGATATATATGGTGTAGGAATTCACTCTTATCATGAAACTTTTTTAGTGGTTACCGGAGAAATTTTATTATTTAGATATATTTATTTAAAAAGAGTTGGGGAACTTAGATGATGTTGAAAAAAATTCTGTTTACTAAATTAACGTCTTTTTTATCATTAATTGCAATTTTATTTTTCCCGATTTCAATAGATTCATATATCTCTCTTTTCCGTTTATGAGATTAATACTTAATAATAATAATAATAAATAATTAAGAAATCGTTTTAATTTTATGAACACGCATCCCAAGAAAAGAAGTACCTAATACAATATATATTTGAAGATTCAAGAAGGGGGTGATAGTACTCGACAAAATAGGAAAAAAATGCCAATATATACATGGTCAAAAACCAAACGCACCATTTTTGTTATACAGGGTGTCAAAGTTTCAATTTTTTTCTCGTTTTTTGCGTTTTTTCCAGTTCCTTCTGAGACAATTAGTTCAAATGTAGAACATGTATTATTTTTAAGAACCTCTACGATAAAATATCAAAATCGTGGAAGTATACAGGGTGTTACATTTTTTTGCACCACCTACAAGTTTAACTTGCAGAACTTTTTTTTGGAGCACCCTATATTAATTCTGACATAAAATTTAAACTCTTTGTTCATTTCTTTAGCTCATTCGTATTTTGCATTATTCTCGTATCTATCACAGTTTTATATATATATATATATATATATATATATATATATATATATATATATATATTTATATATGGTTAGAGCAATTTTTAGAGATCGGAGGTGCGGGTTCGATCCCTTTGTTGTTTATTAAATATGTCTAAACAATATTTCACAACAAAAACAAACTGATAAGATTCTTCCATCCTCTTATTATATTTTAGTCAACGCTTTTATACAATTATTAAAGGGGAAATATTATAGCAGAACTAAATCTTCATTTTTCGGGTGGAAAAAACAGACGGCGAAAGAAATATTCAGTACAGGGAAGAAGGAAGAAATGTATCTATACAGATGAAATCTGCATCCATAGTAGCCTTACACAATATCATAGTTGATCGAATCAGAGTCACCGAGAATTAAAGAGACTCATTTCTAGAGGCAGAAGATTTGTAATTGTTCATGCCGGGGGAGAAATTAGTTTTGCAGTAAATGGCTTGGTGACTATCATGACGATATCAACCACTCTAATTTTATGAACTGGGTTGATTCTCAGCGAAAATATTGTTTTCAAAGAAAAATTGACAGAAACAGAAGTTACGCAATAATTCAAAACAATAAACATCGATTCGGCCCATATATTAGTTCAGTTATTAGATTATAATGTTCACAAAGTTCTAAGATTGCCGCCGTATCATCCAGAACTGAACCCTATATAGAGAAAATATATAGAAAATTGGTGGCAAGTCCATAATACCACATTCGCATTAGCCGACGTTGAAGCATTAACCCGTCAAAGATTTAACGAATTGCTACCATCGAATGGATGAACATATGTCGATACTTAGAAATAGAAAAGAAATAATTGACACTACACTAGATCCCACACTGTCTTAGAGATGTACAGCCCTTGAAATCATCCAGCTCAGATTAGATTTCTGGTGCCTTGAAATAATTTTTTAATAAGTTTAGGTTAGATTTGTAATAGTTAATTTATTGCTGTCATAAACAATATACTTTGAGATGTAGTATATAAAATCGCGTAGATAAATGTTTAATAAAATATTTGGTATTCATTACTATGCAATTTTATTCTTTAAGCAAAATGTCGACGCATTACATGTTTAGGCAACGAATAACTGGTTTAATTGGAAAATGTATGGCTTATGTGAAACTTAAGGGTTAAATTAGAAAGTGATAGAAACTATATTCAAAACGTATTTGTTTTAAACGATATTCCAGGATTAAGAAATCATGGTTCTTGGGATTAGATCGTTTCAAATTGGAATTACTATCGGACGTTTCGCCTTTGATTGCACGAAGCATCTTCAGGTATCTTTACTCCATGAGATCTGAACACTGAATTCATTTCAGTGATATTAAGAATTTGCCTTTCATAATTTTACTGGTGTTGGTAAATTTTTATAAAAACTTGTGAGAAGATACTTCAGTGGTCACTAATAAGCATACCAGATTTTAGGTCTTTGTAGCCAATAGAATGCTTAAAAACTGCAATTCCATTTCAAATTGAATAAAATGTAGTTTTGGCAGACCGGCAAAATTGAATGTTTTTTTTTTTGTTTTAAATTAATTCTTTTCAATCTGCTAATTAAAAAACATGAAAATTTGGTTTCTTGCATTTTAGATATTTTTTTTTATAAATAAATAAAGCGAAAAAAGACTTTATACTCCAAAGGTCACAGTTGCAAAAGCTTATTTTTACAAAAAAAAATATAATTGATTTTATTTATAAATTAAATAAATTTCATTTCATATTTACACAACTTAACTCAAATCTTTTTTATGGAAAAAGTATTATTTAAAAATGAAATAAAATTTAATTTCCAAATAAAATATTAGGTAATACATTTTTTTTTGGTTAAAAAATAGGCTTTTATTTGGCATTCCTTTTGAGTTTAATTGTTCTTTTTTTACATTAAATTATAAAAATAAATATTAAAATGCAAAAAGTCAAATTTTGTCAAAAATCTGTATTATTTTTTTAATTAGGTAATCAAATAATTTTTTTAACAGTTTTTAATGAAATATTAAAACCTATATTAAAAAAATTCAATTTCTTCGAGTTTTTCTTTTCAGTAAGTTAAATTAAATATAAATAATGAGTAAAATTAAATTTTTTAGATGATTTATACGACGACTTTTATCAATTAAATGATATTGTATGATTTTTTAAAATTTATAGCTCGGAAGAAATATGTATACGGATTTAAAATAAAAGTATGACCTTCATTTGTGCGGTTTTAAATCGTAGCTAATTATTAACTATTAATTAATATGTTTTTTGCAAGATTTTTTGCTACTTTTTGTTTTTTTCTCTCAAAATTGAATTTTTTGTTATATATTTTGTTTATTGTACGTGGAAAGGCATAATACTACGGCAGAGGCATGCAGTCCATGGAAGCAAGGGAAGCAGTGCTTCTCCAAAAAAAATTACAAAATATCTTCTAAAATGTTATTTTTGCAATAGGAAACCATTAATTTAGTTTATATAAAATATGCTGAAATATTATCTTAATTATCAAGCCCATAATAAAGGCGGCCTTGACTCCGACCCAGCCACAATAGAATATGCTTGATTTCCTGTGAATCGAGCCAGAGGTTATTGAACTTTCCACCGGCTGTTTGCAATTTTTGCATTTCAGTCGCGTGCTTTAAGTGGTGGCGGAAGCTATCGTTGGAGTAGGTTTTTTGTTTGAACGGCTATTCGTGTGTTGTGTGATACGTACGTCGCGTCGTGCATGGTGCGATATGGAAGACAATATGGACTTGGATATGCAAATACCGTCAACTTCGGCTGTCGGTAATAACGTTGAAAATGTTGGAGAATTCAGTAAGAAGAGTGTGTGTGTGTGTGTCTTAATAATAAAGGAATTTTCAACATTAAACTTCGCTGATAAGCTTCAAATAATTTCCAAAGGAAGGGCAAAACTGCCTATGAAAAATTTAACCACAAAAATGAAAAACTGTATTAGACATTTTTATCCGGGAAAACAATACGAACAATTTAAATGGCTAACAGGTTGTGAAAATATAAGGAAATTATTTTGTTGGCAATGTTTACTTTTTGAAAATGAAAAAGGTCTCTGGAATAAAACTGGTTTTTCCGATTTAAACAATTTCCATAAAGCTGTAAAAAGACAGATTATGTCCAAAGCGCATTTACAGGCCGTCATAAAAGAAAAAGTCTTCGGCAAAACCAGAATTAAACTCGCCCTTAATAAACAGTTGGAAATTAGTTACCGCCAACACAATGAACTAGTCGATAAAAATAGGCAAATATTAAGAAGACTTATCGATGTTGTTTGTTTTCCCGGACAGCACGAATTGGGATTAAGAGGTCATGACGAAACAAGGGTTTCTTTAAACAAAGGAAATTTTCAAGATTTACTTAGTTTAATGGCTAAATATGATGATTGCTTAAAAAAACATTTAGAGCAGTCTAGCGTTTTCCGCGGAACGTCGAATCGAATACAGAATGAATTAATTTCCGCTGTTGCAACCATTATTCTAAAAAGAAGTAAGCAGGAGATTGGCGAGGCGTGGTTTATTGCTATTGTTCTGGACGAAACAACTGATATCACTAATTTTAGCCAGTTATCTATAGTAATACTCTCGTCAAAACAGACGGAAGTATTCAAGAGCGATTTTTAGGTTTTAAGAATGTGTCCGAAAATCGTACAGCAGATGCATTATATACCGTTGTTTATAACGTTACTAAAGAAATTAATGTAGAGAAAAAATTAGTTGCTCAAAGCTATGATGGAGTTGCAGTGATGGCAGGACAATAAGGGGATCTGCAAGCTAAAGTTCGAGAAACTTTCCCAAGTGCTGTGTTTGTCCATTGTTTTGCTCATAAATTAAATTTAGTTTTATCCCAGTCCATCAATCACATTAAAGAGTGTAAAGTATTTTTCGTTACTTTGAGTGACATGGCTGCTTTTTTTTCCAAGTCAACAAAACGTACTTAAGCGTTGGACTCCATTGTCCACAAACGATTGCCCAAAGTAGCTCCTACAAGGTGAGACTATAATGAAAGACTTGTGTTAACAGTATCTGAAAATCCTGAATCACTGATTGAACTATTTGAGAATATAATAGAAAATAATTAAACGTGGGACTCAGAAGCAATAAATAGTTCGAGGGGGTTTTTGGACTATTTGAAACGAGATTTTAATTTTAATTATTTGTTGAACATATTTTCAGAAATATTTCCATTCTCGGACAATGTTTTTAATATATTACAAACTAAAACAAATGATATTTCTTTTTGCCTAAAAAACAAGGATTTTAAGTCCATGTTAGGCCAAAAAAGAGATGACTTTGACCTATTTTGGGAGAAAACGATGACGTTAAATGTAGAGCCACAAGGCAAGCGTCTTCTAACAGACAAGGTGGGAGATGTTCAAACATCATACAGACGCCTCTTTTATGAAATAATCGATCAAATTCAGCAACAAATAAACTATAGATTTAACGGTTTAAATTATTTTACATTCCTCGAGCTCTACAATTTTGATGCATTTAAAGGAAAAACTTTTCCAGAAGATGCGTTTAAATCTCTTCTTCTTCATTATGACCAGTTCTTCGACCGAGTGTTACTGCGATCTGAACTAAAAGTGATTTACGAAACTGATGACATTAGCACAAAAAATAATGCTAAGGAACTAATGCAATTTTTAAAAGACAAGTATTGACAATACCTGCCACAAGTTCATTAGTAGAACGCAATTTTTCAACACTTAAACGTATATAAAAAATTTCGTGAGAAATTCAACGGGGCAGAAGAGACTTTCGCATACATCGCTGTTGTCCATTGAAAATAAACTTCTCCAAAATATGTCGGAGCATCGACGTTTTTATTGACGAATTTGCAAAAAATGATCGAAGAATCGAATTACATTACAAATAGGTAAGTTTCTAAAAATTGCTTCCATTTCTTAAAATTTCACCGCACGCCCCTGTATTACGGGGTCTGGACCTCCCTCCTCACGTACGTTATTTTGTTATATAGTCACTGATATATAAAAGTGACTATTTTTTTGTAGTCATCAACTACAAGTATGAGCCCCCAAATCTAAAAACCTGGTTGCTCTACTGATACAGAACATTAATTTCGGACCAGCAACTGACTTTTGAATTTTATCCTAGCAAATTCGTCAACTGTCCCGAAACAAGGTTGGCATCTATGATTAATATACCAAATCGTATTTGTATTTATATTTTTCTGAAATTGAACTTCATAGCAAGCAGACTTTGTAAAATTTGTGTATTATCTTTTATTATCTACATTATATCTTAGAGAGTTTACTTTTTAAAAGTACATAATGAATTTTAATGAAAGATATCTGAACCTGTCCACCTACAAATCCATGTGGAGAAATGAGGAGGGTGTAAATAACAAAACGAAATAAAATAAAAGATATATAGGAAAGTTAAAATTATTCAAAGCAGTGCTTTTTTATATACCTACTATATTTTTGGTTATCAAATACCTACATTATAGTGTAGTTTTCGTGAGGTACTAGGTTGGTAGCTACCTCGGAAATAAAAAATAAAAACAACTAATTACGCATGCTACCAGAGGCGTGCGGTGAAATTTTAAGAAAGGGAAGCAATTTTTAGAAACTTACCTATTTGTAATGTAATTCGATTCTTCGATCATTTTTTGCAAATTCATCAATGACGTCATCATAAAAAGGTCGATGCTCCGACATATTGTGGAGAAGTTTATTTTCAATGGACAACAGCGATGTATGCGAAAGTCGTTGAATTTTTCACGAAATTGTTTATACGTTTAAGTGTTGAAAAATTCCGTTCTACTGATGAACTTGTGGCAGGTATTGTCAATACTAATTCACACAATTTCGACACTTCGGTGTAGGCATCTTCCAGCTCCTTGTCTTTTAAAAATTGCATTAGTTCCTTAGCGTTATTTTTTGCGCTAATGTCATCAGTTTCGTAAATCACTTTTAGTTCAGATCGCAATAACACTCGGTCGAAGAACTGGCCATAATGAAGACGAAGAGATTTAAACGCAGCTTCTGGAAAAGTTTTTCCTTTAAATGCATCAAAATTGCAGAGCTCGAGGAATTTAAAATCATTTAAACCGTTAAATCTATAGTTTGTTTGTTGCTGAAATTGATCGATTATTTCATAAAAGAGGCGTCTGTATGATGTTTGAACATCTCCGACCTTGTCTGTTAGAAGACGCTTGGCTTGTGGCTCTACATTTAACGTAATCGTTTTCTCCCAAAATAGGTCAAAGTCATCTCTTTTTTGGCTTAACATGGACTTAAAATCATCCATTTTTTTTTAGGCAAAAAGCAATATTATTTGTTTTAGTTTGTAATATATTAAAAACATTGTCCGAAATATTTCTGAAAATATGTTCAACAAATAATTAAAATTGAAATCTCGTTTCAAACAGTCCAAAAACCCCCTCGAACTATTTATTGCTTCTGAGTCCCACATTTCAATATTTTCTATTATATTTCTCAAATAGTTCAATCAGTGATTCACGATTTTCAGATACTGTTAACACAAGTCTTCCATTATAGTTCCAACTAGTAGGAGCTACTTTGGGCAATCGTTTGTGGACAATGGAGTCCAAAGCTTGTGTACGTTTTGTTGACTTGAAAAAAAGGAGCCATGCCACTTAAAGTAACGAAAAATACTTTACACTCTTTAATGTGATTGATGGACTGGAATAAAACTAAATTTAATTTATGAGCAAAACAATGGACAAACTCAGCACTTGGGAAAGTTTCTCGAACTGTAGCTTGCAGAGCCCCTAATTTTCGTGCCATCACTGCAGCTCCATCATAGCTTTGAGCAACTAATTGTTTCTCTCCATTAATTTCTTTAGTAACGTTATAAACTACGGTATATAATGCATCTGCTGTACGATTTTCGGACACATTCTTAAAACCTAAAAATCGCTCTTGAATACTTCCGTCTGTTTTAACGTAGCGTATTACTATAGATATCAGTTGTTTCGTCCAGAACGATAGCAATGAACCGCGCCTCGTCAATCTCCTGCTTAATTCTTTTTAGAATAATGGTTGCAACAGCGGAAATTAAATCATTCTGGATTCGATTCGAGGTTCCGCGAAAAACGCTAGATTAAACATTAAACTAAGTAAATCTTGAAAATTTCCTGTATTTGAAGAAACTCTTGTTTCGTCATGACCTCTAAATCCAATTCGTGCTGTCCGAGAAAACAAACAACATCGATAAGTCTTCTTAATATTTGCCTATTTTTATCGACTAGTTCATTGTGTTGGCGGTGACTAATTTCCAATTGTTTATTAAGGGCGTGTTCAATTCTGATTTTGCCGAAAACTTTTTCTTTTATGACGGCCTGCAAATGCGCTTTGGACATAATGTGTCTTTTTACAGCTTTATGGAAATTGTTTAAATCGGAAAAACCAGTTTTATTCCAGAGACTGTTTTAATTTTCTAAAAGTAAACATGGCCAACAAAATAGTTTACTTATATTTTCACACCCTGTTAGCCATTTAAATTGTTCGTATTGTTTTTCCGGATAAAAATGTCTAATACAGTTTTTCATTTTTGTGGTTAAATTTTTCATAAGCGGTTTTGCCCTTCCTTTGGAAATTATGTGAAGCTTATCAGCGGAGTTTAATGTTGAAAATCCCTTTATTATTAAGACACACACACACACACTCTTCTTACTGAATTCTCCAACATTTTCAACGTTATTACCGACAGCCGAAGTTGACGGTATTTGCATATCCACGTCCGTATTATTGTCTTCCATATCGCACCATGCACGACGCGACGTACGTATCACAGAACACATGGATAGCCGTTCAAACAAAGAACCTACTCTAACGATAGCTTCCGCCCCCACTTAAAGCACGCGACTGAAATGCAAAAATTGCAAACAGCCGGTGGAAAGTTCAATAACCTCTGGCTCGATTCACAGGAAATCAAGCATACAGGACTTGGCTGCAGAGAAGCTAACGGCCCGCATAGGTTCTATTCGATTTCTATTGTGGCTCGGTCGGAGTCAAGGCCGCATTTATAATGGGCTTGATAATTAAGATAATATTTAGCATTTTTAATATAAACTAAATTAATGGTTTCCTATTTCAAAAATTACACTTTAGAAGATGTTTTTTGTAATTTTTTTTGGGGAAGCACTGCTTTTCTTGCTTCCATGAACTGCACGCCCCTGCGTGCTACAACTAATAAATACACACACGAGGAAAAAAAAAGCCGAAGTAGTTCCGCAACGCTCCAATAAGGATCGCCCATGGATTCATCGAACCGCGTTCAAAATGACGTCATTAGTTCGTCACCAAAATAGTGTAGTTCAAGGAACTATAGAAATATTTCGTTACGACAATTTCACTTATTTCCTTAGCTAACTCTGAATAACAGACAACATAAAATTGACCATGCAAAAACTAAGGAGTCTAGATTAATTCCAGCATGGATAAAGTTTACTGTTGAAGCTTATGTATGGTTATGATATGTCTTTACATTTGAATCTAGGAACTAGAAAAGCACACTACAGGGAGCGCCTTCTCAAGCGAACAGTTTTATCGACGAACCTGGGGCTATCCAAACGGGACAGATTAGTCCAACAGTATAGGTTTTATATAAAAAAAAACCTTGTTTTAATAAAGATATAATTTTTTAAAACACACATTCAAAATTATAAGTTTCGTTAAAAAAAAAGGTTATAACCTGAACCGGGATTAGAGCACATATCCATTACAATGCAATTATAGAATCCTACCACTGCGCCACCAGGCTCCAAACCGAAAATTCAACGAAACTTGTTTATACTCCGCTGAATGACGTATCTTAACCAATAGCGCATGCGGAAGCTTTGAAGTCGCTTTTGTGGGGCGCTACGTGTGGTGTACCATCCTGCCGAAAAAATTCTGGGACAAAGAAGTATCTTTTTGGCACCTAGACTTTTAGGAAAAAGTTCTTGGTTTCAGGTGCCGAAAAAAAACTCGCACAGCAAATCTTCCGAACTATTAGCTTGTTTTGAAGTTATTAGTTTGATTAATTTTGTGACTGACGGACCTGTCAAAAAATATGTATATATATTTAAATGCCCGCGTTAACCACCCAACAAAAAGCGATTATTTACACGCGATTGAGAGATGGTCATCAAATAAGAAACATCGCAGATGAATTGGGAATTAGCAGAAACACCGTGCTGTTGGCTAAGCACAAAATTGCAGAATATGGAAATATTGTTAGAAAAGCCAGTTCCGGTCGCCCCAAAATTTCGAATAACGTTCAAGATATAGAGTTAATTAATTTTCTAAGAGATTATCCCTTTGAAACAGCAATAAAAGCTAAAGAAGAGACACATTTTCCTGATGGTTCGGCTAATACAGCTCATAGTAGAATTCGTAGTTCGGATATAAAAAGTTGCTGCGCTGCAAATAAAATATTTTTTTACTGAAGCAAATAAGCGGAGAAGAGTAGAATTTGCTCATGAATACATAAATGAAAATAATATGTGGGAAAACGTAATATTTTCCGATGAAAAAACCCTTCAATCGTGTAACAATGGGAAAATCCGCGTTTACAGGTCTTCCGTTACGAGATACGATGAAAAATGTACTCATAAGACAAATCAAAGTGGATGCTTTTCTATAAACGTTTGGACCTGGATTAGTGCAGGGGCCCAGGAGTTTGCCAAACAGTATAGGGAAGACTCAATGCACAACTATATTGCAATATACTAAACCAAGTTATGATACCATGAGTCGCTGAGTATATGGCCAAGATTTTATATTCCAACACGGTAATGCTCCTATACATAATGTCCGTATAGTTCAACAGTATCATATTCGTGTTCTGCCGTGGCCTTCGAAAAGCCCCGATATCAACCCGATAGAAAACGTTTGGGGTGAAATGGGAAAGTCTATGTATAAACACAACTTCCAACCTAGAAATCAGGACGAATTGCGCCAAAGGATAACGGAAGCATGGGATCAAATAACGCAAGAGTATACGAAAAACCTAGTATTAAGCTTGCCACGACGTTTGCGAGCATTAATCGATAATAACGGCGCAGCTACCAAATATTAAAAAGTCTTGTTTTTATTTTTGTTATATCTTAAAACAATAAACGTTATTTTCATTTCTCCTCGTATTTTTAAAAAAGATAGTATTATTATTTTGGTGTTTAACCTTTTCACATCCACGATAACCTATCCTTAATAGATTTTACATACCCTTTATAGTCTAGTAGCTACTCAACAATGAGAATTTTGTTGTCCCAGAATTTTTTCGGCAGGATGGTACATTTCTGGTCTCGGGATCCAAGTTGCTTTTACAGGTAATTGCGCGCCGCCAACAAGCGTTTCGGAACTGATGACAATTTATTGCTACATTCATCAAGTTCTCCAGTAACATTTTTTTAGAGAATATGCTCATAACTTGGTCAAAGGTTAGGAAATGAAAGGATTTTCTCTACGTAGTGTTAATACTGCCTGGATAAATGCGAAAAAAAACTGCTATGTAGTAGTAATAAACTGCGTCACACACGAAGACGTGCGCAGCCTTTTTGCTACAAATGGTAAAGGTAGGGATATTTTTAGAGCAGTAATGTCTCTGCAACGCTTTCTTACCGTACTTATTGCTCTCCGATTTGATAACCCAGAAAACAGGGATGAAAGAAAGTACGAAGAAGAAGAAGAAACTCACAAAATTTATCCAGTGGGAAAGTCGGCCTGTATGGATGAGATGCTTGTCGGATTTCGTGGAAAATGTTCTTTTAAGATGTAAATTTCGAACACGCCTTGTAAATACGCTATGAAGACAATGTGCCTAACAGTTACTCTTACGAGTTACTTGTATAATGGGGTATACGTTGGGAAAAAATCAGATAGTTCTGACTTAGAAGAGGATGAAAAAAACTAAATATACTATCACAAGCTGTAGTCCGCCTAGCAAAGCCTCTGTTTAGGCCCAACAGAAACATATCTGCAGATAACTGGTTCTCTTCTTTAGTGCTGGTAAAAAAATAAAAGGTAAATCCCTCCCGACTTTCTTCCACGAAGGCAGTCAGCTAGAGTCAAATTCATTCCGAAACCGGGAAGAGAGGACTATACGACCGCCAAATCTTTTAGACCGATAAGCCTGACATCCTTCCTAATGAAAGCATTGGAAAGGATCATTGACAGGCATCTAATGGAGGGAGCACTAGCAGTCTCAGATTCATGCTAATCAGCATGCATATAGGGGAGGGCGATCAACGGAGTCGGCTCTCCACAGTAAGGTGCAAAGGATTGAGAAGGCTTTACAATTTAAGGAAGCAGCTTTAGCTGTGTTTTTCGATGTGGAAGGAGCGTTTGATAGAGCACGGACAAACGTCATCTGCGACTCGCTCGCAGCCAGGAGCGTTAAAACGAATCTGGTGCGTTGGGTTAGAAGTGCACTGCAAGAGCGCGGCGTCCAAGCGAGTCAGGGCGGGTACCAGATAGACATCGGGGTGCGAGGCGGATGCCCTCAAGGCAGCTCTCTCTCCCCGCACCTATGGTGTCTAGTCATGGACGGTCTGCTCAACAGACTCGTGGAGGCCCGCTTCTATGCACAAGCTTATGCGGATGATGGATTGATTCTAATATCAGGCAAGTACTTGGGCATCATCTGCGAGAGAATGCAGATGGCCTGTAATATATTGGAGGCATGGTGTAATGAGGTAGGTCTCACGGTTAATCCGCGGAAGACTGAGATGATCCTCTTTACAGGGAGAAGGAAGTTAGGAGATTTTCGACCCCCAAGATTGTATGGTCAACAACTGACCTTGGCAAAAGAGGTTAAATACCTGGGGGTCACAGTAGATGCAAAGTTGAGCTGGAAGACTCATGTCGATAAGCACATAAGGGAGTCAATAGCGACCTTCTGGCAGCTCCGTAGAGCGATAGGCACAACCTGGGGGCTAAGTCCTAGGGTCATGCACTGGCCTGTACCAAGCAGTCATAAGACCCAGGATATCATACGGCTCAATAATATGGTGGCCCTCGGTGGAGAGGAAAACCATTCGTTCCAGTCATACAAAAGTCCAGAGACTGGCTAGCCTAGCGATAACTGGAGCAATGAGGACGACACCGTCAGCAGCATTGGACATTTGACATTTAATTTTCTGACATATAAGCTGACATGCAATCTGGCAGACTCTTCGAGAAAACAGATTTTTCTCGAAACCTAGTAAAATTTTTAACTTTAGCATATTAAAACAACAAATTGCATTGTTTTTAAAAAATATTTATTACACAAAAAGCAAGCTAGGGCTGCCATCATTGGCTATGGCAGCGCACTTGCGAATGAGAGACGCAGGAGCTTGGCATACCAAAGGTGAGGTTGTGGGTCATGCAAGGATCTCCCACATTGTGGAAAGAGAGATCCCTTTATCTACCTATAGAGTAGCACGACCCTCAGGCAGACTAAGATGGCATAAGGGTTATAGTATCTCAATCACTGAAAGAGAGGACTGGGAGAGAAACAGGCTGGAGTTCTCCAGAGACGCAATTGTTTGCTATACGGATGGTTCACGTATGACACAGTTGCAATCCTCTGGCGCTGGAGTTTATATTGAGGCTACACAAACCGGGTCCAGCTTCCCTTTGGGGAAGTTTTCAACGGTGTTTCAGGCTGAGGTATATGCCATTCTAATGGCAATAACGATGAAGGAAGTCATAGAGGGGACAGAGGGAGAGATTGTCATATGCTCAGACAGTCAAGCAGCACTTAAGGCGCTCGACTCACCCGTGGCGGGATCAGTTTTGGTTCAGGAATGCGGTGACAGGCTAGAGCAGTTGGCGCGACGTAAAAGAGTGAAGTTGATTTGGGTGCCAGGACACTGTGGGATTGAGGGTAACGAGAGGGCAGATGAGTTTGCTAGACTCGGCGCTACCAGCCCGTATGTAGGATCAGAACCAGCTTTAGGTATCACTAGGCAGCAGATAAGGACAGCACTCGACGAATGGGCACAACATGAACTTCAACGTGAATGGGGCCAGTCCGGGGTCGGGAGGCAAGCTAAAGACTTCATTGTGAAGCCCGATAAGGGCCGAACAGAGTGGTTACTAGCCCGAGACAGGAAAGCTCTAAATTCCATCGTAGGAATAGTAACGGGGCACTGTCGATTGAGGAGGAAACTCCGCTTCACTTCCTGTGCAGATGTGAAGCGCGAGCGAGACTGCGACGAGATATTTTATACGGCATTACGGTCTTGCATAGGGACGAAGTTAAGGATCTTGCATGGAAGGATATGCAGACTTACATAGTAAGGACAGGCAGATTCAAGGATGTACACCTGGTGGCGGGTGGTGGTGAGGGAGGAGCTGGGGTAGACTGAAAGGGCCTTATAGGCCTACCAGTCAGGTCTCTAGACCTCCCCCTAACTACTACTACTACTACTTCTTCCACGAAGAGAGAGTTGGTGAAACACTATATGGTTTTACAAAGGAAATAACTTTACCGCCCCATGGGCAAAAAAAAAGTGAAGCAGTCTTACTGTGCCATGCATGATAACGTGGGGCTACAGATAGTGGAAAACCAAAAATTAATTTGTGTTGAAATCTAACAAAAGGCGGGGTAGATTCACTTGATGAAAACTGTGCAAAATATATTTGCAGTTGACGAACACGAAGATGGTCTTTAGTCATTTTCTACAAGGTAGTGGACATGTATGATGCCAATCCTACGAATAATGAAACCAGACTTTCTTTTGTGGAAAATAGCTGATGGGTTAATAAAACCCCATATGATAAAACGTCTAGATGTGGTAAATCTAGGTAACGATGTGCGCGCAATAATTCATCGTATCCAAAATATTCACGAACCAATCCATGCGGACGAATGACTTGAATTTCGAAAGTATTGTTACATTGGCCCAGCCAAATTAAAAAGAAAGACTGCTCTTTTTGTATTTCCGCTGCAAAAACAATGTGCTTGCAGTATTCCAGAAAATGTTGTAATACTTGTTGTGGCAACGATATGTAGTAGACTTTGATTGCTCATGTTTAGACCCTCTGTACGTTTTTTTTAGGACTTGACAGCAATATTTTTTTGTTGTAGGTTATGGTTGTTCATCTATAGAATATGCTATGTGTTTTGCCCGTGTAAATGTTAACATTTATATTGTTTAGCATTACTAAGTAAAACGCATTTATGTTTTTTTGTGTAATAAATATTTTTTAAAAGCAATGTAATTTGTTGTTTTAATATACTAAAGTTAAAAATTTTACAAAGTTTCGAGAAAAATCTGTTTTTTCTAAGAGTCTGCCAGATTTCATGTTAGCTTATATGTCAGAAAATTAGATGTCAAAGAACTTAACTCGCTACGCTCGTCCTGTAGAGAACTAATTAAGCCAAGATTTTATTTTCCTCCTAGCTCCATGGCTATCCGCAACAGGATTTTTAAAAAGAAAAAAATTACTATAAGATCTACAATTCCGAGTCTTTTTTTTAATACATATAGCGGATTTTTTACCCAGATATTAGAACGGTTTATGATTGGATTAATTGAGCTTGACTTTTCGTAAAACTCTGAGAAATTCGAGTATCTTGTAATCTGTCTAAAAATAGCTAAATACTTAACCAAAGATAACAAGCATGTTTCTGTTACTTTATTTTTAGAAATTTGGTCATACCAGTTTTTATTTAGATGAATGGATAATAAAAACTTATCTGTTATCTACAAATAAAAAAGAGTATATACTGTATTACAGTTTAACGCTACTAACTATAAGACAATAATATTTTTTTACGTTTAGTGTTTTATAAAATAAAGAGAACCAAAAACAACCTGAATTTATAAAATTATGAATTCTCTTTTTAGGTGTGTAACCAACAACTCATCGAACAATCCTTTTCTCTACTACGGGGCAGCAGGAAGCCAGGTGATAAGTTTTATACTAGCTATAGCTTTTCTGATAATCTACTACAAATACTGCCACCCCTCCATGTCAAAAAGATCCAAAATTCCTAGGGATACTTCCGGTTATATCGAGAACGACAAGCCTTGTTACAGTAAGACTTCATATAATTTTAGAACGAGTTCTTGATCTATAGCTTTCGTCTAATTTTAAATTTTGTCAGAACGGTTCAAATTTTAATTATCAAGCACAGAATTATTCATATTTAGACAACCAGGGTTGGTAAAATAATTTTTCTCTTTGAAGTTTTACAAATAATGTTAGTCACCTTTTCATAATGGTGTAAGCTCATATTTTCAGTACTTTTTGTTATTGTTATTGCGTGATATTTTTAACGAGTACAGTTTGATGTCATGGGCATCATCTTTTCACGGTCTGTATTCTGACTTTCGTCTATCGTTTAAATTGGAATAATACAATGTTTGGATTTAGTACTTAAGACATTTATAGTGGTAATACAGATTCCCCGCTTGCCAGTCGAGACACCCGCTGTTTTAAAATCCAACGCTGTTAGATTTGTGTGTGTGTGTGTGAGTTAAGTTTGAACTCTGAACAAACTATTCCAGTTAGGTTTGAATAGGATAACTTTTTTTTCTTTGCCAAGATATAATAATGAAGCTTTGGTTGATTAAATACGATTTAATTTATGTTTTTTTACCATGACAGCTTGCCATATCGCCATATCTTCTTGTAGTTCCAAATTTCCACACTGTATATGTTTGCATATTTTGATTCGTTGGGAGATTCTAAGTACAACTATGTCATTGTGACATTCAAAGCTATTTTTTATTTTACATTCTAGATTGCTCTGATTTAGCAAAACCGATTAATTTACATGAATTGACTTCGAAGTGGCCTGGGATAAATAAGATACATAAACATGTTTTATGCCCATATAAATGTCATTTAAACAATATATGTAGAAATACTCATTTTTTTAATGGCAAGAGATTGGCAACAAACAAATATAGGTTGTGTCATTTAAAAAACTAAAGTTAATAACAGTTAATCTGAAATATGAGCCACATGACTTTTATTAATTATTCTTTCCATCTTATGATATTTTTTTAATCGCTTGATATTTTTTAGAAGTTCTTATTAATTTATCTTGTTATTTTCGAAGTGATTAGATTCGCTTTATGCAACATATCTTCTAAAATACTGATTATATATTTAAAGTAGCAATGGGAATTAGTAATAAATTTATCAAAAGAAAAACGTTTATCAGAATTCAGACAGGTAAAAAGTTAAACATGGTAATGCATTTTTAGTGATTATCTTGGCCCTTCCCAAAACTTTGGACAAAAAGTTACCCCCGAAAAACTATATATATATATATATATATATATATATATATATATATATATATATATATATATATATATATATATATATATATATATATATATATATATATATATATATATATGAAGTTAATCTTATTGTAAATCATCATTGAGTGAGATTCAGATAAACATTTTTAAAGGACATATGTGATCTACTCTAATTCTCTAATTGTACCTTTGTACAAGCTATACAATTTACCAAATCGAAACGAGTTCCTCTGGACAGTGAACCTTTTTAATAAACGGGAACATTTTTCTGAGAAAGCTTCACAGATGTGGCGTGAGGTTCAATTCATAAGGCAGCTAATTTTAATTAATTATCATTACTTTAACCGACATGAATTAGTGCTATGTTTATTATTTTTAACATTTTCACAATAAGTTTGTTAAACTGTTATGTGAAAGGTGATTTAAATTAATTTGTAAGTATTGAATTGAAAGGTTTAATTTTTAATAATTTTTAATTGAGCGTTATAAAAGGTGACGCCAAAATATGGAACAACCATTCATTCATAGATTTATTATTTATTCTTAACATGATCAAACTGTGTGTAATAAATTGTCTTGATAATTAAATAGCAACCTAAAATTTAAAATTAGACGAATTAATATTATTATGGAGTCATGTATGTAAAATTTTGTATTAAAGTATGTTCAGTTAAAAGCAGTATTTTTTGGTGATATTATAATGTGACCAAATTTTGTTGAATTGAAAATTGAGTATTTATTTTTCTATCTGGATCTTATAAATTTAGGATTTTTGTTGTATAAATGATATATCGGCAAACCTCATGATGAGATTCGTATATATTTCAGAATTTGGAAGTGTTTTCATACTGTATATAATTTTAACGTATGATTCCCGTCGCATAACGAAAAACCATATTATTAAAACCTGATATAAAAAGTTACTTTTTCGAGTTTGATGTGATTCTAGCAGTATAATATAAATAAAAAAGTAACTTTTTATGTTTATTAACAAAAATAACTATATTTATATGTCTGAAAAATTAGTACAAAGTATTCTGGGAGTATCAAGTACAAATCAGTCAAAAAAAAACATTTTGTATGGATGCCTGCCTTGTCGAAAAAAGTATTGTTTGGTAATTCAATCGCGTAATCATAGTTTAAAATTTTACTTATATAATAGAAACCCTAGGTACCGTTTAAAATATAACCAGAAACCCTGTACATTTTATATTATAATTAATTAATATTTGAAAATACTTTAGCTTTTTTTGTGGCGCTTGATTTATGACTATAAGGATTATAATTACCTAAATAGTATCCGGAGTAAAGTATTATTAACAAGTTTTTGACAAAAACTATTAATCCAATAATGCAGTATTATCATTATTATCAGCTCAAGATTCAAGGCTATGACTAGAAACAGTGTTAATCAAAACTTGTATAATACTTTTTATAAATTGACCCTTTTGGTTAATTTACCTGGTTAGCCGTTTGTAATGTATTTTATGTAAGGTATCGAGAAATGGGACAGTGATGGGTAATTAGCTCAATTTGATACCTACCAGATACCAATAAAAATTATTAATTTGTCATTTAACTCTTTAAAACACATATTCTTTCCTTTCGATATGTCCCAGTACACGCGCTACAAATTTAAGGAATTGTATATTGCTTTTAAAAATATTAAATTAGTTTATGTAACTGCAGTTACGAACAAGGAAACACTGCCTTTCAAAATATAAAATCTAGCTTTGGGTGGCATATTGTAAAAGCATTTGGAAATTAGAGGAAAATGAAATCAAAACTCGAAAAATATGTTTTTTGATGAAAAAATATTGAAAACACATTGCTTACAAAATATGTTTTGAAAAAAAATCTGCAATCTATCAATAGATAATATAAGCTAAGTCATGGTGGGGCCATATCCCTTTTACGGGTGCCCATGGAGCAGCGCAAGATTATCAATTTGCTTTCTTTAACATCTCAATTTGCATCAATTTTCTTTTTGGACTCAAATCAGTGGCGGCTATTCAGGTGAAGTAGGTGAAGTGCTACTTCACCAGGAAAAATAAACAAGCAAATATCTAACTATATTTATTATATATCTTAAAATTTTGGTTTTTACATTCATTTATTCACCTAATTGGCAAAAAATAAATTGTACATCTCGAATAAATATTTTACTTGACCGTTGGCGGCATGTCTTTTTAAAACTTTCAATCGAACTTTATTATAACAACTATAACAGTGACGCAAACCGCTTCGACTTTACTGGAGGTGCTATGTTTAGTTTACGATTTTCCTACTACGTTGCCATGACAACGCGTTCGCGATGACGTCGACCGCAGGGAAGAATAATGTTAACCAGCGCCATACAACGCTCTCGGCGAAGTGCTGCCACAGTACATTACACCCACGTGTCGTTCAGTTTAGGGTGGTTGTTTACTTTTATTTTCGCGGATTTCGCTGCAACCGGTGAGTTCCTTTGCAGTTTGCTTGACTTTTTTGTGTTATATTTATTTATGGTGTTACAACTTTATTTGGTGTCGTAATAATGTACATTATTAGTTGACTATAATATTTGCGCTTTAAAATGAATCTGATCACGGACGTGGTTTCCATTTTGTTAGAAACTCCATTTAATCGATGGAAGGAAAAAGATCAGAGGGATGTATTAAATGGGCAGCCAAGGTTTGACGTGAAAATTTCCGTAAAAAAAAAAAGTGGCAGAACATGGAATGTAAGTTTTAAGTCATCCTGGTTTTTGCCGTACAAATGGTTATGTAGTAGTCAAATATTACAAAAAATGTTTTGCTGGCCTTGTTTACTATTTTTCAATAAATATTCAGTGTGGAATAAGGAAGAATTGGCAGGTATGTTAAATATATGAAGGTCTTTACATAAACATGAAGACTCGGCGGAGCATTTAAAATGCGAATTAATGCTAAAAACATTTGTAAAAAATCAAAGCACTATAGCTGACGCTTTAAAAGAAAATGCTAAACTGTATAAAATACATTTTAACAAAAACGTCTGGTTAAATAGACTATTTATGTTCTTGGTAATTGACGCAGTTTTGCACCTTGCAAAACAGGAGTTAGCCTTTCGCGGCCATGATGAATGAATTTTAAAGAGCTTTTAGGTTTATTAATATCGAGAAGTTCCCAAGAACTAAAAGATCATCACGAAAAAATTAAAAATGTTTTTACTGGTGACTCGAAAACTATTCAAAACGAAGTAATTGAATGCATTTCTGATTATTTAAACAATCATGTAAAAAAAGAAATAATGAACACCCAGTTTTTTTCTGTGCAAGTGGATGACACCACTGATATTACGCAAACCTCCCAGTCCTCCATAATTTTAAGATACGTTAATTCAGAAGGTTCAGTAGTCGAGAGATTCTTAGGATTTTATAATGTCAGCTCCGATAGAACGTCCGAAAATTTATATTCTCTATTGGATCAAATTTTGGACCAATTTGACTATAAAAATAAATTAATAGGGCAATGTTACGATGGCGCAAGTGTGATAACCTTGTGATGCAGCAAAGTCTAAAAAATATTTCTAAATGTCGAATTTTTTTTGCAAGCCTTAGTGGTATTCCCCCATTTTTTCATCACTCAGCTAAACGAACGTATGCTTTTACACCTGCAACTACGAGGCGTATACCAACAATTACAGAAACTCGTTGGTCTTCAAATTCGAAGTTAGTAAATGTGATTGTTCAAGACTGGAATAAATTAAAACACGTCTTTGAATTTATTACAAAATGTGACAAATCTGATGAAAAATCAGTTCGACTTGCGAAAGGATTTTTAGGTGAGATGAACGATTTTGAATTCACGTTTCTGGCATTAGTGTTTAATAACATTTTCTCAATCACGGACATACTATTTGACGTTCTTCAAAAAAACTCGCTTGACATTTATTTTTGCATATCCAATATAAAACGCTGTCGTGAGGCGTTCTGTAAAAAAAGAAATGAATATTCTTTTTAATACCATGTTTGATAACAAACGTGAGCTTGCTAAGCTTTCACCTGAAGAAATTGGGGCTAAGTATAGAACCCTTTTTTATGAAATATTGGACCATATTTTAATGGAACTGACACTAAGATTTCGAGACTGTGAAAAACTTACATTTTTATGTTTGGCAGATTCTGCTAAATTTTCCGAATATAGTTTAAATTTTCCGACTGGCCCGTTTGAAAATTTGTTATAGTTATATGGGGAAATATTTTCAAAAAGTCAACGACTTAAAAATGAGCTTGGTCTTATTTTTGCCAATGAGAGTAATTGGAATATATCGCTGCAAGATCAAGTGAATAAAATTTATGAAAATAAAGATATTTTTACCGAAGCATATAAACTGTTTTCCCTTATTTTGACAATACCATCGACAAGTGCTTCAGTGGAAAGAAGTTTTTCTTGCCTTAAACGTGTAAAAACTTATTTAAGAAATACAATATCTCAAGAAAGACTTACTTCTCTAGGCAATATTTCAGTTCAAAAGGAATTTCTGGAGAAGATTAGGGCAAGTCATCCATTTTATGAGGATGTTATAAATGAATTTGCTGCTATGAAGGATAGGAGAATTGATTTAGTATACAAAATTTAGGTAAGTCGTAAAAAAATATTCTACCCTCTCCACATATACAAAAATTCTGGAAAAAAAATTATTGCGATATTTTCTTGGTTCATTTGCACTTCACTTGCTTTTTCACCTGCGAGCCGCCACTGACTCAAACCGGTTTTATAATCTATCAAGAATATTTTAGTGGTCCTGAAATATTTGTGTTTAAGAATTTTGCACAAACAATGTTATCGTCTATACCAACTAGAAATTCGGCTCCTAATATTGTTAATTCGTTTCAACTCCCAATCTTCTTTCGACACCGAAATAATGGAGTTTGAACTTGCCGCAACCGAAAAACCGGTGTGGTTAGTTTTGGAAATGTACAGGGCGTCAGTTTATGTCTGAAAGCGTTCGAAAAGCCTTATTTTACTAAATGACATATTAAATAGAAAAATTTTATGGTGGTTTTATCTGATCCGCAAAGTAAACAAAATAGCATCGAATTTGTTTTTTTATAAAACACCCGTCTATTTTTAGTTTATTGGAATTATTTATCCAACTGCTATCTTATGAATTTAATCTTACTAAAAATAAATTGCTGGGGACAAAGAAGATATTTGTTAAATAAGGGAAAGACTTTTTCAAAAGAATTTTAAAAAAACAGTGTTCCATTAAACATTTCTAAGTCCTGATTCGGATAAAATATATATATTTAATATTTTTCTCTATATATTAAAGTAAAGCTTTAAATCTCGTTCAACATAAATATTTCAGAATACAGATATTTATGGAATTTGAAAAACAATATTCTTTAAATTGTCATTAAATAATGATTACGTCGGCGGGTTAATCAATCTTCTTAAAGAGATTATAGCATAGAAAAATATTCTTTAAAATTGTATCTACCTTTTTTTTTATTGACAGTATCTAGTGCCATTTTCATCTATTTTATTGAAATGGAAAACTTAACATTTTTCAAATTTAATAAGGTCTAAATTTTAATCAGTATTATAGGAACGTGAGTTTGTCGATATATATACTTAATAAAAAACACTACTACACTTCTAATACTTTAAAATCATCGACCATCATTAGTGCTTTTCACATTTAGGGCCATTTGTGTTAAATCGTGTGTGTATAAAAATATATAGAGAGTGACAATGGAACCACTACCCGGCTCCCGTTTTAAACGGTTTTAGATAAAAAATTTAAATTTTGGTCGACGATTGGGTTGAGTAATATGCACATTTTAAGCAAAAAATAAATGACAATTACTTCCGGTTTCCCCGGAAACCATTAAAATTTCACTATTTTGAATGGGAACCCTAGTATATTTTTGCATATTTGAATTCTACGAGAAATTCTAAACATTTTTTGATGTAACGTGTCCTATACCTAAACTTAATAGATTTTGACATTTGTTTAAATTTTTCAGACAAAAAAAAACGAAAGTGTGATACGACCAAAACAAATGATGCAATTTGTACTTCAATCAAGGCACTCTCGGATGGCAAAATAAAAAACTGAAGTTAACAATTTTCAAAAATCGATATGCTGATCCCAACATTTCTACGCATCAAATTGAAAATGAAATCGGGGTTAGCAGAGAAAGTGGAAGACAAATTTTAAAGCAATATAAGTATTCAAATATCAAATACACCAAGACTTGGGTGTTAATAACTTGCCGATGGTTTATGGAGATTTATAACCATAATAATCACCTTAGTACAATGATATTGTTTTCTTATGAGTCCCGCTTCGGGAATCTGGGAATGTTTAACAGGAACAATGTGAGATAAAATCAACATCTGTTCAAGTGTTAATGTGTGTGGCTAGATGTTTTAGGGACGAAAAATATTTTTTAACGAGCCCCTTACATCAAAAGTTTATTTGAACTTTTTGGAAACAGCAGTTGATGGTTTTATGAAGATTTTACATTTTGTCCAAATTCCCAATATTTATTTTTAACAAGATGGCGCGTCGGCTCATAATGCTAGGATTTTGTGTGACCTATTTAAATGACAGGTTTGAGAACCAATGGATAGGGACGAATGGGCCTGTGAGGTGGCCAGCCCGTTTTCCAGATTTAACGCTCCTGGATTTTTTCTGTTGGTGTAATATCAAAGAAAAAGTAAATAAACTCCACCTGAAAATGAGAATGTACTACGAAAAATTATAGAAAAGTGTGAGAGCTGTATTGAAGTAGGTGGTGTTTTTGAAAATCCTAATTATGATTAGATTACCTATGTAATAAAGTAAAATAACAAAATAAATTCTTAGAAAATCAGAGATTGAAATATAAATTGAATCATTTGTTTTCGCCTTAATTAATAGCGTAAACCTTGAACAATCTGCCACGACTCACGGGTAATTTACCGGCCAAAATTCACTTGTTTTTAAATACCATAGCAACCTGTAGCATTGTCATGGCTAATATGATTATTCTAATAAATCCAATAGGTATAACAAAAAAGTAGGATTGGGTAGTCAAGGTCTTATGATTGTAACTTATACCGTTTTCACACAAAAATTGATAAAAATTTTAAAATCGTTATATCCAAAATATCGATTTTTGAAAATTTCAATTATTTTATTTAATCATTGAAGTAAACTGCATCATTTGTTTTGGTCATAGCGCACTTTGAAGAATTGAAATAAATGTCAAAACAGGTTAAAGCTCTAAGTCAAAATCTATTAAGTTTTGGTATAGGACATGTTACATAAAAAATGTTTAGAATTTCTCGCAAAATTCAAATATACTTGGGTTGGCATTCAAAATAGCAAAATTTTAATCGTTTCCGGTGAAACCGAAGTTATCATTTGCTTTTTTTGATTAAAATATGCGTATTACTCAACTCAATAGTCGACCAAAATTTTTAATTTTTATCTAAAGCCGTTTTAAAATAGGAGCCTAGATAGTAGTTCCGTTGTCATATATATATATATATATATATATATATATATATATATATATATATATATATATATATATATATATATATATATATATATATATATATATATATATATATATATATATATATATATATATATATATATATATATATATATATATATATATATATATATATGTATATATAAATATATATATATATATGTATATATATATATATATATACATATATATCTATATATATATATATATATATATAAATAAATATATAAATAAATAAATAAATAATGTGTTTAAAACATAACTAAGATGCCTTTTCAAGGTGCTTTTCCTATTTTCTAAGAGAATAGAATGCTTTTATAACCTAACTATTTAGGCCATGTTAGATATTTGTCAAAATCAGAAGTGATATATGTGTATATTTCTTAAAACCTTACCTTTCTTCCTTTTGGTGTTTGCTTATATCAATTATTATTTAATACTCTATTATTTTACAGTATTAGAAATTAGAATTAGGAGATGATACCATTAATATTTGATTTTAAAATTTAATTTATCATTGACCCGCTGTGTTTTACAAGTTTTATCTGAGTCTGACGTTTTTAATTTGTGTGGTATATCATTTAAATATTTCCAACATTTATCTTGAGTGTTAAATACACATTTTGAAAAAGAATATATGTTTCTGGAAAATTAACCTATGTGTTTAACAGTCAGTTTTAAATTATTGTTTTGTTCATTTAAGTATTTTCCCTTTAGAAAATGTTCCATATAAATATCTAGATTTTATTTTGAAAATAGCTTGTAGAAAAGTTAAAGTTACTATTTCGTATTAAATCTCCTATTGCCTTCATAGGAGGATATATTTGATTTGTTTTTCGAGAGGAATGGAAAAACAACAGTAACTTGAGAAGATTCGCAGTGCCTTAATATTTTTATTAGGTACTTTGTATCGATGCTAAATAGGAAGTAAGGTAGAGGAGACAGTATAGTTATAATTGTTACTTGTTAAAGTAAATAAAAGTATATTTATCTCGAGTTGTCTTTGATATATATTACTATAGTACGGTGAACGAAAATAATAAGGAATGTCACATTGTCTTTTTTTTAGGCAATTGGAATTTAAACTTTTAATATCTAATAATGTCTCAACGTTGTAACACAATGACAAGTATGCTACTAGATACAAACTGAGTCTTTAGAACATCTATAATTATAATTCTTGCAGCAGTGGTGTCAAATGCTCCAGAAACTAGCCACTATTCGAAATATATGTATCAACAATTCACTTAACTATTGATAGGTTGGTTTAGTGAAGTAATTATAGACATCCCCACTATAAAATTTGTTTAGGGTCATACGATTTTTATATTTACAGGTACTGGCAAAATATTTAAAAAGTAAGGAAATGATGTAATTCTTAGTAATCAGTAATTTTGATATAATTTTATTTCCTTCAGGTGCAAGTGAAGGGAGTTTTTTAATTGATTGCTGAAAATGCTGGAGATGTAATTCTTTGTCTCATTTTAGAAATAAAAGTTCATATAAAAATGTTTTCTCACAACCTTCGTTTTTCAGATACAGAACTTTATAGAGACTCGAGTGGACCACCATCCATGCTCTAGGTGCGCTCAAATATGTTTGACATTAATAGTATTGATTTGGGATGTATCTATAGCATTCTTTTCTATATAATGACCTCAACTTTGCATTAAACTTATTAAAACAGAACATGTGGCTTCCGATCTTGGGTAACCAAATAATAAATTGAACTTTGCAATTAAAATGTTTCTATATGCCACAGTGATTCTGATAATGCTAGGATTTTGTATGACTTATTTATTCTTTAAATACATTAAACATGTTGTAAAGATTGACATTCTCGGGAAAATACATTTTCTTTGGATTGTGCTAACCATGTTTCGTGAATCAATTGAAATGCTTTAAAACATACCCTAATTATCTCTGTAATATCATCACATTTTACTGTTATTTTGTGATCAAAAGAAACTTATGAAATTGTTACGTCGTGTTGAATTTGTACCAGTTTATCCCTATATCATAATTAATTTTTTTGCAAAATTTAATGTCAGTTGAATAAGATTTTTTTACGTTAATCTTTAAAAATTTTATTTGACTGCCATTTTATCTCGCCATCTTGAATTCCTACCACAACTTTACCAGTTTATCTCTACATGACACTTAATGCTTGTACAAAATTTAAAATCAATCAATCAGTTTTTCAGGCTGATTTTTTAAATATTTTATTAGGCCGCCATTTGTTGCTTGCTGTTGCATGGTTCCTTCATGTGACTGCATGCTGAATTTTCTTATTGCATCGACCATTTTCTTCTTTTTTGTATTATTGCCATTAGTTATATTTTTATTGTATAGTCCAATATCATAAGACATTATTCAAATTATTTAAAACTAAACAGTTTTAATACAAATCAATACTGTTATTATTAGAAACTCAGAAAAGTTTTATGTTTTATCGTTTTTCCCTTGGATATTCCTGATTTTTTTTAAATATACGAGGCAATCCGACCTCTCTAGTTTTTATTCGCAACTAATTGTTTCAAGGGCATATTTGTCTATAACTTATTTGCTTTATTCGACTAACTCAAAAAGTGTGACATTCCTGGATATTTTTCTTCACAATTCAGTTAACAGTGTTTCAGAAGTATACTTATGAATATATAATCTCTAAGACTTGATGCAAAAAGGCTGCAAATTGGATTCTGGACTTAAAGAACTTAGTATTTACTATTATATAATCTATCTGTACTAAATTTGTTTTGTATATATTGGAAATTTTAAATCTACATTCCTTTTGGTATTTTTTGTAAGTTCACCAGAAGTGCCAAAAAATTAAATATTTCATCTGCCTATGTGCTTCTTTCTAATTCAGAAAGAAAGCAATTTTTGTAAGAGGTAAGCTCAATAAATATAATGGGCATTATACATAAAAGGCACAAACGGTGCTGGTCATTAATAGTGTGAAAGAGTTTCATACAAAAAAAGATTAGAATTTTATATTTAGAACTTTTACTATACCATGACTATAAGTATTTGTATGCCGTGATAAACGTACGAAAGGAGGATAGCTAGCCCAACTGGTATTGGTAAATAGAGAATTAGATAAAAAGTTGAACGATGCTAAGGAATAATGTAACTTAAAATTGAAACATGAATTACAGTATTCTCTATTTAAAATGCTATCCTCTAAATATAAACCTAGACCAAAACCACACAGGGTCTCTTTCTAAAAATAGTTTTTATGTTTGTACATACCTTTCCTTTGTAATTTTTGTAAATTTAATAAGATTTTTTTGTTATTTATTTTAGATTTAGTAACTGTAGGGATTTTATATCTATGTGTGCTTCGCACAAAATGAATACAATATGAAGTATTTTATTCTATCCGGCTTTGCTTAAAGTTGAGAAAAGGCCTTAAAAGCACAGCTACATATACCGAATAGCTTAATGCTATAAACTAGTTGTTCCACTATACGGACCTATTTGTTGCCTTAAAACAGTATATTCATAACAGATTCGTCTATATTTGCATCATTATAAAAGTGTTGTGTACTGTATGTCATCCTTGTAGCGTTTATATACTAGAATCTTTATAACACTGTCACAGTTAGACAATAAAAAAATCCTGAAACCCGTGACGCCTGTCAATCTCATTTGAATTAAATACCGCGGTTGTATCTGATAATTATTAATTGTAAATACATTGGGGAACAGAAATTTGGTTGTCTTGGACCTGTGACCTATTTTTTACTAATCATGTAACGTTTTTAGGATACAGGATACCTTTTCTTTGTCCTAAAGTCATACAAAGGAAAATAAGCGAGAAATGATCGAATCTATCGGGATATTTTTATTCATACATACAAATAATAGAAAACATATGGTCAAAATTTTCGCTTATAGCTTTTCCTGGAGTGTTCATTCATCCATCCATCAGTCAGCCATCATACTGACATCCCATCAACCTTGATACCGTGCCTCCATAACCTTTAAATCTGATATACTTAAAACAGTTTCCTTCAAACGACAATTTAACAAACTGCTTCTTGAGACCTAGTTTTATATGCAAAGGCGGAGTAGTAGTTGGAGGAGGTCGACAGACCTGTCTGGTAGGCCTATAAGACCCTTTCAGTCTACCACAGGTCCTCCCTCAACTACCACCTGCCACCAGGTTTCCATTCTTCAAGCTACCTGTCCTTGTATAGGTCCTCTTTCCAGGATAGTTCCTTGACTGGATCCCTATACAAGACTGTAGTGCCAAAAATAATCTGGAGTAGTCTTGCTCGTGCTCGAAGTGGAGTAGAGTTTTCTCCTCCTCCTTACACTTCGTGCAGGTAGAGTCCCCCTTAATACCTAAAATAAAGGGGTGCCTTCTTAATCGACAGTACCCCGTTACTACTTCTACGATGGAATTTCTGTCCGGCGATAACAGCCACTCTATTCGGCCTTTATCTGGCTTCACAATGAAGTCTTTAGCTTGCCTACCACCTTCAAAATAGTCCCACTCACGTCGAAGTCTTGGTGCGTCCATTCGTTGCCTAGTAATACCTAAGCCGGTTCTGGTTCCACATATGTGCTGGCGGCTCCGAGTCTAGCAAGCTCATCTGCCTTCTCGTTACTATCAATCCCACAATGTCCCGGCACCCAAACCGACTTCACCCTCTTACTCCGTGCCAACTGATCCAATGGGTGAGGTCAGCGCCTTAAGCGCTGCTTGACTATCAGAGCAAATAACAAAATCCCCCTCTATTCCTTCTATGAGTTCCCTCATCGTTGTTGGGATTAAAATGGCACACACCTCAGCATGAAACCCTAGAAAACTTTCCCAAAAAGAAGCTAGACCCGCTTTGTCTGGCCTTTATATATACAACTGCCCCAGAGGATTGTAATAATGCATACGTGAATCATCCGTGTAACAAACAAGTGCATCCCTTAAGAATACTACCCTGTTTCTCTCCCAATCCTCGTTTTCCGGTATTGAGAGAGTATAACCCTAAAGTATGGGAAATCCTTGCATGGCCCACAACCTTCCCTCTGCATGCGTCTCTCATTCGCAAGTGAGGCCATTAAAATGACGTACACCTCAGCCTGAAACACCATGGAAAGCTTTCCCAAAGAGAAACTGGACCCGGTTTTGTCCGGCCTTTATATATACACCTGCCCTAGAGGATTGCAATGATGTCATACGTGAACCATCTGTATAACAAACAAGTGCGTCCATCGAGAATTCCAGCCTGTTTCTCTTCCAATCCTCTTTCCGAGATTGAGAGAATATAACCCTTATTCCACCTCAGTCTGCCTGAGGGTCGTGCTACTCTATAGGTGGACATCGGGATCTGTCTTTCCACAATATGTGAGATCCTTGCATAACCCACAATCTCCCCTCTGGCATGCCATGCTCCTGCGTCTCTCATTCGCAAGTGAGTTGCCATTACCTCTTTATTAATGAAAGTCTGCAGCCCTAGCAAAACATCCAAAGCTGCTGACGGTGTCGTTCTCATTGCTCCGGTTGTCGCTTAGCTGGCCGGTCTCTGAACTTTCGCCAGTCTCTGGCGAATAGTTTTTCTTTCCTCTGAAGGCCACCATACTATCGAACTCACGAGCTTTGCTGTCCCACGTATACAAAAAAAAATAGAGATTTATGTCCATATTCTTCACGCAAAGAAACTGAATATGACCTATTGGGACTGAACCGTATAAATTTCCATTGTGAAGAACACACTTCAAGCTCCGCTTTGAGAGCTATCTATCAACAATCGCCATTCAGTTGCGTTACAGTAGGTTATAGCAATATACAAATCCATCTTCAATTCGAAAGTACTGCATAAATTCACTTCCTCTGTATCGAAAGTAGATGACCTTAGCTTTTTTGGATAGTTCCAGAACTCGTACCAAATCGTTCCAACTCGTGCTGATCAAATCCTTTACGAACGGAATCATCGTCAACTTCAAAATCTTCGTCATTGGAGTCACCTCGATCTTTACCAAACTCATATTCCCGTATTTCCAAAGATGGTAAATATTGAAAGACTGCCACTGGAACTTCAGCTGAATGAGACCGTAAAATAGGGTACTCTATTTTATATTTGTATTTCTTGTTGTATCCTGACGTTTTCACTATACGAAAGTAACAATAATGATCTTTGAGTTCTCGCCAAATCATTGAAATACCAAATGGAGGTTTACCACATGTTCCCTTCTTCCACATCCGTAAACTCTCTACACACTGATTGTAGACTTCTTGATCTTGATCACCAATTTTTACTTTAAAATAAGGCTTGCCTGACAAATGTACTGATGTTTGTTCTTTGACCGGGAATGGTAAAACCGCAACATATATAGCAAAACGAATTGGGGCTGTTTAAGCACTTATCACACGAACTATCAGAGGCAGACAAGGAAAAGTTTCAGTTCATTTATAAATAAAAACTAAAAACCTTGTATAAATACAAAAACTTGGAATCCACATTAGCTTTACTATATCAGAGCGAAAAACATCTTCTCATTACAGTATCTTATGGGTAACTAACTGACGTCTTTCGGACAATTTGAATCTATGCCTACCGGCATGTCACTCACTCCTCCTCTCGTCAGTCGAAGAAGGTTCGCCAATAAGAGAGCAGTATTGCTTCCTGTGATGCGCATTCAATCTTGTGAAGCATAGTCGCAGGCACGTAAACTGTAGAGAAAAATCTTGACGTGGTCGGAAAAAACTGTTTTGGAATCAGCATGTTATTTTACCTCTAAACCAGTTCAAAAATCGAACTCAACAGAAATTATTTTATAAAGTATTCCCCAGTGAGTTGGATTTTGTATGTTTACCTTTCACATTATCCGTGGAAAGTTTGTATGTTATTAAACTATTTTGAAAATGTGAGACGTAAATTTCAAAATCCTAGTCCATAATTTGGTATTGTTATGTGGATTAAGATATTTGATAACATAATTTAAGGGATTAGTACATAATATACCGATAATCGTGGAAGCTTATAAGATTACTTCTTGGTCATTAAAGTGAATTTGCTTCTCTTTTATGAAATTTTAATCATATATAATAGGGAATAGTGCTTCAAAATAAATTTTCAGGGTTAATGGTGTGTTCAGAAAAATGTTATAGGCCAGTTCTGAGAGGCAAAATATTACACAGTTAGTCATAGAGTAACTGATGGGTTCATTTAGGTGTATATTGAAAAAAAAATAGCATAATGCAGGGGTGAATTCAGAGGAAAAGATTGTAAAATTAGCTAGAAAAGTACAATTTTACACTTTTTAGACTATAGGTACTCCAAGACTATGCAACATTTTCGCAAAAGTTGTAGAGTCTCTTTATTAAAATAGCTATGTTATAAATAGTTTTGGGGATATGCCGGTTCAAAGTTGGCTGAAAACATGGATAAAAAATTGTTATTTGTTATACAGAGTGTACCCTACTGAGAATGGCCGATTTTCGAGGTTAATAATTCCTTAACGATGGTAGCTAGAAATGCACGGTTAGTTTGACTGTTGAAACCCATAAGTTTTTGTATTATAAGAGAATAATGTGTAGCGTTAAAACAACTGGTGTAGGGTATTTTCATAGTACGGGCAAAGGCCGTTATTTTTCTCGATAAGGCATACGGGGTGTTACATTTAAAAGAAATGAGATTTCTGAAATTTAGAAGTAAACATTTTCTTGGACCACTTTCTACAAGAGATAAAAATAAATAATTACCAGAAAACTTATTGGCCTAAGAAGTTGATCAAAACTAAGCAGTCATTTCCCACTGACATCGTTTGGGAATCATTTTCGGCTGGGACACTCTGTATATTGCTTGCGCAATTGTTCTTGGTGCTTCGAACAAAAATATTAACCTCAAAAATGCCGTTTTTTTTAATCTTTGGAAATGTTGACAAAGCAAAAAATCATACTTTTCGAGCTTTTTAAGACTCGAGATTTTAAGTTACACCTAAGTGATCTATAATATATAAATTTTCATAAAATGATTCTTTGTCTCTGAGAACTGGTCTAAGCAAAAATTGAATTGGCTTGTAAATACAAAGAATCCATTCCGTTTCTTGATTGAGTTTATTTGGACGTTTAATTGCCTTTTTTTTTCTCATTAAGTCGCGAAGTCCATAACATCCAAGTGGCCGCCGGCGCCACCAGAGTTGATTTAAAACCTCTACCGGTAAAGTCTTTACCTCTTGTCAGATGTGCCTGAAGGTTGTAGATAACGGAGCATTTTGAGTGAGTACATTCGCTTGTTGGGCTTGGATTGTCGTTAATTCAAATTCACAATGTTTCAAACAACGATTTGTCTCTGATTTTTACCAAGTGTGAGTCGAAAATCACGAACTTATATAGGAGAGCTGTGTGAAAATATGCATGAAAGTTAGGCGCCAAAGCGTGAAATGTTATTACGCAGTTGTTATTAAACATCTGAAATATCGATACTAGGCTTGCTAAAATTCTCTTTTTATTTTAGATAAACACCGTTTCTTTAAATTTCCATTTAAATCTTGTTCCTTGTAAGGAATTTTAGCTTTTGACTATTGGATTCCATAGGCGTTGTTCCAGGAATGTTCAACTATACCCGATCTAATATAATTGCCCATACTCCGAAGAAGGCACTTTATAAATACAATTATGTATGTCATTTGTATTATAGGTCATGGATTTAGTTAATAAACTTTGCAAAGTGTTTCCCGACGTAAACAAACGCTGTTTTGATATTGTAGTTTCTTCCTATTCGTCTTTATCTTTTTGGTTGTTCTGTTTACATATGGGATAAGTATAAGCGAGCAGTGGGCATAATCACTCTGCTTAAGGTCATTTTTTATATTACTAATATCTTATCTAAAGACTCCTTTGTTCATATACTACAGAATGCTTAGACTTTTGATAAGTCTTGTGTGAGTGGGTTTTCTGTAAAAGGAAGTTTTGATCAAATTATTTTTGCAATTGACAAGAACATCAAGGAAAGGTATGCTGGTATTTTCTTCATTCTCCATGATTGATTCAAGAGTAGATGTGTGTTACCCTTGTTCCATTTAATGAAACTGTCGTCGACAAATCACAACCAAACTTTTGGTTTTGATTTTGCTGTCTCTATAGAATGATTTTAAGGTCACTCCATATAAATATTAGCCCACACTGGGTAGATGGATAAAGATGAACATATAACAAGGCTGTCATCTTGAGGATAGAAATTAACTTTAACCTGAAAATAAGAATTACGCAAACGTTCCAACAGGTCTATAACTCCATCCAGAGGTAACGTAGTTCTCTCAGAATTTCCCTAGACCCGCAAACAACATTGTAAGCTTTGATGTGGAAAGCCTGTATGCGAATGTTCCATTGACGAATCGACGTTGTTCATTATGAAAACCAAGCTTGGTGAAGGTCAGCAATACTAGACGTATCGATGTTTTAGAATAGGGATGAGCATTTTATCGATAAGTGATCAATAATGCCTATACATAAGTGATCAATAATGCTGATAGGTACGCATAAACGGAATACATATTTACAAGGAAATGATGTGGAAGGGAGCAATTACGTATGGATACATAAAATATATCGATATCGATAGGTTGATCAAATATCTCCCATCCTTGCGCACGACTTTACTACGTATAGGCTCTTAATTGCTATAATCATCCAGCTGGAAAACTCCCAGCCTCAGTTCTCGACTTGCTGCAAGAAGTCAATTACGTTTCTCCGGGGGCCGCCATATCTGCTTCTTTCTCATGTTGCGCCAGCCTCCTCCAGGCTGGCCAAATGCTCCAGCCAAAACCACCGACCGATATTTTTTGTCAAAAATAGTTGCCACAATTATTCCGCGTTCTTGAAGGGTATTACGATCCATAGTTTACTCATGTGATTTTTCTTCTTGTTTTGTCCACAAATGTCAAAATCGCGATGACATAAGACGCCTTTTGCAGAAATGAGAGCATCTTTCTATAGGGTGACAACCTTTCGCACGACGTGGTAATAAAAGAGGAAATTTTGCCGAAGGATAAAAGTAATCAATTTATCTTGTTTTTCGTAATTACAGGCGTTTTGACGCAATTCAATCTTTCAGCATAGCGTAAGTGGATGCTTTCCACAGCCTCAGTCAGACATTTAATTTGTCATTTCACACTTGCACTGCACGTTGCAGAATTAAACAATTTTTAATAACGTAAAGTGGCATGTTTATTTAATTCAGTATGTATTCACTGTTCAACGGTCTTTGGGAGTCATTGTTGTAGCAATCTCACACTTTTTGATAGCCAGGTTAAAACATATTTTATCAATTTTATTGTTCCAAAATGTATGTTTTGAAACTTATGAAAAACAATTCATTATTCGCTTGTAATATTTTTGTTAAGGGTATGTATATAATTAAAGAACCTTAAAAAAATTTGTTGGGACTGACATAACTTCTTGAGTTGATATTTTATTAAAATGTGTAGGCACTCATAAAACAATTATAAGATTAAAAAGCTATTAGGGCCAGTAGAATTTGATAAATCTTGTCAGTTCTGTCAAAGACGAGTTATACTACTTTACAATAAAATGTGAATAAAGGTCCTCCTAAATGTATCACAACTTTCCATAGAGTTGGGCTGCATCGAGAGATTTTCAATGTCAGAGTTGCCAGTTCGGCGGCTTTGGACTAATTAGCAACCTAGTTGTCTATTCAAATCATGTTTTCCAGAAGCTTTGAAATAATGACAACGCCGCGTCAAATCTTGCTGCATGCGAGCTAATATTAACTAAGATTATTGTGTTTTCATGAAACTGTCTAATGGACTGCCTATTCGAAGTATAATTGGTCTTTGATTCTGTATACCATTTTCATCACGCTATGTTTTATGTGCAAATTAGCTAATTTAGTTCCTACTAGTGCTAGGTTTTGATTTTTAAATGTTTAATTTAAACTAATCCAATAAATCTACACAGGTAAATAAATCACTATTTAATTTCACTAGTTTCAGAAATATATGGCACTGTTTACAGAATTTATATTTTATAAGTGTTGATTTTGCAAAATAAATTTACTTTGTACAAGATAAATTTGTTTCATTTATTTAACATGTATAATACTGACTGTCATGTGGAAATAAGGCGCAATGATTCGAAAATGTTTCCCATGTTATTTTCAATATACCGTTGCCCGCCCAGTGACATCTTTTGCATGAGAGCACCTATTAGGACCCTTAAATCACTTATTTCCTCTTAATGACATACTGTCCAAGTCAATAAAAAAATAATTCCGACCACGGATGCCAAAGCCATGGACTTAATACCGAGTGGTAGAGCCAAGTGTAAAATGTATCTACATCATGCGTGGTTTGAGTAGCATAATTGGGTGCAGTTACGCACTGGTTAGTAGGTAGGTCACTTGATAAAAGATCAACAGCTGCACTGTAAGCCAAGAGTTGGCAGTTCGAAGCCCACATTAAGCTGTAGGTCACGTCTAGTTGGGTACCATCGAGGAAAGGAGACGTCAATTATTGTTGATTTAAAAAAAAATTAAGCTGAATTTGTTATGACCGTTTTATTTGTCTTTATTTGATGTACAGGTTCATTTCAGAATTTATGGTGAAAGTCCTTAACCACCATTAAAATTACCAGTTAGAAAATGCCCAAAAGGGGATTTTAAAGCTAATTATTTTAAAAAAACTCAAGTAACCTTGCTAGTGTACAAGGTGTTCAGGTAAGAGCGTTCACGATCCATATCTTGGAAGTCCTTTAAGTAAGCCTCATGAAACAAAATATAACAAAAGTGACCTGGAAATATTTTTAAGTTTCTAAATTGACCGCAAGGGGTCGCAGTTGCAAGGGTGAACAATACATTTCAAAAATTCTTCAAAAACTTCCAAAACTATATAAAACTTTCATTTCCCTATTGGAAAGCTGAGTTAATTTCCTATCACCTTGGTTCTAAACTTATTGCCATATCTCCTTTAATACGGGTGGGGGGAGCTGTTGACTTATGAAAGATTTAAATTGCTATATCTTCTGTACCCCTTTTCCAAACTCATTGAGCTTAGGCTTATTTAAAAGGGAATGTCAAGTTGGTTTAATATTCGGACCAAGTGACACTCCAGTGTTTTAGAAATTTGTATCTATTACAGATTTTTTCAATTCTCTTAAAGTTTTTAAATGCCACTAATTTAAGGTAGTATTTCTCTTACGCTAGTTATAAAAATTAATAACAGATCGAATTTTGGCGAAAACCGCACATCGATATCTTTATTAGTTTTTAATCTGTTGAAAATTGAAATATCCAGGGGCATCCTTAAACTCTTTCTGTTCGGGAAAAGGGCGCAAAAATACTGCTAATAAAATTACAGTAATTTCGGTATATAGCCCTCTGATTAGTGTAGCAAACGAGGCAAAAGATCAGCTAAATACAAGATATGACGGTTGACCTTAAAAATGCATCGAATTTTTAAGGTCTTATTTTTTGTCAAAGGAAAAAATAACTCTAGGAAAAAAATTTTCGATAATCGTAACGAAAAAACTAACTCCCCTTTTTTCTTGGTCAAAAAATAATAACTGAGAAGTCGATACGTTTTAGAGTTAAGCCCAAACTTTTAACAGAACTGCTAGAAGACATGACGATCGCTATTAGAATGAACATGGACTATCAGCATGCTAGTTGTCCAGCTCATTTTGACTTTCCTCTATTTACACTATCTAGGCTTAATACCGGACCAAACTTTATCAAATTTGTCAGAATAATTTAATAAAGTGGTAAAAGATAATCTGCCAAGTATTCAAAAATAATACTGCTTACATAGTCCGACCAAACCTAATAGTTGTCTAATACCGTTTTTAAAAGGATATGGGAGTGATTCTAAAACGCATCAACTTTTCATGTTCTTCGAAGAAAAAATTGTCCCAAGTACGCTTTTTTGTTAAGATTAAAGTTAGTTATATCAGTATTTTTTTTCCATATTTTATTTTTTGTTTTGTTTCAAAAAAGTGTTTTTGTTTATTGAAAAATTTTAGACTTTCCGATAATATTAACGAAAAAACAACATATTCTTGCACAAGTCATTTTTATTATTTACCTTGAAAATTCGATACATTTTTAAGGTCAACCGCTTTATCTTGGCTGATCTTTTGGCTCATTTGCTAGCTTAATGAAGTTTCTCTCAGAGACCCAAATCGATCTCTAACGCCACAATATCATGGAATGATATGTCTAAGGATGCCTATGGAGATTTTAACTTCTCTCAGATATCTTCGTTATTCATAATTTCGTCCGAAAAATATCTATTAATTCACTTATTTGGCAATAGCTAAAAAACTAATAAAGATATCGATGTACGGTTTTGTCAAAAAAACCTCGGTTTTTTGTTACTCTCTGTATAACGAGTGTAAGCGAAGTATAACCTTGCATTTAAAAATTTTAAGGGAATTGGAAAAATCTGAAATCGTTACAAACAGTGCCATTTAACCAATTTCTGAAAAACTAGAGTGTCACTCGATCCGAATCATAAATCTTGAAATTTCCCTTTAAGGAAGCTCACACTCATCCAATTCAGATAAGGGGTTCAGCAGATATCCTCCCTTATTAAGGATAATATGAGAATAAGCTTAAAACCAAAGTGACAGTAAATTAACTCAGCTTTCCAATGAGGTAATAGAAGTTATATGTATCCTAGGAGTTTTTGGAGAATTTTTGAAATTTATTTTTCGCTCTAGCAACTGCGCCCCTTGCGGTCAATTTACAAACTTAAAAATATTTTGGCCACTAGTTATATTTTGTTTCAAGACGGTAACATAAAGGCACCTCTCAGATATGGATAGTCAACGCCCTTAAGTGATCAGCCTATATATAGAAAAATAGTTTTGTTTTATTTATTCTACGACGAATAATTGTTGGTTTGGTTTTTTGGCGTTAAAATTAACGACAAATACATTTTCCTAAAAAATAAAAATGACATTGAATGCAGAGCAATAATTGTTTTTTTTTTTTTTTAAAGGTCATAGTGGAAACTACGGGTTATATTGATGAACGATGACAAGTACCTAACTCAAATGATAAAACTTAATTAAAAAATATTAATGAAAAAAAAAATAACATTAAACTCCGAGACATTGTAAGTTTTAACTCCACGAATTCCGAAACTGATAAACTTTAGCGTAAGGAAAAGATTTATGCAACCACTATAACATGGAATCTTAATAAGGGCAAACTTAGATAATACTATTTGAATAGTATTACCTATGTCCTCTATTGGATTATCGAAATGGAATCAACAACTTCCGCCAATGAAGGTAAAAAAAAGTTATTTTATTTAAAATATATATAAGATAACCTTAATTGAAGTAGGGTGTTAGGGCATTTAATATGTATTTTAACTAAATTAAACCAATAACAAGGATTAAAAGTTTTATACACTAACTACATATCAACAATAAAAAAAATAAACAAGAACGTAGACCATTCGGAACTAATATAAGTCCACCCTTCGAGTTTTGAATGTATTCTTGATAACAGGTTTCTAAGTGTCCCTATTGCATTTTCTATAAAATGTGTATTTATTTCATTTAAATGGTTTATTCCTCGGGATATAAATTATATGATGACTTCATCGTCGTTCAGGTCACGTTCATAAACTTTGGTTTTCATATATCAGCACAAAAAATTGTACAAAAGCGTTAAATCGATACTGTTTGGCCATGCAATAGTACCTTTTCTTTCAATCCACTCGTGATTCGATTTTCTTGTGTTACATGTAGTGGAGCGCCATCATGTTGGAAAACTATATTTAGGTATTGCCTCAATGGTAGATTTTGTAGCATGCCTTCCAGGTATCCCCAAAAACTGTTGATAAAACGTGCCTTCCAAAAAAGTGTGGTCATTTCATTTCACTAACCGTCTTTCGACCATGAAATCGTATTCTCTCAAAATGGGGATTTCTGTCCAGGATGTAATTTTCCAGTGCCTATAATTTTGACGGTTTGGAAAACTGCTTGTTGAAAACCTTGATGCGTCAATCTAGAATATGTTCTTAAAAGTCTCTATCATTATTCACTCAATTCAACATTAAACTGCAGAACTTGAGTCTGATTATTACGCATTCGTGTTAGTTTTTGAACAGTATGATATATATGAGAACTATATCCACATATTTTTTAAAATTTCTGCGGGTATTCTCACTTGAAGTTCCCCATGGTCCGTAACGAGCACACATTTCTGTAGAAGTAGTCCGTATTGGGTGACCCGGATTTTCCACATAATGCAAAATAATATTCAAATCATGATTCTCAGTGTTACCATTTACTCTTCTTTTCCTTCGCAGATTTGAAGTTATTTGTATTTCATAAAAATGTTTTTAATAGCGCTTCTCGTTGGGATGTCTTGAAGTGTAGCAGATGCGTTGTAATTACTCTCAATAAACAAGCCAGCAATTTCTTGTTTTCTTGTGTTTCTTTGTTTCTTTAACAGGAAATACCATTTTTGAAAGTAAAATTGTTAAAAAGACACGAATGAGTTGTTTTCAACGGCTATATATTATAAAATACTAACTTAAAAACATATTAAGTGGTATTTTTGGAAAGGACTCTTTAAGCTCTTTCTAAAGAGTTAAAAATATAAAGGGTGATACATTTTTGAAGATACTTTTTGACGCCACCAATATATTTTCAAAGGTACTGGAAATCACAATACGATTTGCCTGCATTTGGGTACCATTTTGACTGAAAACGGTTTGAGGGTTCCCAAGGTATGTTTCCTAAAAGTTTTATAACCCTTAATTTGATTCCAAACACACATTCATCCTTCATAAATATGGAAAGTGTGACAATCAAAATATAAAGATGAGCCAAATGGGCCTAAAAAACACAACAAAGTACTGAACAAATTCAAATATAAACACATTTTAAAAATATTTATTATAATTTAAATCATACGTTTTAAGTTCTATTATTCATAATAATACACACCGTTATCTTAAAATCATTTTCAATTTTTCAAACTCAACAAAATTATTACTTCCACAAGACATAACTAATGGTGAGATTTATCCCAGTATCTGACTTGAATTAAACAATTCTACTCTAACTAAAGTACTATAATTTATGTGGCTAATAGTTATACATATTATTCATTTTCAGAAGCGTTGCTTGCTTGTGTTAAGAATACCTGTTGTGTAGTACCATTTTGTTGAGCAACCTAAAAAAAAGACATTATTGAATTATTATGACAAATTTAATCAGACTAGAGTTACTGGAATGAAAAGCTTTAATGATCAAAATTAAAAAAAGAATATAAAAATATTCCTTTCCTGTTTTATAAATTTGATGACATCCTGACAAAAACCTTTTTAGCCTAACAAAGATAATTATATTGATTGTAATAAAAAAAAATAAATCTGTTAATATTTGTTATGCACCAATCTTAAGCTTAGAGTAATAATGCTAATTCTTATGGTTTTATATTTTGAAAAATTCCTATGCTTTGTTTTGAGTTATGATATTTAACGCAGTGGCGGCTGGTCGTATTAAACAGCTGAGGTCGGGCCTCAATGAAATAATTACAGTATAATGTAAATTTTTTTAGTATTATTTACAAAAAAAATTGAACTGATTTTCAATCATTATAAGTATGAATTAGTAGATCAAAACATCAAATTACCATCTAAGTTTAAAATATTCTTTGCCTAACTTTGCCTAATCGTGAAATCGTGTCCCGAAGGCATAATAACAAAATAGTAAGCCCAGAAATCTGAGCTTCATATGCGTCACAAATCGCCAATATTACGCGCGACAACACTATTCTCCTTCACCGCTTCAAACGCACAAGACGAGGATTGATACACAGAATTTTCTACGTATTGAGGCCTAAAAGTTTGGGCTTATATCCTATTTATAGCTTACAATGCAGCTTACTTTATGTTTGAACATGGTCTTATTTTTTTAATTGTTTATTTATAAAAACATATAATATAATGCCAGAAGTATTCGATAAAAGTTTCTATTTTTCTATGATTATTATAAAACAATAAAAAAACAAATAAAAGAATATTATATTACAATTATTATTATTTGTTTTATAATACAGTTGGGTGACTATTTACAATTTGGCTTAGCAACGTTACATTGTTTCATGTCATCTCTTTTCTTCTTGAAGGAACAGGTGTCAGGGTTCAAGTGTTAAGTATCGAAGGATTTATTTCTTTTCTCTTTTCTTTCTATTAGAAAATTAGAATTCTGAATTAGATCACCGCGCCGGTAATTCACTGCACTACGGAATTTCTGATTGCATTTTAACGTTAGACCGTTAATGATTGTTGATTTTATCTTTTATCAGTGGGCGTTGTGGTTTCTGGCTCCTTTACTTTTTGTTAATTTGTGATTTTAGGTGTTTAACGTCGGTTAAAAAACTCATAATTAATAAAATAAATACTATAATATCTTTATTTGCATGGTTGTGTTGTGATATTGTTGATAAGGAGGTAAGGTAAGGCAAAAGCCCTTACAACAAGGCAGGAATATTTGTTTTGTATTGCCAAGGTGATGTTTAATAATAAGAAATATTTGTTGTTTTGTTGTATCCTCGGATTCCGTGATTGTATCGAATTTAACAGGGGTGTGCAGTCCATGGAAGCAAGAGAAGCAGTGCTTCCCCAAAAAAAATTACAAAACATCTTCTAAAATGTAATTTTTGAAATAGGAAACCATTAATTTAGTTTATATTAAAAATGCTAAAATATTATCTTAATTATCAAGCCCATAATAAAGGCAGCCTTGACTCCGACCGAGCAATAGAATCGAATAGAACCTATGCGGGCCGCTAGCTTCTCTGCAGCCAAGTCCTGTATGCTTGATTTCCTGTGAATCGAGCCAGAGGTTATTGAACTTTCCACCGGCTGTTTGCAAATTATTGCATTTCAGTCGCGTGCTTTAAGTGGGGCGGAAGCCAGTGTTGCCAGTCTAGTACTTTTGTACTAGATCTAGTACCTTTTAAAGGAATCTAGTACTTTCGTACCTTAAAGGAAAAAAACTAGTACTTTATTAAAATTATTCTGATTGTTTCAGATTTATAATTTTTATGATCTGTAAATAAAAAATCGTAATGCTTTTAGGAATTTAGTATTACCGATTTACCGCAATTATTACTGTCAATTGTCAATACTGACAAAAAATACTGTCTTTCATTTTTTTGACTTCTGATTTTTCATGGTTTAATGCTTGGACAATGGATATTTTAATTTACATTACATGATTCATGATTTACATGGGAATAACTACAGTACAGTAACAGTAGTACAGTTTTCGTTTAAGATTTGTGGTGATATATTGTTGTTATGGATAAGTAAGTAGGTAATATAATTGTAATTGTGTATATAAATTAGTATTACATTTTGTATTGTTTATGATTAAATTGTTTTTTATTAATTTTTAGATTTCTAATCAAAAAGAAACTGGTAGAAAATCCCCCTATTCTCGATGGTCCCAGTACTTCAAAAAAAGAGTCAAATACATATTCTTCATCCGAAGAATCTTATGAGCTTGAGCAAGAACTGAAAGATGATAAAACTGTTGAACCACAGGCAAAAAAGAAGAAATTTTATATTCAGAGATTTAAAAATGAGTGGACGAATATGTTTCCATGGTTAGAAAACAAGTGCAATAAGTCGTTTTGTAAGGCTTGTGAGAAATTTATTACCGGGGGTATCAAACATTTAAAACGACATTCAGAGAGGGAGTCCCACAGAAAAAATCTTTCAAGAGCAGTAAAAACACCAAAGATGGAAAAATTTTTTACGAATACCAATGCAATATTAGAGGGTGTAAAAAATGCTGAACTTAAACTAACAATGTTCTTACATGAACATAGCCTTCCATTTTTGCTAATGGACCATCTAATTTTATTATTAGGAGTGGTATGTACAGACTCTAAAATTGCAAAGGAATTACGCTGTGCTCGCACAAAAACTACAAACCTTACCAATACTATTGCCATATGTCAAATGGAAAGTCTTTCAGAGCGGTTGGGAAAAACTTTTTTTTCAATAATCATCGACGAGACCACAGATGTTTCCAACAAAAAATCATTGGTTCTTGTGGTCAGATGTTTTGATAGCCTTTTAAACAGATGTTCTGATATTTTCTTAGGTCTTATTAGGGTCCAAAATGCAAATGCAGAAAGTTTATTTGATGCAATTTGTGGCTATTTTGAGAAATACAAAATTCCATTAGATAGACTAGTAGGATTGGCAGCAGATAATGCTTCTGTCATGATGGGCAATATATCCGGAGTTCAGGCACGATTCAAAGCTGTTTTACCAAATATATTTGTGTTGGGATGTATCTGCCATTCATTTCATTTGTGTTCATCTGCAGCTGCTAAAAAGTTACCAAGAAGTCTTGAAGATTTTATTAGAGCTGTGTACTGTTACTTTTCACACAGCAGCAAAAGATCAGAGAAATTGGAAGAATTTCAAAAGTTCATGAATCTGAAACCTCACAAAATGCTACACCTAGCACAAACTCGTTGGTTATCGTTACAGGTGGATAAATTAAAAATGAGCTACTATTATACCTATGAATATGAGATGAAATTATAATTAACATTTAATTTTGTGTAATTTTTAGGCATGTGTAGATAGAATTCTTGAAAACTGGGATGCACTTAGGCTATTCTTTCAAGGTGAATACTTAAATGAAGATTTGCATTCTACGAGGGCAATCATGGACTCGTTTGAAAACCCAATTTTCAAGATATACATGACTTTTTTGTCCTATGTTTTGGAGCAGGTAAACACTCTCAATTTGGAGTTTCAGTCTGAAAAACCAAAACTCCATTTGTTATTAAAACGCACTAGTGACTTGTATCGATCTATTTTAAAAAATTATATGTCTAAAGATAATTTGGATCATTGTAGTTTAAATGCTATTAACCCCAAAAATCCCAGGTTTTTTCTGCCACTAGAAAAAATGTATTTTGGTGCCAAAACTGAAATTTTATTGCAAAATTGCACTATCGATCCCCAAGAAATAAGTAATTTTAAAATACGTGCTTTAGATTTTTATTCAGAATTGGCACAACAGATAAAATCTCGGTTTGATTTTGAAAATCCAAGGTTAAAATTTATAAGTTCGGTGTTAGATCCAGTTGTAGCATTATCGGGAGACGTGCCCAGTATAATTGTTGGAGCACAAGAATTCTTTCCACAATTAATATTTGAAAATAACTTTGAACGTTTAAATACTGAATGGCGTTTGCTCTCTGACCTTTCAGAACTTAAAGAAATTAATACATCATCAGCTCCTGATTTTTGGGGTAATGTATTTAAGCTAAAAAACAATTTAGATATGGAAATGTTTCCTCATTTAAAATATTTTATTTCGGGATTACTTGCATTGCCCCACTCATCAGCAGCAGCTGAAAGAAAATTTTCAGATGTAAATCTATTAAAAACCAAGATAAGAAACAGGCTAGAAATTGATACTATCAATAAGATTTTGCACTGCAGGGAACATTTGGGTCAAAACACCTGCTATTCGTGGGAGCCCACGCAATCACTGTTAAAAAGCAAAATTGTATATAAGTAACTGCAGTTTTGACTACATTTTATGATTACTTAGATTAGACAATGTTGATTTTGTTTGTTTATTTATCTGTTATGTAACCTAATAATTTATTTTGTTTTATACCTAGTTTTGTAGTATATTTTATATTTTCTTGATTGACTGGATAAGTATTTATTTATTTATTGCCAAATTTATTTTGTTTTTAGGATAAAAACGTGTTCCTATATATACTTAAGAAAATCAGTTGATTTTGTTTGTTTGTTTTTTTAATTTGTGTGTGTGTAATCTAAGAATTATTTTATTTTGTTTTATTGTTCGAATCTAACACTTTTTTTGTAATTATTGACTGAAAAAGGAGTTAGGTACCTATTTAAAACCAAATTTTATTTTTAAGCTAAAAAAGTGTTTTTATTAACATAATTTAAATTGCATGATGAGAAAATGTAGCTAGTTTAATTTTTATATAAATGTTTTGTTTTCTTATTAGTTCCTCTTAAGTAGGATTTACCAACCTACTGCCTACTCCCAACTTTTTAAATGTTCCTAGGTATTTTAAATTTAGGTTTTATTGAATTTTAATTGTTACTGTTTTAGTTCTAATAAAAATGAAGCTTGGTATTCTTGAAAACGTTTTATTTATGTTGGATAACAAAAATATTATCTGTAGAAGTTTCAGGCTAGTATGCGGTTGCTAATAACTAAAATATGCAGTTCTCATTCATCTTTATTCATAATAACTGTTTTTAAGTAGAAACTACAGAAAAATAACAAATATATTTTTTCTCTGTTATTAAATGACTCAGCCATGCCATCTAATCGTATTTACAAATAATAATGGTGATCCTTTTATACAGAATCTGAGATAATTGCTTAGGTAGCTGTTCCTTTTAGTTTTTGAGCTTAGCCAAGCAAAGATTTTTACCTTCCCCTTGCCGCCGATAAAATTGACGGATTTTTTTTTTATATGACAATTCGTCACGTTATTATTCCGTTCCTTTTACAACTTAGCTCATCTCAGATTAAACTCTGTAAAAAGAACACCTCCTAATGACAAGATTGACAATGACAACTAATATTGCGCCCCCACGGCACCGACGTTGCCAGGTTTGTTACGGCATTTCTGAGAATTTTTTTTTAAATAAAATTTGTCATTAAAAAAAAACGCGGATTCGTTTAGGGCTTATTAGGTTCGCTGTTAAAAAAGCGCGGCAATAAAATTTAGAATCTATATTAAAACAAGCATTTTTTTACCATAAACCTACATTAGGTTGATCTGTAGAGTTTGGTGATTGAAGGTGTAGGAAGTCAGGTGGATTTCGTTGAAAAATATTAAAAAAAAAAACAATTGTTTTAGTCCACTCTATACCGCATTTGCTGTAGTCTAAGCACCGATTTTAGATGTTATGTACATTTTTTAAGCAATTTCCTATGAACAATAAAATCTAGTACTTTTTTCCAAAATCTAGTACTTTTTCTGACTTTAATCTAGTACCCCACGCAATAAATTTCTGGCAACACTGGCGGAAGCTATCGTTGGAGTAGGTTCTTTGTTTGAACGGCTATCCGTATGTTGTGTGATACGTACGTCGCGTCGTGCATGGTGCGATATGGAAGACAATAATACGCACGTGGATATGCAAATACCGTCAACTTCGGCTGTCGGTAATAACGTTGAAAATGTTGGAGAATTTAGTCAGAAGATTGTGTGAATGTGTGGTGTGTGTCTTAATAATAAAGGGATTTTCAAGATTAAACTTCGCTGATAAGCTTCAAATAATTTGCAAAGGAAGGGCAAAACCGCCTGTGAAAAATTTAACCACAAAAATGAAAAATTGTATTAGACATTTTTATCCGGAAAAACAATACAAACAATTTAAATGGCTAACAGGGTGTGAAAATATAAATAAATTATTTTGTTGGCCATGTTTACTTTCCGATTTAAACAATTTCCATAAAGCTGTAAAAAGACACATTATGTCCAAAGCGCATTTGCAGGCCGTCATAAAATAAAAAGTCTTCGGTAAAACCAGAATTTAACACGCCCTTAATAAACAGTTGAAAATTAGTCACCACCAACACAATGAACTAGTCGATAAAAATAGACAAATATTAAGAAGACTTATCGATGTTGTTTGTTTTCTCGGACAGTGCGAATTGGGATTTAGAGGTCATGACGAAACAAGAATTTCTTCAAATACAGGAAATTTTCAAGATTTACTTAGTTTAATGGCTAAATATGATGATTGCTCAAAAAATAATTTAGAGCAGTCTAGTGTTTTTCGCGGAACGAGGAATCGAATCCAGAATGATTTAATTTCCGCTGTTGCAACCATTATTCTAAAAAGAATTAAGCAGGAGATTAACGAGGCGCGGTATTGCTATTGTTCTGAACGAAACACCTGATATCACTAATTTTAGCCAATTATCTATAGTAATACGCTACGTTAAAACAGACGGAAGTATTCAAGAGCGATTTTTAGGTTTTAAGAATGTGTCCGAAAATCGTACAGCAGATGCATTATATACCGTAGTTTATAACGTTACTAAAGAAATTAATGGAGAGAAAAAATTAGTTGCTCAAAGCTATGATAGAGCTGCAGTGATGGCAGGACAATTAGGGTGGCTGCAAGCTAAAGTTCGAGAAACTTTTACAAGTGGTGTGTTTGTCCATTGTTTTGCTCATAAATTAAATTTAGTTTTATGCCAGTCCATCAATCACATTAAAGAGTGTAAAGTATTTTTCGTTACTTCAAGTGGCATGGCTGCTTTTTTTTCCAAGTCAACAAAACGTACACAAGCTTTGGACTCCATTGTCCACAAACGATTGCCCAAAGTAGCTCCTACTAGGTGGAACTATAATGAAAGACTTGTGTTAACAGTATCTGAAAATCGTGAATCACTGATTGAACTATTTGAGAATATAAAAGAAAATAACGAAACGTGGGACTCAGAAGCAATAAATAGTTCGAAGGGGTTTTTGGACTGTTTGAAACGAGATTTTAATTTTAATTATTTGTTGAACATATTTTCAGAAATATTTCCATTCTCGGACAATGTTTTTAATATATTACAAACTAAAACAAATGATATTGCTTTTTGCCTAAAAAAAGTGGATGATTTTAAGTCCATGTTAAGCCAAAAAAGAGATGACTGGCCTATTTTGGGAGAAAACGATGGCGTTAAATGTAGAGCCACAAGCCAAGCGTCTTCGAACAGACAAGGTGTGAGAGGTTCAAACATCATACAGAAGCCTCTTTTATGAAATAATCGATCAAATTCAGCAACAAATAAACTATAGATTTAACGGTTTAAATGATTTTAAATTCCTCGAGCTCTGCAATTTTGAAGCATTTAAAGGAAAAACTTTTCCAGAAGATGCGTTTAAATCTCTTCTTCTTCATTATGGCCAGTTCTTCGACCGAGTGTTACTGCGATCTGAACTAAAAGTGATTTACGAAATTGATGATATTAACACAAAAAATAACGCTAAGGAAATAATACAATTTTTAAAAGACAAGGAGCTGGAAGATGCCTACACCGAAGTGTCGAAATTGTGTGAATTAGTATTGACTATACCTGCCACAAGTTCATCAGTAGAACGCAATTTTTCAACACTTAAACGTATAAAAAATTTCGTGAGAAATTCAACGGGGCAGGAGAGACTTTCGCATACATCGCTGTTGTCCATTGAAAATAAACTTCTCCAAAATATGTCGGAGCATCGACGTTTTTATGATGACGTCATTGACGAATTTGTAAAAAATGATCGAAGAATCGAATTACATTACAAATAGGTAAGTTTCTAAAAATTGCTTCCCTTTCTTAAAATTTCACCGCACGCCGCTGTGAATTTAATTTAATATTAAATATTGTAAAATAGGGTAATAATTCATAATGAACCCCTTTCACGATATTGTTTTGTCTTTGCTTGAAACACCTTTCTCGCGACGACCTGAAGTAGAAAAGGGCAAATTTTGGAGAGTCGGCCAACGCCAAAAATAACGGCAGTTTTTAGTGAAGAGGGTGGGTCGGCAAACTTCGCAAACTTCCTGGTATGATACTTATAAATGGCCTTGTGGGAGTTCATACAAACAGAGTTTAGGTTGCTGGCCGTGTATTTTATTGGGTAAAGCAAAACATTCATGATACTTAAAGGATGGGTTTAGGGACTTAAATAAAATTTTATACAACGCAAATGTCCGCAAAAATCGATTATTAATTAGTTATTTAATTGACGTCACACGTCAACGGAAAATTGTACAAAATTTAGCAATATTTTTACAGGTCAGTCTAAAAACAAGATAAATACAACAATTGAACTCATTTGTTGTATTGCCGAATATTTAACAGATTGTATTAAAAATGAAGTCAATGATAAAGAATGTTTTTTTTAAGTAATGGCAGATGATACAACGGATATAACAGAGGGTCCCCATGTGCCATAACTATTCGATACGTCAGCAAATGGCGACTTTAAAAAAGATTTTTAGGATTTTTTGATGTTAGTGAAAATCAATCTGCAGATGCTCCTTATAATTTCTTAGAAAGGGGTTTTGGACCCATATAATTTTAGGGAAAGATTACTGGCTCAGTGCTATGACGGGGCCATAACACTGGCGTCTGGTGAGCTAAATGGGCTTCAAGCAAGAATAAAACCTGCCCCCTTGGCTTTGTTTACCCACTCTGCTCTGCACATAGGCTAAACCTTGTGCAAGGCACTAAGCAAATCGACAAAAATAGAATTTTTTTTGTACTTTGTTAGGTACACCGACATTTTTTCATAACCCAGCCAAGCGCGCTTTTGTCCTCGATCAAATAGTCGGGAAAAGGATACCACGATCAGTCGAAACGCGCTGGTATACCCGTTCCAAATTATTCTTAAATTTAGTTGCCACTGAATGGGACAAGTTTAGTGTTTCAAACCATAATTGACGACAAAAGTTCCGATTTAGAATGAGTAAACATGTCAAAGGGTTTTCTAAAACATTTTCAGGACTTTGACAAAGATATATCACGAAATTTTTTTATAGAATGTATTTACATTCATTAAGTACTCGTTTTAGTAATCTCCACGATTTAAGTTTTCTTTCAATGCAGATTCTTCAAAATTTACGAAATATGTTAAACATTTTCCCGAAAAATCATTTGAATGTTTATTAAAAATGTATCCAAATGTTTTTGAAATAGATCAGCTAAAAAACGAGAGTGAGGATACTCAGTTTTACGAGAACATTATAAATAAATTGCAAATTTGAAAAACCGCCGAATAAACTTAGTATACAAAAAGTAAAAAATGTTTGGGTTTATTTATTATTTTGCTTAAACTTAATTATTTTTAACCTATTTTCTTATTAATTTGATTTATAAAAAATAAAGCTACGACGCGACGCGGCACATTTTTATTTTAGTGGTAATAGATAATAGACTTTCAATACTTAAGATCAGAGTGAGAACCTATAGCGTTGTTATTTTTAAGATCCTTGTTTTATTTATATACCTATTGTGGCCTTAGTAGTCCTATTGTGACATTTATAACTCTATTGTGACATTTTACCTCTATGGTAAAAAGTTTTTGCTTTGAAATTTCGTTTTCCTTTCGAAAAATCGAATGAGATACGGCTAAGGGCTCAGTTCACGACGGATAGCCTTGTTTAAACCGAAGCCCTTAAACGAAATTAAATTTAAAAACCCATTTATATAAATTAATGCAAAAGTAATCCTGTGGTGGACGATATAAAAAGCAATTTAGTTTTTACAAAATGGTGAATGCACCAAAAATCTCTTGGGCCGCACAATTTTTTACCTACGTGGCATTTTTCTTTTTTTTTGGGCCTCACCTGCTTTGGGTCCCACGAGCCGCCACTGATTTAACGTATCGTACAGTTAAAAAGTGAATACAATAAATTATAAATTTAATTAATTATAATTCCGCAATAAATTGTACACTCACTTGAACTACCTGCTGTGGCGAACTCGAGGCTGCCATGGGTGCTTGAATTATGACAGGCTGAGATGTGTTCCCTTGAAGTTGCAATTTTATCATTTGTAATTGTTGAGGGGTGAGCTGAATCTAAAAATATCAATTTTTTTAATGCTTAGTTTCTCTTTGAACGCAAAAAAAACATTTATTTTAATGTCCTATGTATTAGATCACTTACTGGTATTTGTTGAATCTCTCCATTTGGGGTTACAATTTGTTGAATAATTTGAATATTCCCTGGAGGACTTTGTGATATAGCCTGCCCACTAGATTGTAAAATTATTGGAGTCTGAGTTGTTTCTGTAGCAGCTGAACTTGACGGGTTCTGAAATTAAAAGTTCAAGTTTATCAAGATATTATATTAACACACACATTTTAAATGTCATTTTCAAAAAATCTTAATTTTTTTGAAAACATCAATCATTGCCCAAAACTCAATTCATAATAATATACAAATTTGTAAAAACTTCATTTTGTAGTAAGTACTACTACGGTGCAAATTTAGTAATAAAGTTTAAAATCTACCTTTGCTTGAATATTAAACATTTTATTCGAAAACATTGTTTGAAATATCGTAATTATAAATGTAAAGAAAACCAAGGTTCTAGCATCAGTTTGTTAAATGCGTCACAGTTCGGCGAGCATAAGTTGTATTCACAAGCCCGCCTGAATCTCTTTGAGCTCATTCAGTGTTCAGATCTAGTGGAGTCCTGAAGGTGCCTCGAGCAATGGAAGGCGAAACGTCGGATAGTAATTCCAATTTGACAGGGTCTAATCCCAAAAACCATGATTTCTTAATAGATCGTAAGTTTTTTTAATATCTTTTTTTTATTTGTGCTTTGATACTCAAACGTTTAAAAAACTTAGCACTAAAATATTTTATTAAATGATTTATTAAAGGTATCTTTACCATCAATTTAAAGATTTTAGTAGTAAAAAATAGTTAGATTCAATTTTACCCACAACTTTCCTCATACAGAATTTTACTACGTACATATAACATAGTCTATACAGGGTGTCCCACGACGAACTGCGGCGATCGATTTCTCAGAAAGTAGGCTTTGGAAAAATTTGAAATTTTGGCAGCTAATGAAAGTCGATGGGGGCAATTCGCGCAAAATATTTTCAAGATGGCGGCACTTCCGGTTATACCGAAAGTAGACGTCAACTTTCTTTTTTAAATAGAACACACTGTATATTAATTTTTGGACTCCTTGAAAAATTCTAGGTATATTTCATCTATAATATCCTATACCTAAGTTGAACTGTTTTTGAGATATTTTGAATTTTATGTAAAAAATGACGTTTGCAGGTCTAGACATAACTATAAATATCTGCTTATCGAAGCCTCTATTATTTATTTGCGGGTGGCTTCCTTGTCCAAAAGGATCCACTTTAGTGGCCTGTGTTGATATTTTTATAATAAATAAATATAGGGTGATCAAAAACTAACATTATAAATATACTTTAAAAAATCGTTAAAAGTTACTTTTTTCAAATGGAAACCCCCAATTTTTATAATTTTATCTTATTTAACACTTAAAATAAGGGTGACTTTGTATAAAGTTGTTTATTCCAAAAAATTTTAGTTTTTGAGTTATTGACGATTTAACATTTTTTATTCTAATAATGCCAGACGGCTTCTAAGTTTTCTTATTAGTTGGCCATGATAGGGAGGCCTGGCGAGAACAAAACCAATTGGTTACTACAGAAACGTAATATTTATTGTCCTTTGACAATTACCAATTTACCAAAATTACAATTTAAAAATTTTTATTCTAATAATACCAGACGGCTTCTAAGTTTTCTTGTTAATTGGCCATGACGGGGAGGCCTGGCGAGAACAAAACCAATTGGTTACTATAGAAACTTAATATTTGTTGTCGTTTGACAATTACCTACTAAAATATTATTTATTTATTATAGTAATTATAACAGTTATTAAGCTAATAATCATGCCGGGGCGATTAAATTACACACACGAGGATTATTTGAATTTGTTTAAACTAACAGAGTCTAACAGAGTTTTAACAAGAACATGCCACATATTTGCTGATAGATATCCAGATAAAAACAGAAACCGTCACCGAACAGCGTTAAACAAATGTTGGAAAACTATAAAAATTTTGGAAACGACAAGGCAAAAATTAATAAAAGGAAGCCCATTGTTGATAATGAAAATGTCGAGATTGCAATTCTCGAATATTTTGCAGCATGTCCAATGACATCCCTAAGAAACGTGGCAAGACAATCAGGGATCTGAGGAACTCAGTGCATAGGATTCTGTTAAAACATAATTTCCAACCTTATTTAATATCATTGGTTCAACATCTAAAAGATACTGACTTGTCAAAAAGAGTACAGTTTTGCGAGTCTATTTTAACAATAGTACAAGATAACCCTAGATTTTTGGACAATATAATTTGGACCGATGAAGCAAAATTTACTAAAAATGGCTTTTTCAATAGACACAATTCCCATTTTTGGAGTGATTCGAATCCTTATGCAGTAAGATCACGGAACTTTCAAGAATCCTGGCAATTTAATATATTTTGTGCAGTAAGGAACGATGGAATAGTAAAACTTAATTTTTACGAAGAAAATTTGAATAGTAAGTTATACATTGCCTAAACACAAGGACTTTTTTATTGAAAAATAATCCATTTAGGTAATATTACAATAATTTTTTTTATCAATTTAGCGTCAATCCAAAATTAGATAAATCATTTAGTAAATATTATTACATAAATAAATGAAACTAAATTATTTATACAGGTCACACCACACTACTTCATACAAATACTGGTCCACATACCGTAACACATCATATCTAAAAAAATATATCGTCCCAAGTTTTATAGGGAAGTTATCTGTAGTTAGATATTTACAAGCTATTTATACAGGATACTTTAGAAAGTCATAAACTACTAAACCTTTTTTTTTTATTGAGCACTCTTCAGATTAAATTAATTGAATTTTTATGTATTTTGTTTCTTCTTAAATCAATAAATCGATGAATATTATCAAAGCATTTCTTTCCGTAAAATTATGTCTATAAACTTTTGTAGGATAGGATATCTGAATATTCTTGAAGAGTTGGACAACGAATATTTAAGTCATTTACCTTTGGCAGAACATAGTCAAACTTTCTACCAACACGATGGCGCCCCACCACATAGAACCGTTGCAGTTACTAACTTTTTACAAGCTACGTTTTACAAGTGGATTGCCAACAATGGACCTTTCCTGTGACCTCCTCGTTCCCCTGATTTGACAGTCTTAGACTATTTTATATGGGGAACGATAAAATGAATCGTTTATTTTTATCCAGTAACAACGAAAGAGAACTGTATGGCAAGGGTAAGAGACGCGTTCGAAAGTTTATCTCCAGCTTCAATTAGAGCGGCCACCCACGAGGGATTTATTCGGAGATGCGAAAAATGTTTGGAAATACAAGGTGGACATTTTCCACATTTATTGAAAAAATAAGTTGTGCTCTTGTGTAGACTATACTATAATGGGAATAGGCTTTCTTTAATTAATTTTTTTCTTCACGGTTTCAACATTTTTATAGTTTTCCAACATTTGTTTAACGCTATTCGGTGACGGTTTCTGTTTATCTGGATATCTATCAGCAAATATCTGGCATGTTCTTGTTGAAACTGTTAGATTCCCCATAGATAATAAACAAATTCAAATAATCCTCGTGTGTTTAATTTAATAGCCCCAGCATGATTATTAGTTTAATAATTATTATAATTACTATAATAAATAAATAATATTTTAGTAGGTAATTGTCAAAGGACAACAAATATTACGTTTCTATAGTAACCAATTGGTTTTGTTCTCGCCAGGCCTCCCCGTCATGGCCAATTAACAAGAAAACTTAGAAGCCGTCTGGTATTATTAGAATAAAAATTTTTAACTCGTCATTAACTCAAAAACTACACATTTTTGGAATAGACAACTTTATACAAAGTCACCCTTATTTTAAGTGTTAAATAAGATAAAATTATAAACATTTGGGGTTTCCATTTGAAAAAAGTAACTTTTAACGATTTTTTATTAAAGTAAATTTATAATGTCAGTTTTTGATCACCCTATATTTATTTATTATAAAAATATCAACACGGGCCACTAAAGTGGATCCTTCTGGACAAGGAAGCCAACCGCAAATAAATAATACAGAATTCGATAAGCAGATATTCATAGTTATGTCTAGACCTGCAAACGTCATTTTGTACATAAAATTCAAAATATCTCAAAAACAGTTGAACTTAGGTATAGGATATTATACATGAAATATACCTAGAATTTTTCGAGGAATCCAAAAATTCGATTATATACAGGGTGTTCCATTAAAAATAAGAAAGTTGACGTCTACTTCCGGTATAACCGGAAGTGCCGCCATCTTGAAAATATTTTGCGCGAATTGCCCCCATCGACTTCAGTTAGCTGCAAATTTTTCTAAAGCCTACTTTCTGAGAAATCGATCGCCGCAGTTCGTCGTGGGACACCCTGTATATGCATATAATTATTTGGTAATAGCTTTATACAAATCCTATAAACTGTAATTTATATGTTATTATTACTATTTATTTTTTATAATTTTATTTAAATAGTCTATAAAAATAAATTGTCCTCTATTATTTTCCTCCATAAGAAAAGGTTTTATTCGAGAAACCAATTTTACCGAATATTTAAAGATTTTAATAGGCCGCCATTTTGGCTTTGTACAAAATAATGGCTTTATACAAAAATTTTACCAGTCTATCCCTATATCGCACTTTATTTTTGTACGTCAGTCCTCCTCGTTTTTGCAAAAATTGAGTTTGAAAAAAAAAGTTTTTTTGAGACTATATTATGTAGCAACGGTTTATGTAGCTACGGATGTCTTCTTCCAGGTGCATTTTGAATTATAAAGAAAACTCGACGAATTACTCGAGTTATTGCAAAATTTGTTCGCGTGCTTGGCTTAAGAATTTTTCTCTTGGTTCGAAAACTATTACATTTCCGAAAAAAATTATTATAACCTTTTTTATAGATAATGATCTGACCTACATTTAATAGTAAAATAATCTACAATATTTTGGAAGATATTGGACGAAAGCATTTTTTTAAAACCAGACGGCCTACGTGTAAACATTCTGCATATTCTTAAAGAACCCCTCAAGAGACAATATTTGCAAAAAAAATAGTGCACTTTAGTATTTGCACGTCCCCAACCCCCTAATTACAGGCCTAATAGGAAAGTAAAATCCATTTTAATACATGTTAAGCCGTTTGGCAGAGCTTAAAAGGACCAAATACGTCAATTTTCGAGAAAACAGTTGAATTTAGGTTTAGAAAATATAACACAAAAAGTATTTTGAACATTCAGGAAAACACCAAAATGCAATTCACAAAGAGTACTTAATATATAGGTATACAGGGTTATTCACACAACCCGTTCATTAAAAGTTTTTGATGATGCCATTTAGATAAAAATTTCAAATTTTGGGATTAAGGTAAGATCAAGGGGTACTTCTTTTTTGAAATATTTTCAACTTCCTGTCACTTCCGGTTCAACCGGAAGTTGGTATCAACTTGCTTATTTTAAATGAAACACCCTGTATTTTATGATATTTTTGGATTCTACGGAGAATTTTAATGCTATTTTATGTAGCATGTCCTATACCTAGGTTCAAGCGTTCTTAAGATATTTGACCTTGAACCGAAAATGAGCCTTCGGAGTACCAAATTTTAAAATCTCATATTTTTGTAAGTTTTGAAGATATAATCCTCATATTTTGCGGACGATCGGTAAATAATCTTAGGTTTCTATTTTTTTATTCAATTTGTCTATTTTTATACAGGGTGTCCTAAATTCAGCGGCAAACATTCACCTTTTCAAAGCCGCTAAAGTCCGTTTTTTTAAATGGGACCCCTATAACTTTATGCACTATCAAATGTAGAATTTCATTTTCTATCGAACTGTATTCAGGTTCCCCATACCTATTCGTAACCATTTTCGAAATAATTGGATTTTATAAAAATATCGTATGTATTTGCTTAAATGTTTACATGTTCCAATGGTGAGCCATGGAAAAACAATTGAGATCCAATATCCAATATGACAGATGATTAGTATGCGTTATTTATTGAAAGCTGTCAGAGATAAACTAAATCTTCTAAATCTAAATGGAAGAATACTCAAACGCTGATATTCTCAATCTATTTTATATTCATGGAGAATGTTATAAAATCTTGGAGAGAATGTGTCGTGTGTTTAATGAACGCCACCCTGATTTGCCGCCAATGAACAAGTCAAAATTCAAGAGGATTGAAACGAACTTTTTGCGTTTTGGCAAGGTTAAAGTAACAAAAAATGTTCCGAAACCAGTGACAAATTCCGAGGATAACGTAATAAACGCATTAGCTTATTTCCACGCAAACCCGCAAAGTTCAATACCGTCTGCAGAAAATGATTTGGGAATTTCTTCTTCATCTGTTCAAAGAATCTTGAGCGAACATCATATGCACCCTTATTCCTTCCAAAACGTGCAAGCCTTGAGACCTGGTGATGACGTCCGACGAGTAGAATTTTGCGAATTCATATTTTTGAAAATTCAAGAGGACCCTCAATTCCGTTCAAAAATATTTTGGAACGATGAAGCGAAATTTTCTAGAGAAGGAATAACAAATAGAAGAAACGAACATTTCTGGGCAGCAGAAAATCCGCACGCTTTACGCGAAACGCGTTCTCAAGAGAGGTTTAGCTTCAATGTTTTCGGTATAGTATTAAATGATCAGGTGCGGTACTGTATTTATGAAGACAATTTAAACAGTGATAAGTATTTAGAAATTCTACGAGGAACGGTTTCTGGATTTATAAAAGAAATTCCTATTGGTGAGCTGCAAAATTATTGGTATCAATTAGATGGGGCACCAGCACATAATTCCGCTGCAGTTTATCTCCAATTATCTCGAATTTTTGAAGATCGCTGGATTGGTCCCAATGGCCCTTGGAGATAGCCCCCGCGATCGGCTGATTTAACACCCCTAGACTTTTATTTATGGGGATTTATCAAAGGTAAAGTCTACGCTTCCCCAGTAAATAACCAACAAGATTTACTGAACAGGATACGAACAGCTTTTGCCGAATTAGAAAACGGACAAATTCAACGGGCCACAGCAACTATACAAAGAAGAATTGAAATGTGTCTTCAAATGAACGGACAGCATATAGAACATTTATTATAATTCAATTTTATTATTTTATTTATTTATTGTTGACTGTTAGATTGCTATAATTTTTAAGGTCACTAAAATAAGTTTAGAACAGTCTCGAACTTAGTAGATATGGTTAAAAATAATGTAAACAATTTATTACATTTTTTATAACTTTAACTTTTCCGAAACGAAAAAATTTCGTTTCAATCCTCTTCAATTTTCTCTTGGTCATTGGCGATAAATGAGGATGTTTTTCATTAAAAACATGGCACGTTCTCTCCAATATTTTGTAAAATTCTCCGCGAATATAAAATAAATTGAGAAACTCAGCTTTTGAGTGTTATTTTATTTTAATTCAAAAGTTTCAAATCAGCTGTCATGTTGAATAGAAAAGCACAATTGTTTTTCCATGGTTTACTACGGAAAGGTGTAAGCATTTAGCAAATACATATGATAGTTTAATAAAAACCTGATATAGGTATAAGGAACCTTAACACAGTTCGATAGAAAATTAAATTCTACATTTGATAATGCATAAAGTTATAGGGTGTCCCATTTAAAAGAACGGACTTTAGCGGCTTTGAAAATGTGAATGTTTGCCGCTGAATTAAGGACACCCTGTATAAAAATAGACAAATTCAATAAAAAAAATAGAAACCTAAGATTATTTACCGATCGTCTGCAAAATATGAAGATTATATCTTGAAAACTTACAAAAATATGAGATTTTAAAATTTGGTACCCCGAAGGCTCATTTTTGGTTCAAGGTCAAGTATCTTAAGAACGCTTGAACCTAGGTATAGGACATGCATGCAAGTTGATACCAACTTCCGGTTAAACCGGAAGTGACAGAAAGTTGAAAATATTTCAAAAAAGAAGTACCCCTTGACCTTACCTTAATCCCAAAATTTGAAATTTTTATCTAAATGGCATCATCAAAAACTTTTAATGAACGGGTTGCGTGAATAACTCTGTATATATATATATATATATATATATATATATATATATATATATATATAGTATAGGAGTTAGAGGAAAAATAAAAACCTAAGTAATATGAAGTCGCTGAAAGAATATTTCCGAGGAATTCTTTAGTAACATTTGTTTACTAAAATGTAGTAACCTAGGTTACTATAAAAGGTACCTCTGTTTGATTGCAAAGTCACTTTGCTTTGTCATAAAACGATATGACTGAAGGTGCCCATTTGAGGGAGTCACAACCACATATATAAAGGACTAGCACAATTTTTCCTATAATCCAGTGGTAAATATGCTGTGAACATGTTCTAAGAATATAGGATAAAAGTGTCAACAATAAATCCCAACCAAAAGTTGGACTACTTTAGATTATTCTATGGAAATAATCATTGCTGTAGTAGAGAGCCAAGGCTAATCTAGTTCATATTCTTAATTTTAGGTACAACTTATTATAGCTCTCAACATCAAAGCTTGTATTATAAAGAGCATCTACATCAAAAAGTACAAATTCGTGGTTACCATGGATCTTGATAACAAATGTTGTGTTCAGAAAATTCTAGCATTTCCTCAAGCTGTTATGAGCTGTAAATCTTAGTTCCAATAGCCTAGTATTATAAATTCATAAATAAGGCTCCAAAATAAAACCATCGGGGGCAGAATTTTTATGATCAATGAGTTTTATGCTTCAGCAGCTTGTTTTGTAATTTCACTTGATAACGATCAGAGCTAGCTGCAAATCACACTGTTCTGAAAGAAAACAAACAATTTAAGTCCAAAAAAAAATTCATTTAAAAAACCTGCCACTTTGGTGTCACTTTTTGTTACTATAATATCAGTTTGCATGTGCTTAACTGTAATTACCTTACCTGCTCGACTGCACTGACTTGTACAGTCTGAACTTGTGGCTGAACAATTTGAATTGTTCCCTGAGGTTGTGCTACAGTTGCTGTAGTCGTTGTGGAAGTTGTAGGTGAGGAACTGTTTTGCTGAAGATTAGCATGATGTTGCTGGGCCAACTGGAAGTAATAGTGCACCTAAAATCAAGTTCCACGCCCAAAGTAACAAACCTATTCAGACGCTCTGACAACAATTGCTAGTAATTATTCCTGCCTTTTTTTTGCTTATTGCAAGAATTAAACATTTAGATTGTAGTTACCATTGCTTCGCGGGAAAGCAGCCGTTTTAGTCTGAACAACTTTGACTGATTGAATTAAGTTATGAATTATCAGAATGAAAGAAAAAAAATATATATAAATAATCTTGGCAATTAATCGGTACAATTAATACAAAAGTAGTAAAACAATATCAAAAAAAAATACAAAATATCCGTGAGTTTATGCTACGTTGTAACTTTATTTTACATAGTAACGACTATAGTGGTAATAGACATAACGGGTCTACAAGAATACCAGAATTTGGCGGAAGTCAATTTGGCGAAAGTCAGTTTGGCAGGAAAGATAATGTGATTTAAAGGCAAGTTATTAAAATAATAGTAATTTTGAAAAAATCATTAGCAAACTTGGCATTTGGATATTCCAAGTTGAGAACAATCCACAGCTGATGTAAGATATATATATATATAAAGAGGTTATTTCGGGTCTAGCGGTCCGTGGGAAAATTTTATGCAAAACACACACAAAGAACAATCAATTTAATATATTATATTATATTATAAAACTAAAAATGCTTTAAAACTCCATCCTAACCTTTACATTTGCACGGTGGCTATTGACAAGAGTGAGTGTATACAAAAAACCGAAACAATGTTGCAAGATACTTCCACGTATAACAAATTAAATAAAGATCCAACGACCTCGATACAAACTGTATATCATGATTTGATTAAAAGCTTAAAAACGAACAAAGAAATTACTGTACAAGAATATAAACAACTTATAATTTATAATTCATCTTCCCCGAAACTATATTGTTTACCTAAAATTCACAAAACCAATGTCCCTTTTCGGCCAATAATTAGCTCTATTAATTCTAAACCTATTATGTATCAAAATATTTAGCAGAAATTTTAACAAATGTTTTGGGAGACGTTTGTTAATATTGTGAATAATTTTCAGTTACCTAATAACTATGTATTAGTCTCGTTAGATGTTGTGTCTTTATTTACTAATATTCCCTGTAATCTAGTAATTGACATCTTAAACACTAAATGGGAAACAATTAAGAAATTCACTACACTTTCAAAAAATAATTTCATAAATTTAATCAAATTTATCTTTAACAACACTTACTTTACTTTTAATAATAGTTTCTATAAACAAATTTTTGGTACCCCTATAGGCGCACCCATAAGCCCTATTCTTGCAACAATAGTTTTAGATAATTTATTTAGCAGTGTTATCCCCAATTTGCCATTTCAGATACTTTTTATACAAATAAATACGTGGACGATGTAATTTGTTCAGTACCGGAGGACAGTACAGAACTTATCTTGCAATATTTTAACTCATTTCATAAAAATATTCAGTTTACTATTGAAAAAAAAACCAACGTAGTGTACCATTTTTGGACACTAGGCTAATTAGGAACCCAGAGAATAAAATTATTTTGGATTGGTATCAGAAACCAACAGCATCCGGTAGATTTTTAAATTATTTCTCTAAACATCCAAAGAATCAAAAATATAATACAGTAATAGCCATGAAAAACAGGGTAATGCATATTTCTGATGATTAATTTTTACAAGACAACTTAAAAAAAACTTTTAGAGATATTTTTAAATAATGGGTATCCGAAACATATTCTAAAAAAACTGATATATAATTCAAATACATATGATGGCCCTACAGAAGAGGTTCAACCGCTTGAACTTAAGTATAGAAAACTACCTTTTATAAGTGGCCTAACTAATAATATTGCAAAATTATTAAAAAATTTTCCACACATAAAAATATCAAAATATAATACAATAAAAACTTTAATCTATTCTCTAGGGTCAAAGATCAAACACCCTTATTATTTAATAGTAACGTTGTGTATCAGTTGTCCTGCTTGGAGTGTGATGGACGGTATATCGGGCAAACATCTCAGTGGCTTAGGCAAAGAATAACTGGCCACAAAAGTGATTGCCGTTTAGGGAAAAATCTCTTGTGCATTGACTGAACAAAAATATATATATATATATATATATATATATATATATATATATATATATATAATTTTTGAATAACTTATTTATTTTATAACTTTTTTAATAAAATTTGGGGCACATATTCTTAGATATATATAGGTTACAGAAATTAATGAGGTTCAATAGTCTTTTTTACAGGGTGAGAGGAAAATGTTCATACTACTTTTCAAGCTATGTATGGGATATTTGCCTTCCTACAAGGATCTTATTGAAACTTTTGTTTTCTGACGTTTTTGTCCAGAAATTATAATACCTATAAAAACTTTGACTATCTCAAAGTTGTTACTGTTTAAAAAGCCAGCTTATAATAAAAAAAAACATATTGTTGCCACAAATTTGTGACATGAAAGATACACATATGATGTTACTAAACGTCCAATAAAATAAATATTAATTGAAATATTTAAAAGAAGTAAAATAGCAGTTTTGTTGCTAAGATATAAGGCTTTAAGATGTTACTTATGATTATCCACAAAATGTGAAATTATATTTATGCAAGCATTTAAAAAAACCCGATCTTTACATTGCCCTGTATAAAAAAAATAAATCTCAATTCATTTTGAATATGTCATTCTATAAGCTATAACTCTGTGAATATATCTCAAAAGTTTGTTTTGTTTTCGAATAAGTTAGTTCTTATAAAAAAAGGAAAAAAAAATTTGTGCCAGCGAATAAAATTTACTAATGATCTATTAATAATATTCACATATGTTCCAAATTTGTGTTAAAATGCATAGTCTTGCTTTCATAACTTCACTTGTAAGTCAGTACTAATTTGTGTTTATTTTCTTTATACCATTTTAACCTGTATTGTATTTTAGCGTTACCTCCTAATGAAGTCATAAATAAATGACGAAATATAGAGGACGATGGAAGTAAATTAGTTATTTATTTAATATACAGACCGCAGGATATTATAGGTTGACTCTATATATATTTTTTGCATTGTACTTTCGAATAAAAATATCCAAATCAAAAATACAATTTATATAATTCTGATTTAACATGGACAAAATGCGTTTACATTAAGAAGCTTTTTTTTATTATTTCGCATAAAATGAAGAAAATATTTTGAATATGATTATCTGTAAGTAAAAACAGTTGATTTTTTTATGAAACAATCTATTATACAGATCTTAAACCATCAAAATAGTAAATATTTATTTCCATTCTCCTATTGTACATAAAGAAACTATAAGAAAAGACAACATCCAACTTGAATACAACTTTTTAATTTCTGGGGCTTAAATTATCTTTAAAAAAAAAAATTATTCTCTGTTATAAAAAAGAACTCAGCAGCCTATTAGAACTATCTGAGGAACCAATGAACGGAATATTCTGAAAATTTGTCTGAAGGCACAGATGTACATAACTTATTTTCTAAAATATTTCTAATTATTCTGTGTTGCTGCTTCTACTTATACCTAAATTTAACTCTGTTCGAGAAAAGAACGCTTGAAAATTGACATTTTTGAACATTTGAATGACTTAACTTGGAATAAAATGAACTTTACTTTTTTTCTACTTATCTATCTCCTGACACCAATTTCTGATTAAACAAGAAATGTCAAATTTTGACACTTCCAGTGTGGGAAGCTAAATAATTTTTGAATTTTGTCACATCTCGTTTCGTACTTTGAGAAGATTTTTTCTATTCATAATCACACCTTAAAATCCTTGAATAAGATCGAATAGATTAGATACTAGGTGTGTGAATAAGGCATTAGGTTTACAAATATCTTGAAGCTCAAAACTTTTAGCCAAAACATATGAAAGATTATCATAAAAATATTTTCCAAAATAGTCAGTGACCAATAAAACCCTATCACTAGTATCCACTGATTCGGAACAATTAATTTCTGGTATGTTCTGAAGATTCCATACTAGTTGTCTGAATAAGACATTAGGTTTACAAATAACGTGAAGCTCAAAAATTTTAGCCAAAACATATGAAAGATTATCATAAAAATATTTCTAAAAATTGTCAGTGACCAACAAAAGTTTCTGGTATGTTCTGAAGATTAACTCTACAGTTCATGTTTGTTTTATCATTATCTTTAGGATGCACACATTCATTCACAAGGTAATCCATTTTACTTAGATGATACCTCAATACTGATTGGTAAGTTGTTTTTTAAGGGTTCAAACTACTACACAACAAGCTTTGCTTATCTTTTTGACAACTGTCAATCTGGACCTTCCAAGTTGTCACACCTAGAAACTGTTTTGTCTACCTGTGGAATTGTTTTACCTCCCAAGGTGACATAATGACTGATTTTAGCAAGTTTTCTCTAAATTTAACTTTAAGCAAGTACTCCTGCACCATTTATCCATTCTTGCTACTATGTCAAGTGTTCATATATAAGAGGCGTCATCAGAAAATTGGAATTTTTATTTTTTTTTTCGTTTCCCAATCCTTCTCCATAAATTCTAACGCATAGTGATCAGAAATGTAATACCTTTTAGATTGTCCTATATTAGAACAAATATTCTCGTATAATTCATACTTACCCTTGTAGCCTCTTTTATGTGCGGATTTATACCGAAAGATTTCAGTAAGTTAAGTAACTAGTCTCAGAAAAAAAAATTAACATAGAATTTTCTTCTTATTTAAACTAAAAATTTAGATCAGTATTCCTTCAAGTGTTTAGCATAATATATTCATGTCTACAACTGGAAATCTGTAAATACTAATTACTATAATTGAGTTATTATTCAAAATAATTTCAGCACAGTAAAATATAGCAGCTATTCGTTACATTAAAAACACTGACAAGTAATTCCTTACAAGTAAATATAACCTTACCACTACCCTTACATTGATGTTTATCAAAAATTCATAGTTGTTGTAAATATACACACTGTTAACTATATTTGATTTACACAGAATATTTCTGGACAAACTTCATTCGGCAATATCATACAGCTGGAGGTTTTTAGATAGTATCTGTTATCTTGAGTGAGAGTCAAATTTAAGTTCAATGGACCCCAGTACTGCTTTGTTGTATTAAAGATGTCAATATTTTAACTCAGACTCAGACATTGAAAACTTCAACTCTCATCTTTACAAAAAAAACTAATCTTATATATAAAATCAATTTTACAAGATGAAATAACGTGTTATTTTTTACTTCACTTTTTTTGTTTTTTTTTAATCGGTTTAGTTTTTTTTAATGATATTTTTATTTTTGTACCATCAAAACAGTTTAATCTCATTTAATCCATATACATGTTTAAACATTTGAAAACCTGACTATTCTTACTTGGTTGTTGGTATATACCCAAATAGGTAAGTATAATTCAAAAATAAGCCAACAATGTTACATTAAGATTACAACATATTATAACTGGAAAAATCAAATAAATATACAATAAAAATTACTAAAAATAATTTTCACTAAACGTTTAAAACAGTGTTTATCTTAATACCATACATGCTATACATGTAGGGTGTAAATAATATGAGTGTAACTTATAACTAATATTTCTGGGTATATTTTAGGATAAATATGTTCTATAAGTAAATCTATTATAGGTTTCACAATGCTTGGTGTTTGTTGATGAAAATTATAATCAAATTTGTATACATTTATAGACCCACTATTGTAGGATTCCATGTTCAATCTAGTACGGCTCAATTTTTTTTTTTTTTAATATTTTATCATTTGGACACTATAAAATTTTAAATTGCTGGATATATCAACGTGCTTTGCTAAATAACATCTAAAAGGTGCAAACGTCAATTTAAGGTAAATATAAAAAGTAAGAGAAAGCAAAAGCAGCCAGTGATGTCAAAATAACAACCATGGAGTTAAATAGGTCATGACTCGAAAAATAGTAATACCCTATAGATTTTTTGAAATTTTATATGTCATACTTGTGATATAGACATTGATCACCATATTGAAATAAGTTTTTTCGTGCCAAAAGATAGAAAAAATAATAAATATTCAACACCTCTGAGTGCCGAGATCTAAATGTTTGTCGCTGAAAGATTAGAAACCTATAAACTCCCCTGAGAATGCCTTTAGGCAGTATATGAATCATATGTATGTTTTAAGGAAATGAAAATTAGAAAGCATCAGATTTCCTTACAGATCTTCCAGGCTCCACCTGCAGGGGTGCTTGAAGTATTGGCCGAGGCAATTAATGCTCTCTTAGTCTCAGGAGTTTTTCCACCCTGCCTAAAAAAGCCCTAGTTCTCCCTCTATTTAAGAGTGGTGATTGTGAGGATGCTTCTAACTTTAGAGCAATTGCACTTCTACCCACGATGGCAAGGGTGTTGGAAAAATTTGTTAAGGTGAGAATGATATCTTTTTTATGTAACGAGAGAACGAGGAAATTCAGACATAAAGGAAACAAAATTTCTCAAATTACCCAACCCCAAGAAAATTCTGAAAAAAATATATATATATTTATACATTTATTTATATATATATATTTATATATATATATATATATATATATATATATATATATATATATTTATATATGTTGCAGGACCAACAAATAACACATAAAACACTAAAAATATTCTTGGATAGCCAAGCAGCCCTTAAAGTACTTGAAGGGAGTCATTGTACATCCAAAACAGTTTGGAACTGCCAAAATGCACTTGTTGGACTGGAGAGCGACAATAAAATCGCCCTTATCTGGATACCAGGACATGCGGGTTTGGACAGAAATAAGTCTGCAGACGTTCTAGCAAAGAAAGGAGCAAAGACAAGATTCGTGGGACCTGAATCAGCTTTAGGAGTAGCCCTCGAAGCGGCCGAGCGCGCAATTTTGGACTTCGTTGAGGAAAAACTCAAAATTCAAAATATTTATTGTCTAACAGGACTTAAATCCCAATACAAAGACAATTCAAATACAGCTGATAAACTAAACAATAAACAGTAATATCTATTTATAATACAAATTTCCTTAAGATAGCTATATTTAAACTATGGGGCTGATAAAATATCTAAATAGATACTTGACAAATTCCAAGAACCCAACCCAAAAACAAAAAAAAATAAATAAATATCAAAAACTTAAAGATAACTAAAAACAAAAAAAAATTAAAAATAACCAAATACATCCGAGTATTAGCATAGGCAAACTAGAACACAGACAGTACTGCATCAGATATGCTTAAGTTGAGTTCAAACACAGAATCACTTTAGATTTAAAGTTCTGAATAGGTATATTAAACAAGTTAATATCTATTTTGTAATTGACTGAATTAAGCCACACGCACACCTTTACAGAATATCTGATGTCTCTGAGAATTTATTCGGAGAACCAAAAAGTTGAGTTGAGACAAGAGATTTGGGGAGTCAATCAGATTATTGCACAATTTATATAAAAACAGCAGACTAGCGGAAACGATGGCATCTTTTAGTGATAAAAATTTAAATCGATTTAAGAGCAATTCGTGATTGAACCTCCTTACTGGATAGACATCATCCTCTTTGTATGATAAGAAAAACTAATCTCTATTGGCTTGGACTGCCAGGTCTGTCTCATGCAAAGGCATTTATCCCCCTTCTTATGAATAAGAAGATAACAGAAAGTCTGCTAAATATGAACAGAATTAAGCTCAAAACAGCAATAGGCCTATACACTAGCCATCGTAGTCTAAGACATCACATGCACAAGATTGGGCTTGAAGACGAATCCAAGTGCCGCCTATGTATGGAGGATGACGAGACAGCCAGCCATGTGCTGTGTAAATGGCAGCTGCCAGGATCAGGTTTTCCATATTTAGTAGAGATATCCTGCTGCCCGAGGACTTGAAGAATACCTCCCCAAATGCAATGATAAGACTCATTGTGAATTTAGACTTGCTTGGGGAAGTGTAAACATAGGTGTGAGCCACAATAGACCACAGAGTCGCAGTGGAGGGTCGATTTGATACACCCACTTTTAACCTAACCTAACCTATATATATTATAGAATATTCTTACGATTACCCTAAGCTCCAGAGATAGGTGGACTGTATCATTAACTGTATAATCAAATATTGAATTTAAAATTAGTTAAAATGCGTTAAATAACCAAAATTAAATAAAATAACAATACAAAGATTTGGCTTTTAAATTCAAGCCAAAACAATAAAAATTAGATGGTTCCCAAAACTACAAGATTATTTACCTCGAGTTGCAGTTAAGTTCGCGGACGGTAAGACGAATAAATACACGACTGTCGCTTATATATTGCTGTATTAGAAAATGACCTGTTTATTAAATTTAAAGCTCAATTTAAAGTGAATTTAGAAAATAAAAAAAAAGATTTATTTTAGTAAATATGGAACATTAACAAAATAAAAAATCCAAGTGTTATCAACTTTGTGGTAATATTCTCTCAAAATTAAATATCGTAAAAATCAACCATATGCCCAATTGACTTCCACCAAATTGGCCCACAAATTTTTTCCACTAAATTATCCCAATATAAACAGGACTCAAATGCAAATTAAAATTTTTTTACTGCCAATTTATAATTTAGAGGTACAACGATTTTTCACTAGGTACATTTTTATAACTAGCTAAAATTGAAAAAATATGTTTTTCTGCATATATATTAAGTCAAAACAAATACCTACATTTTAGTTAAGTTAAATATACATATATCTATTTTTATTACCTGGTCACCACCTGCTCTCTGGCCATCTTCTCTTCTAGGTGGTTTGATGTCCTCTCTAGGTACAATGTCAATCAAAAAGTCAAATTGGTCATATTTTGCAATTGCCATGGCTATATCGTTTCTCTAATAACAAAAGAAAACTTAGGTTAATAAAAAGTAAGTAAGCATTACTTAATAATTACAAAAAAAAATAATTCGTACAATAAATCTTAGTAAAACATAAAATTTATACCACTTGTGTGTGATATTTTTGATATTTCTGTTAAAGCAGACTTAAGAGATTAAAAATAGCATAGTTTGTACTCTTTTACTCTGAAAGTCTTTGAATTTTAATTTATCTATCTTCTTTACTTATTTTTAATTTTTTGAGTTTCTTTAGTATTAAGAATCTTATTTTAACAAATTATTTGATTATTATTTTAATTTTATTTTTATCTTTATTTTATTGTCACACAAATTATGTCAATTTTTTCAATAAAATAGGTAGGCATGCTAAATAATTCTCACATTCTCATACCTGTAGTGTTCTTCTTTTATTATCTTCAGTGTGGATCCATGCTCTTAATGTAAGCTCATGAATAAAAATCTCGGCCGCCTTTGCAAAAAGTAAAGGTGCTTCTGCACTGATCATTTTTACATCTTCATCTAACTTCATAATTTTCTTAATTCTGGCCAACGGTAAGACTTGCTGTTTTAAATCTAACTACAAAACATAATATGTATCACAGAATATTTGTTAACAATATAAAAATGCTATACATCTATATATATATATATATATATATATATATATATATATATATATATATATATATATATATATATATATATATATACATATATATATATATATATATATATATATATATATATATATATATACATATATACATATATACATATATAATATATATATATATATATATATATATATATATATATATACATATATACATATATACATATATATATATATATATATATATATATATATATATATATATGTATATGCTACTATATTACAAATAAGCCATGTAGGCGCTATGAGAATTCTGTTGCTTTTTTGTGGTGTAAGAGTTTAAAAGAAATTATTTTACGAACATCCAAAATACCATTGTTATTTCATTTCTCATTTGGTATCCAATTGCAAAATAAAAGTGCATTTTTTTGGGGTACTAGTTAAAAAACCTAATAATGAATTATTTAATAAAATATTTGTTAGAGAACTGCATATTTTCTAATTTTAAAGGTGAAAAATTTAGGAGGAGATTAACCTCCCAAATAATAATTACAGCAAACTAAAAAGTGAAATTCCTAAAAATAAAAAAACGCATACTGTTTACCAGATACCATGTAAAGATTGTCCTGTGTATATTGGTCAAACTAGGCAACATCTTCACAGGTTAAATGGGCATCGATATGATAAAAAAAATACTACAGCACTTAAAAAACATGAGGAAAACCTTAATCATAATTTTAACATTGATGAAACAAAAATACTCTTAACAGAACCACACAAAAGAAAACGCGAATATCATGAAATGATCCATATAAAAAACAATCCTCAATCCATAAACGATAAATCGGAAACAGCTGGTCTCAATAAAATATATTTTAATACTCTTAATTAAATTTTCCACCTTTAAAATTAGAAAATATGCAATTTTCCAACAAATATTTTATTAAATAATTCATTATTATGTTTTTTAACTAGTACCCCAAAAAAATGCACTTTTATTTTGCAATTGGATACCAAATGAGAAATGAAATAACAATAGTATTTTAGATGTTCGTAAAATAATTTCTTTTAAACTCTTACAGCACAAAAAAAAACAGAATTCTCATAGCACCTACATGGCTTATTTGTAATATAGTAGCAGTCGACTTTAATACTCATTGTCGTTCTATGTATGTGAATGGTGTATTATATTTTCACGTTGTGTTTGTTTTTAATGTAATATACGAAATGGCAGCTTCGTGTTATATGTCTCATATGTGTTACACAATTTGTTATTGCATTTAATGCATTTTTGATCTTTGTTTCTGATGGAAAGTTTATTTTTTGTAAATCATATATATTTATTTAAGGTCAATTTTACTTTTAGACACCTTATAAACCAGTTGAAAACGTTGTATGATATATATATATATATATATATATATATATATATATATATATATATATATAATCAAATTTAAGAGTTTACTTACATTGCGGATAGCTCTAATCTCTTCCATTGCTTTGGGCCAAAAAGCTGTTAAAGCCTGTTGTGCTTCTGTAAGAGCCTGGCTTTCTTCATTCTGGGCATCAGGCTTTTCTGTTTCACTTCCATCCCTGAAAAACATAGAAATAATAACAGAAAAATGAACTAGTCTAAAGATACCTTAATACAGAAATAACTATAAATTTATATGATCCAATGTTTAAAGGTAATTTCTGCTGCATAAATTCTATATTCTATAATCTGGGGTAGGTGGATTATTGGTCACAGCACTTAGGCTCCATTGGACTAATTTTACATCCTCCTTGAGAAGTATCCTAGGCCACCAACAAAATAGGCGATGACATCTAGGGGGAAGTTTCAGAATTGATTCTTTAATTAATGAGACAGCAAATAATCACCAATTAAATTTTAATTTACCACATTTTATTTGCAATGCCCATAAAGATAAGTGACACTTACTTCATGTTAGAAAGATATTCCTTAGCTGACAGTGTTTAGTCAAAAATCATATTAAAATTCCAGGTTTTTCCATGACATTGCCACCTCCTGGCTAGGGTTTCTTATTCTTGACATCTCCCTAGCAAATTTGCAGCTGCTAGATTCATTCCAAAACTTTTTAAATCCACTGTGGGCGTTTTCTTTAATTATTTGTTATCATTGTTGTAACTGACAATAGATGGGGGGAGGCTAGGTCCAAAAATGATACAACTGGCTACCTTGTTAGCCAATTCCACAGTTTCTTTGTTGCCATGAGAACTGAAAGGATCTTATAATTCAAAAAACAGAAATGCCAGTGCTTTATGCTATTCCGACACAGACCCTGTGGGTTAATTTATAGCTCTTCAAGGCAAATAATGCTCAGCTAGTGTAGTTTAATTTTTTATTGTGTGTTTAAGGTCAATAATTTCTCTTATACTAACAAATGTCAGCCAATTCAGCCTGAATGATGTAATTTTTTTTTATCTGTTGACCAGGCACATCAGATTTCTAAATAAACTCCACAGCCTACTCCTTTTAATCCATGTCCAGACACATTAATTTTCCTTCTGCAGCATTTGACATTACGATTAAATTATAAAACAATCAAAATTCAGCAATATACAATAAATTAAATAAGTTGTCATAAAATTCTAAAAAAGTGTGAAATGCTTTTTATTTTCTTTTTGAGTGAACTTCACAATAATGAAATAGTCATTATTTGTTTAATACTCAAAGAAAAATGAGCTTATGGTAACTCCTGATATAGCAACAGGTAAGGTTATATTATCGGATTTACTTGTTTTATACCCAGTATATATATATATATATATATATATATATATATATATATATATATATATATATAATATATAGGGTATATGAATAGTGACCTATTCATATTCCCCTAAATCTCTAATGAATACGGGATGCAGTTTTCAGTATCGGTAAGTAAGGAAACGTTACAGGTTTTTATTGGTAAAATAAGGACCTGCAATAGTCTAACCTTGGCCTGGCATATAAACAGAATTGATCTCTTGCAGAAAAAACATTGATTTGACTGGGAGCAAAATCCCCAGAAAGGAATACTCAAATTAAGCACACATTTCTTGCCTTGCGAAAAATATGCAAAACTGGGTGTACAAGTTTGTAAGTTTTGATGACATATATCTCAGAAATGAAAGGTTGCTGAAAATTCGTGATCATCACCTCAAAAATTGTTAAAATCATGCTCATCAGCTAGAAGGCTTTATTGACAAACCACATGAAATGAAATGAAATGCATATATTTGTCCTAGCTTACAAAATTATTATAAACTTAAGGTTAATTACATTTTAAGCATATAAATATGCAATTTAGTACCCAGTGGGTGGAGGACATGTCACTTACAAAATGTTTAAAATCTTAAAAGACATAGTACACAATTTAAAACACTATACCTACATTTACTTGTAATAACATACATTAAAAAGTTTCACACATTAAACATTAATGACAAAGTTTAAAATTTATTTTCTAACAAAACATTATTTTATAACAACAACAAAGTTCCTTAGACGACTTTAATTAAATGTATCACAGAAATATTCATCCAGAGCATAGTAAGCCCGCTTTATGAGAAAATTTTTGAGATATTTTTTAAGTTTATCAAGAGAAAAATTTTTAATGTTGTTTGGCAATTTATTATAGATTTTTATTATTGAATACTTCACATTCTTTTGAATATATACGTAAAGTTACATTTTGTAGATTTTAGATCTTCTTTCTGTCTAGTATTATGACAATGATTTCTCTTTGAATCATCAAGAAGATTTTTGCTTTCCTTGACAAATATTATTGATTCATATATATATATATATATATATATATATATATATATATATATATATATATAGAGATAAAAGTAAGAATTTTGTTTTCAGTAAATTTAGTTCTACAGGTCTCAAAATTTTTGAGATTAAAGATGCTTCGTATACATCTCTTTTTATTATTTAGTATGTTTAGTGTTTTTAAGTATTTTAGTCTCTTGACATGGTTATTTTAATACATACATGTTTTTTAAATAAGTGGTAGTTCAATGTTATTGAATTATATATAGTTCTGTTTTGACATTGTTTATAATATTTTGTATTTTTTCTTTTTAGTAATGTATAACGAAAGTATGATTGGGCAAGTCCCGTAATAAATAAATAAATAAATTTTGTAGCACAAAAATTCAGTCCGCCTCCGGGCCCCTTGCCCAAAAGACGATGCCATATCTCATACGCGAATGTACATATGCATGATATGCCATTATTGCTGTTTCAGAATTGATGTGAGATGCAATAACTCTCAAGGCATAGCAATATCTAGCTATTTTATTTGCAAGGTTAATCAATGTGAGGTCGCCAGTCCAACCTATGATCTACTTCGATCCCTAGAAAGGTAGCCGAGTTTACAGTTTGTATAATATTATTACTGTTTTTATAGGTAGACTGATTTGGAGCAGTTTGGTAGTTGAACTTGACAAGCTTAGTTTTATCGATGTTTAATAACAAGTTATTAGAATTGAACCAATTTTTCAAAAGACTAAGAGCATTAAAAATTTCTTCAGACTCTGATTCATTTTCTTCTAGTGACACAACAACAGATGTGTCATCTCCGAACTGGACTGTGTTTGGAGATATTAGGGACAATTCATTAGTGTAAATTATATAGAGAAGCGGACCCAGTATTGGTCCCTGTGGTACTCCCCTCCTAACAATTTCAGTATTAGATGTAAGATATTCATCGTTATTTATAGCTATGACTAACTGTTTACGATTTGATAAGTACGAATCTATTAATTTCTTTGTTATACCCCTAATCCCATATTCCAGTTTTAAAAGAACCCGGTGATCTACACTATCAAAGCCCTTTGATAAATCCAAATACATAGCAAATGTGGTCTTGCCAGAGTTTAAAGACTCTAAATCTTGACTGAGCCCCTGAAATATTGCCCTAACCGTGGATTTTTTACGCCTAAAACCATTCTGAAAATCAGAGAGTACATTTTCCCTTTCAAAATATAAAATTATTCTTTCATTGATTATTTTTTCAAAGATTTTGCTAAGATTGTTTAAGAGAGCTATAGGTCGATAATTTTTTATTTGCTTTTTTTCACCACCACCCCCCCACCCCCCCACTTAACAGTATAGATTTTGTTAAAATAATCCTTGTTTTAATATCCTTACTCAGAATTTTCTTTTTCTAATCTAACCTAACTTTAAGAAAATATATAATCCATATTTTTATTAAATACAAGTTCCCAGAAGGCGGACGAGGCAATTTCAATTATTTTATGAGCACACCACAGACCCAATTACGGTGAAAGTGCCTTCGTTGATCGTATGGTTAATAATTTTAATTAATCCTATTCTGAGTATGATTTATTTTGTTTGAGCCAATCGTCCTTAAAGCAAAACTTAATGTTAAGACACTAACAAAACTGACCATTTATTTTTTTTTCTATTCTTTTTACCTACCCACTGTCTATTTTTAACTCTGTTTGTTGCATTCTGTCATTTTAGTACTGTTTATAAATGTTTACTCAAGTTTCTAAAACAAATGTAATGTCTTTTGGTGGTGATTTGGGTAAAGTTCGCTTGGATACTAGTATCCTGCCAAATCATACAGAAAACAAATTCTTAGTCCTTTACATTGACAATCGTTTAAAGTTTGAATGTCATATTAAGTTCTTAAAGTCAAAACTGGCATCAAACTGCTATGCAATGAGAATTATTTCTAATGAGCTAGATGGTAGCATAATAAGATCTACATATTTCTCATTAATTGAGTCGCACTTGCGGTACGGTGTTTGTTTCTGGGGTACTTGTTCTGCACTACTTTTTCAAAGTGTTTTTGTTTTGCAGAAAAGAGCCATTAAGTATATGTTTAGAGCTAAAGTGCGAGATTCATGCAAGCCTCTGTTCTTAAAGCACAATATTTTGACACTTGCCTGTATTCATATTGGAAACTGTATGCCTAGTATTTGAAAAATACAAAAACGAATTAATTGCGAGGCATGATTATAATGTAAGAGATACTAATGTGATCTCCCTCCCTATTCCAACATCAGCACAAATTAAAAACTCTATCATATATGGTGGCAAAAAATTATTCAATCATCTGCCTCCAAATATCAGGTCGATTCCAACTTAGGTTAAGTTCAGAAAAGAATTAAAAAAACTGCTATGTGCGAGAGCCTACTATACTGTAAATGAGTTTTTAGATGACCATTTTTAATCTAAATCTATATTCCTACTATTTATCACTTGTAATCCCATACACTACCTTTTAACACTTTGGCCCTTGTCACTTTTAATTATATAATGGCTGATTTATGTATTGGCTTGCCTTCAGCTTGCTTTAACTGTATATTCATTATAGTTTTTGTTCTTTTTTATATTTTAAATCTGGTGTGTATTGTTTATAATATGTAAGTGTATGCGTTCAAGTTTTTAAATGACAACTTTTAATATTTTTAGCCCTATAAAGCATAGAGTTTGTGTAATGGTATATTATGATATATTTTTTTTGTTGACAAATTAATTTTAACAATTTTTAACTATGTTCGGTGTGTTTTGAGTTTGCCTGTATTATGTATTATGCACTATGTGTATGTATGCGTTTTGCGTGTGCATGCGTGGGTATGTATACGTATACGCATATATTTTTGTCTGTACTATTCTTTTTATTATGATTCTGTGCTTTCTTTGTTTTGTATAATCTTTTTTTTTGTTCTCTTCCCCTTAGCTTTGTCAGTGAATACCATTCTAGACAATAAAGCATTTTGAGTTTGAGTTTGAGTTCATAGTTATGACATAGTATACCATTTAAAATCATTATTGTATTCTGTAGTATACTTGGTAAATAAATAAATAAATAAACCTAACCTAAGTTTAAAAAAATAAACATTCCACATTTTTACTAAATCTATTTTGTTAAAAAAAAACTAACATGCTATATATCATAGGACAACCACCCTACCACTTTTTGGCTTTTCACCCAAAGATAACTTAACATGAATGCTAAAGATGTCACATCTAATTTCACACCAAACTTTAGAAAGTCCATTCATGTTAGCGTGGAAGAAGTCATTGTCTTTTGGACAAACTAACAATATACTTACGCATTAACAAAGAAAACAGACGTGGCCATTTTCACAAATTAAGGAATTTAGTTTGTCAGAATTTGTTGATTAGCTTGACTTATTTTGAAAAAAATAAAACTGCCTAGACTAAATCAATTTAAGCCTCTTATTAATGTGGCAAGATTTCAGAGTATTATTTTCTCTTCAAAATCCTCTATTGCTCATCTATTGACTACTTTTCTTAACTTTCGTCTTTTGAGGCGTTCGATCGCTGCTTATCGTCCTTTTAGGACTTTTCTCTTCTGAATCGGAATCTGAAAACTCGTCGTCTTTTTCAGGTTCTGTTAAAGCTAAAATTAGAAAACATTATTGATCACATAAATAATATAACAAATTATACCTATCTGCATATAAATACTTTAAATTTTAGAAAACAACATATAAGTTTTGCAAAATTCTTTTCTTTTCTTTTACCTGAATCATCGGCCACTAAAGTCGTCAAATATTCATTGACAGTTTTTTGAAGAGTTTTTAATGACTTTCGATATTCACTATATTCTTCAAGAGTCGGAGATTCTACTTGAAATTCTTTTAAAACATTATTATTTTTAGATAACTTAAATTTCAAAGACATCCTCAAAACAACCACTATAACCTCCTAAACTCAGGAGAGTCAGGAGTCTGAAGTAGGGATGGGCCGGGTGGTCTAATTAGAATTGATCCCTGCTGTTAGACGATGGAACTCTTCCGGATCAACATATTAAATGGTTACAATTACGATTACGATGCGCCGACGCGACGCCTCATTAAACGGAGATATGATATCGCGCACCGATCTGCAACGTCATCGCGTGATTAACGCCGGCTGTTATTGACCCTCGGCCATATGATTTCAGTGCAATTTCAGTCGGTGTTTAAAAGTGTTTGCGGATTTCTGTGTCCTTTCTCCTTCCTCCTCCTCTTCTTGTGGTATAGGGAACCTTAATACAGTTCGATAGAAAATTAAATTCTACATTTGATAGTGCATAAAGTTATAGGGTGTCCCATTTAAAAAAACGGACTTTAGCGGCTTTGAAAATGTGAATGTTTGCCGCTAAATTTAGGACACCCTGTATAAAAATAGACAAATTCAATAAAAAAAAAGAAATCTAAGATTATTTACCGATCGTCCGCAAAATATGAAGATTATATCTTCAAATTTTACAAAAATATGAGATTTTAAAATTCGGTACCCCGAAGGCTCATTTTCGGTTCAAGGTCAAATATCTTAAGAACGCTTGAACCTAGGTATAGGACATGCTACATAAAATAGCATTAAAATTCTCCGTAGAATCCAAAAATATCATAAAATACAAGGTGTTCCATTTAAAATAAGCAAGTTGATACCAACTTCCGGTTAAACCGGAAGTGACAAATATTTCAAAAAGGAAGTACCCCTTGACCTTACCTTAATCCCAAAATTTGAAATTTTTATCTAAATGGCATCATCAAAAACTTTTAATGAACGGGTTGCGTGAATAACCCTGTATATATATATATATATATATATATATATATATATATATATATATATATATATATATATATATATATATATATATATATTATTTTTTATTTTTTATTTATTTCAAAATACATATGCATTTCGTAGTATAAATACAATTCTATAATAATTCACATAATTTTGTGATTGTTATTTTGAGACAGTACCTAGATGTACAAATGTCATCTGTATATACTCCATGTGTTGACTATAAATAATATGAAGTTTTAAAAGAATAAACATTTAAGAAAATCAAAAAAATCCCGTGATAATGATCAATCAACCAAGTATAACTAAGCCTATAAAACCCAATAGAGAAAACATATTGCCACAAAAAAGGTTGTTGTAGAATCAGCATAATACGAAGAAATTTTTTTTAAATATTAAGTGTTAAATTATACTAAACATTAGTCATCAAGGATCACCCTGAAACACACCAACAACGAAAGCGAGCACAACATGATTAGGGCTGATCGCTATAGTAAAGGAGAAAAGAGATCCAAATTTAAAAGAATATAAGCCTTACTTTTCTTGTTAAACAACTTTAAGTTATGTGCTAACTTTATATCAGGAGGTATCAAGTTGTAAAATTTGGGAGCTAAATAAGTAACAAAATGCAGATTTATGGTTCTATTACTCATAGGCAGTGTTAAATTATTGTTTGCATTTTGCCTTGTGTTGTGTTCATGTTGTATTTAAGTCTGTAATCTTTTATTTTTGTAAAAAAAAGGAGCAGGCTAATTTTATATATAAAGAGTTCAAATTGTTAATGTCCTGATTATACAATCTGTTTGTAGGAAAAAGTCTGTTTCCCTTATAAATTATTCTTAAAATATAATTCTGCACTATGTTTATTGGAAACAGATTAGATTTGTATGCCCCTCCCCATATTACAAGTCCATACCTAAGTAACGATTCAATTAAAGATTTGTATATTTGTGTCAATAATTTGGTGTTAAGAAATTCCGTCAAAATATAGAATTTGTATATTAATTTGCGAATTTTATTTGTGAGATATTCCACGTGATCTGTCCATCTGAGGTGTTGGTCAATAAATATTCCGAGATATTTTGTCTTTGTTACTGCTTGGATTTCAAAAACAGCATTATTGTCACAAGTTATCTTATTAAAAGTTGGCCTATTCACCGACGTTATGGAGAAAGGTATGTAATTTGTTTTACTGATATTGAGTGAGAGCCCTCGTGCATCCAGCCAGTTTTTAACTTCTTTAAATCCTGTTTCAGTTTTGGTTTTAGTTTCGTTCCAGGTATTACCAGAGAAAAGAATTGCAGTATCATCTGCATATGATATGATTGTGCCATTAGTGCTTAAGTCCAATAACGAGTTTATGTAGCTAATAAAAAGAATTGGGCCTAGAATTGTCCCTATATATATATATATATATATATATATATATATATATATATATATATATATATATATATATATATATATATTTATATATCCTGTTTTTTTATATTTTTATTTAATAAATAGATACTAGTATTATATATAATAATACTACCATGTCATAAGTTTTTTACTTTATTGTGTTAAATGTCAATTTTTCGTTAGAAAAACATTTTTATTTTTAAAAAAAATGGTAATATAATGTCTAAACGCTAAAAATGACATTCATCTCCATAAACAAATTAATAATCTACGCACGCAATGGTGACACTGCGCAGACCCCGACGCAATTCATGCCGACGCCTGTCTGTCGGACTACGAAATAGCCGGCACGTATTCGTTGACTCAGCTGACTGTAGAATTGGGAACATCGTACTGAACTTTATATGAATCAGTTATTAATAAATTATTCCATTACCAAAAATCAGATATACATATTCCAACTTCGCCGGCGCTCCGCAACGAGCATAACGGTATTTATTTTGTTTTCAAGACATCATCTGAGAAAAATATGTTCGAATTATATAGGCTTATGGGTAACTGTATTAGGTTTAGGACGATTACATGTTCATGCTCTCTTCGAGGCAGCCCAGATTCTATGAACATCAAAGCGTAATTTTATGGATGGTAGTATTTTTAAAACAACGGCTTTAAAAAGTACCACGGCCGGTTTAGGTTTGCAAGTGTAAAGCTCTACGCAATAAGCGCAGATGAAAAGAAAGTTATTTCAGTTCATTCCATTCTATATTAAAATTTTAAAATATGTGAAAATTAAATATTCTTTTAGGTTTTTTTGTATTTCAAAATCCTTGTTTATATAGGATTCTTTTTATATAAATACACTTTTTTACATCATCCCATACATCGCAGTTCCGGCATAATTACCACTTTTCTTTACTTTAACGCTTTCACTTTCACTTTGTTTGGGAGAACGAAACTAAACTGCGGCTACGACAAACGGCAACCTCAAAAATTCTGGTAAACTGTATCAAAAGTGAACAAATAGATAATTTATAGGGAGTGACCCGTTCAAGCGTATAACTTTATTATTATTTATTTAAAATCCGTAATTAACTAAAATGCGTATTAAGTTAGGTTAGGTTTGTGCGCGCCAAGAGAGTTTCGAGTCTACAATCTACATTAAAACAAGTTTTTTCTTAACAGAACCTATAGGATACCGTTAGGTGGATTTGTTCCGTTAGGCGTTAGATTAGCTCAAGAATCATAAACCACGTGGTTTATGATTCTAGAGATAGCCCAGGTTCATCGATAAAACCGTTATTAAAGTCATAACAATTGATACTAAAGTTATGTATAATAAAATAATACATTTTAACACTACACTAGTTAGTATAAGTCCTCGGTAGCGGCGCAAATGTAGGAACCGTTCCTCCCCGTCACCGGCTGGTATATAGAGAGTTGCATAACAAAACTTGGCTGACGGCGACATCTTTGAATAGCCTTTCTTATTTTCTTAATTCTAGTCCGTGGCAGAGCAAACAAAAGAAATTTCAAATATCTTTAGTAGTAGGGCCAATTTTTAAAATATAAGATTAGAATAAAATAAGAGGAAGAGTACCATGCATAATTTTTCGGCGATAATTCCACATAAGTCTTTCTTCTGGAATAATTTGGTGAGTTTTTTCCATTTCGTTTATTAAAATCTTCATATAATACTATAAATTTAATTTTCAAACTTAGTGTCATTTTCATTCATGTTTGATCCGAAGGGAGGGCTAGGCCCTCACAATCAAATTAATGCATGTACTCAGTTCGAATCTAATATCTACCTAATCTAAATAATGCCCAGCTTCCGATCCTTCAAAGTCTTTTGTTGGGAAAAATTCTGTGATATTAGAAACAGAAGGTGTTTCAAATTGTGATAAACTAAGCAAAGACGATCTTAATTTTCTTTTGGGTGATTTAAAAAAAATTAGACAAACAGGTATACTCAGTTAAAAGTTTCGTGTTTTTGTGGTGTTACTAGTTTATATGTATATTTTTAAATTTATAATTTTTATATAAAATATTATTTAAACTGCTCGTTTTATTCTCACAAAATATTTATTAATATAAGTATAATATATTAATATTTGATTGTAATCATAGTCCTATATCACAATATATTTTTTTTGTTATAAGATCTAGCGCCATCTGTTGCCAGTACGGGCACGTAACGGTAGAACCCCGGACGTTGCCACAGTTATTTTTCTTCGACAACAGAGTTGTATCTTACTGTTTTGGCTTTAGTGATGGTTTTGACAACGATCCTTGGCTAACCTAACGCTAACGGGGCAGATCCAACTAACAGTATAGGTTTTGTTACAAATACATCCTAGTTTTAAGTAGACTCGGAAATCGGTTGGCGCCCTGCCGTGCGCTTTCTTTACAACAAACCCAATCAATCCTAACCCACCTATAAATAATCCGCATTTTTATTAATTATAAGTTTTGTTAAAAAAATATAAAAAAGTTTTGCTCCGAGTATATACATCCTACTACGTACTAACCCATGTTAGTATTTTTTTTATTTCGTTAAAATAAATGGTAAACGTGTCAGTTTTATAAAGTTAATTATTAATCTAATATATAAATAAAAAAAATTTGACCGATTATTTTTCAGGTATTTCAGGGACCTTGCACATCATAAAGAGAAATTCAAAAAAAAAAACGAAAAATTGGCTAAAATACGATTTTTTTGCCCTAGCCATACGATCTCTCATGTCGTTGGCTGTTCCCTAAAGGATAGTTGGCAACATTGGCTGTAAGTTGTATATGGTAAAATTAAATTTAAAATTAGAGACGCTGGTAACCCCTTGTTACTCTGGTTAGTTTACTTCGATTGACACGGGTTTGGGAGTTGGCAAAGTTGATGTTGTCCAGCTATTTAATTTAATTCTATGTGGGATAGTTAATGATTTAATGGTTTTTATTTCTTTGCAATTTATTTTTCAAAGCATTTTTTGCCTGATGTTAACTTGTATTGGTAGCAAATAATACATTTCGTTAATCGGGGTTTTTTTACACCAGATATTATTTCTGAAGTCCCCTGTCAACACTGAAAGACGAACATAAATACGAATGTAATCGTTCAAAGGTCTGTTGGTAGATCTTCCATCGATAAAAATAGCTTGGCAGGAATAGCAATTACACAATTGCTCATTGCATTTCCGTTTTGAAATTGGGGGTCTCTGCAAATTGAGTCAAGCTGTGATATAGCGCAGAGTCATTTCCGTGACCATTTCTAATAAAATTAATCTTAATTATTTTCCAAAGATTCAATGAACAATAAGATAACGGTGCCGTATCCGGTTTTCTGCTATTTTATCGATTTTTGCAAAAATATTTATACTCACTTATTAGAATGTTGACAGAAACTACAAATCCGCTTGCGATTTTCAAAAAAATTGCTTCGTTAATAAAAAACTGACAAACTTTCGAGACCCGTGGAGTGGAATGGGATGCTGGGTGGGGTCTAATATATAAGGAAGTATCTCTGTACATATTACACTAAGTAAGAAAGCAGTTCTACACACAAAATCGAATTTAAAATGCTTTTTTTAATAAAAACGTGAAAAATTAGATTTTTTTTAACAACATAATCTCAAATGTATAAAAATACTAAATATTGGACAATAATCACGTCAGTAAAGAAGTTGGAAAATGTGGCAACATCGCAAGATTAAGAAAGAAGGGTAATTGGGTAAGAGTAAATTTTCCCCAGTTTTTGTCGGGTACATATGAAAAAATGTTTTTGAAATAGTAAATTGCTGGTTAGAATATTTTCTCGTTATCGAGATTATAATCTTGAGGAGTATTATACTAATATTTTACGCTAAACTAACAAAATCTAACCTATTCTAACCAACTTCTATGTTAGGATCTAACTATTTTAACCTATCCTAACCTAACATATCCCAAACCTAACCTAACCTATCCTAACATATAGTCCATCCTAACCTATAATCCATCCTAAGCTAACCTTTTCTAACCAAACTAGCCTTAAAAATCCATAGTTTATTTCTTTAATTAGTTATAAGATTTAAAATAAAAACAATAAGTAATTTTATATTTATTCATTTAAAACCAAAATTAACAAGTTTTAAAAATATTTAACCTAAATTAAGTTGATATAAGTGAGCTATTTGAATAAAAAAATTATGGATATCATCTGAAAATAAAAATGAACGTTTAAATAAAAATTCTGGTAAATATTGGATATTTAAATAAAAAAAAATGTGCTTCCTTCCTCCCATACCGTGGAATTGCACCTCTTACGTCCCGCCACGTGCGTTCTATATTTTGGGTTTGAATGTGAGGGTTGGTAGGATCTACAAATTGAAGTGAGTGATTAATTTGTAGGTGTTGAAAACCTTCATTCTGCAAAACATCATAAGATTTCCAGCAATCGGACGCAATAATGGAGCCTGGAAGTATCCACTGTTTGATAACTGCCAGCAAAGATTCTGTAGTTCTATTTTCATCAGGAACTAAAAAAAGTCTTTTAGTCTCTTTCAAATCCTGCAAACACCACCAGTTGCCTTCGATTCTACGTCCCCGATTATATTTTCTCTTTCCAAATTTGGCTTCATCTATCTCTAAAATTTTTCCAACTCCGCCGATTTGTCGGGAATTGGTAACTACTCACTGAATGCATACCTCCCTGCAGAATGAAGCCCAATTAACTACAACATGACTATTACATTTAAGTTCTTTTATAATAAAACGTTGTCTAGGAAATCCTATCCTCAACCACAAAACCGTAAAATAAACTACACTTTCCAATGGCAACTTCGACTTATAAAACCAAGTTCCCACTTTGCCATTTTTCTTAAATGTACACTTTTTTTTCTTCGATTTATTACGTGCTTCTCCCGTAAGTATAGAACAACGAATTTATGTTAATTTGGTTAATATTCTACTATTACAACTATTGCAACTAGGGTATCTCATCAAAAGTCCATGATTAACTAAAAAATCAACTAATTGTCTTCTGTCTGATAAAAGTAATATAAAATCTTTTAAAGAGTATTCACAATTATTGCCCTCACTTTCAGAACTATGCACACAAAACACTTTTTTTACTGCATTAATTTATTTATTATATCACAATTAATTGCATACTATGTCTGATGAACATCGCAATTTCTTTTATGTTCTATAAGAAAATTCCGGAATTTACGAGAAAATATCCAGGGCAGTTTACCATTGTCGAGATCCCCAAATTATATTGGTATCTTTGTCTAAATCATAAAAGTTTATTTACCGGCACTGTTCTATCTAATATACCAGAAATTTCAATATTCTTCTCCAACTTTGACCCAGGTCAAAGAATAATATCTATTCTTTTCAGTTTAATATCGCTAACGCTTTTTATTGTAGTTGCAATGTTGCCCGATTTACATTTTGGTGGCGATTATTTGACAACAAAATGAAAAATTGTTTATAATTTGGAAAATCAATAAAATTTTTTGAAAAATTGAAATATTCGCAGAAAACCGTTTACAGCATAATTACCAATATTAAATTCGCTTTTTTTTTGACAAAAGTGCTGCTAACACATATCACACTAAAACTACAAATAATAGAAAATGCAGATTTAAAATATATTTATTTACAGTTTTTTGTCAAGTTATGTAACTTAACTAATACATTTACATTTGACGTATATATTCATTTTTTTATAAAATGTACAAATAATACTGAAAAAAAATGGAACAAAACACATGAGATAAGGTTTTATATAAAGAAGTCTATTATTTAGGCGGTTATTAGAGTCATTTAGCTGACTGCTCAAGGATCATAGTTTTAGTATGCTTCGACAGCTGTCTTTATAGCATAAGTTTATAAGTATATAAAAAAAATTATTAAAATAAATAAATGGTAACTATTATACATACAAAAATTGGCAGGTCATGGGCTTTTAATACATTTTATAGTGAACACCACACAGAATAAGTACTTCTTCATTGAGCAAAACTATCTTTGTTTTCTTACTCATTCATGTGTGGAACCGATGTGTGAGGTAAAGAATCCTGATGATCCGGGTGATCACGAGACAGTGACACTACTCAACTTTTAACGCATATCTAATAATTTCGTTTTCTACTGTTTTACCGGAATTCTTTCGATATTTTTAATAGTAACTTTTGGATTTTTATTACATTTTGATAAAGCTTAAAATTCTCTAAATGTCTGCTCACTTTACAAAAAAATTCATAGCCATTTTTTAGTTCTAAATCGGAGATAAAATACGAGTTAAAAGTTGATTAAAAATGTCAAAATAAAAAAAAATCGAATTCCCATTTCATAAAACTAAGAGAAACGAGACATATATTAATTCGAGGTAACCCAGAATTATAGTGCTATTATATACAAGTTAGCGACTTCCGTTACTAAAATTATATTGGACTAGCGCTAATACGCAATGCATATAAAAACACTTATTTACTGACAATTATTCTTTAAAAATATTTTTTATGCTATCCTTTACCTCTCAATTCGTATTTCCTCTTTTTCAATTTAACTTAAATTTTAGTACTTCAGATACATTTTTTCTCTTCTCTTCATCCATAGACATATACTAACAAAACTACTAATTACTAGAAGGGAGACTAAAGCAGCCGTTGAAAACACAAAACTCTGTATCGACATACATATGTGATCTTTCGTAGTAACATCTAAAGCAGTTTTCTGATTGAGATCTTCTGGCAGGATAACCCTTACCAGTTTGCCCATGGTTACCCAGTCACCAGTCATTGTAGTATTGTAAGATACGTCCCTCCTCCGTCTCTTGGCAGGCTCCAACTGTTGACCATCTTGTGAGCACATATCGCAATCAGTTTTGCATAATTCAATATTACACTCGATCATTAAATCCATTTCATCAGGGAATTTGAACGCATTGAAATAGGCGTAAGCAATTATAGAAGCTCCTGTATCTCCAGTTTCTCTCGTCTTTTGGAAAGCTCCGAACAGTTTTGGTTTTAAAATACAACCGTTTTCGTCCGTAAGAGCTACGGAGTTTTTGCTTTCAGAGTCAACAGCTCTACAATCTTTTACCTGCAGGTCAAAGCCTGGGTCGCCGCTTACAGAAACTACTAAGGTCATTTGTTCGCCAATTTTCACCAAACCGTTTGCAGGTTCACCAAAAGGCCCTCGTCCGAGAACCACATCCAATTTAGCCATAGCTGTGTCTCCGCTGAAGGTTACAATCTCTTGACTTAACATTCCAATGCTAAATGCGACGCTTAAAGAATCTCTGATATTACCTTCCCATAGACATCTGACGGATCTGATTGTATCCCACTCTTCTTGAATACCTGGTTCATTTTGCAGAACTAACACATTTTCTAAATAAGACTGATTTTGTGTATCAAATGCATTGACAAATTCTGTTCCACACATATTTAAGTTAACGGAAAAACTGTACTTGGTCTGTCCCGAGTTCTCTTGGATATATCGACAGTCCGGATTGTTGAAGTATCCTTTAGAGTAAATAACACCATTAAATTCCTTATTGAATTCAATATTAATTGTCATCATTTCTTTACTGCATTGAACGTCAATGGCATGTATATGCGGTGGATGTTTCTCATCTTCATCTACAAGACTAGGTTCTTGGCTGCCTGGCCCCGGAATAGTATTTGCTTCTAGATTAATAGTTGTAGTAGCTCCTGCAATTCCGCCTTCAACCGGCTCACCTTCTGACGGTTGTCCCGTTTCGCTTAGTGGGCCTAGGGTTGATGTTGTAAATCCACTGGGTAGTAAAGTGCCTACAGGAGGAAGACTAGGTCCGGGAGCTGGTTCCTCAGTTAATATCGGTTCAGGGCCTGCAGTACCCGGTGATTCTGGAACAATTGTTTCAGCAGGACCAGGAGCTGGTTCTTCAGAACCCACCGGCACACCTTCTTCTGTAGGTACTATTCCAGGTCCTTCAGAAGCAATCGTTGCAGCCGGAGCAGGAGTTCCTTCTTTAGGTGTTTCTGGACCAGCTACTTCGGTAGGTACTGACCCAGGTTCTTCTGGGACAACGGCTCCAGGAGGACCCGCAGGTTCTGCTGGGATATTTTCCGCTTCGGAAGTACTTGGTAGAAGAGGAGACAGTGTTGAACCTAATAAAAAAGTAGAACATAAATTTCTTAAAGAATGTTGAAATATAAGATTCAACCCGTTGAGTAACTTTGGAGAACTGTAACCCTTATATTCACCAAAGGGGTTTAAATTTAGACCAAGTCTAACTTGACAGTTACAGGTTTAAAATGACATAACCAACAACAAATAATTTTTCTAAATGTCTAAATTACGAAATGACTGTGACATAAGCAGAGACCTACGGACCAACGTAGTTCTGTCATAAGCAAAACACAACTGGTAAGTTAACTGTTTTAGTTGCCATATCAATTAGATCTGGTCTAACCCTTAAACCTTTTTAGTGAATACGTGGTAAAAGTTTTAAGTGATTAGTTGCTTTTAAAACGCATTTACTGCAGTAAGGCAAATAAACAGGATTTTAGACCGTTTGCATTATCTAAAAAACAAATGATCAGGTTATTGCTTAAAAAAAGTTATATTTGGTTAATAGTTATAGTAAATAAATAATTCTTATTCTATTGTGTGAAAATATAAATGTGCCTTACTTACTATATATTCTTATAAAATAAATAAGCACTGAATGTGTTCATGCGGTACAAAATTAAAGGTCTAAAGGTACTGACAAAAAGCAAACATCGTGGTTAATGGAGTAGCCAAAAATCTTAAATACAAATTTTTAGTCTTATCCACCACCAGGATTTGCTAAAAAAATAAAATTGCTTTGTAAAAAATAAACATCTATCTTTAGTACCGTCAATACATCACGTAGTAAAGTTTCATTCAAATGAGATGAAAAACTGACTTTTTATTCCACTGATTGTGCTCTAAAAATTAAATTTTCTAGAATCAGCAGCAAAAATTTTTAACCAATTGTACATATTTTATATATATATATATATATATATATATATATATATATATATATATATATATATATATATAATATATATCGATATGCGGTATATATATATATATATATATATATATATATATATATGAATATATATATATATATATATATATATATATATATATGTATATATATATATATATATATATATATATATATATATATATATATATATATATATATATATATATATATAAAGAAAATAGTTTTTTTTTATTATATTACGCAATATTATTAAGAGAGCCACTTAATATTATTTTATATATTAAATGCCGAGAGACTAAATCTAATCTAAAAGGGCAAAAACAAAAATACACAAAATGGCAAGCACCTTAATAAAGTCGGAAGGCGGTTCGAATCAGTGGAACAATCAGGATATGTTCTGTTTATACAGCCACTTAATGAAAGTAAGATTTTTTTATCAATCACCAAAAATTATGAGCCCCGCTTGACCTAAAAATCTAACCACTTATACAGCGTCATATATTTAAATGCGGGCCACCCCTGTGCAAAGAAAACTTGTTATTTTGCAAGAATATTATCCAGTTTTGTTAAAAACACAAGATAATTAGTTATTACTTCCCTCGTGAGATTTTTTCAGACCTTTACGTTTAAGGGTCCTTAGATGCCTGAAAACATGTTTTCTCAATTCCGTCTGTCTGTAGGTATGTCTGTCCGTCAGTCTATCTGTTCGCGGGATAGCTAAAAAACTACTTAGGCAGCAGGCTTTCTCAAAAATTGCTCATTCCTTTATTATTTTTTTTTGGTATATATGGCTTTCCTTACCTATCTCGAAAAATACACGTTGATTATTTATTTATATTTGAATGATAGGTAGCAAGTTAGTGCTTGCTTAGCTGCTCATGATTCATCTCTGACATGTCTTGAATCCTCCAAGTCCATGTTGTATTCACACATATTATTTCCTTCTATCTTTTTATAAACATAACTAAGTATTTGCTTAGATTTCTATGCCCTGATAGTAGTAGCATCTCTTTAAAAGTCTAGTCTATTCTTTCCAACTTTCTGGCAGATTTTATGCCGTCATTCCCTCCGTCAATTGCTTTCATTCATCGCTTTTGTATTCAATAGTATTTTCCCCATGCACCCCTAAATTATTTCCGTTTCTCTCGCCCATTTTGCCCCGTCGCTCATACTTTGTCCCTCAAACTTCCTTTATGGGACTCTCACAGTCCTGATAGCACTTTTTATCTGTCCAACCCGTTCCTGTATCTCCAGAACTCAGTGGTTTTGGATTTCCTCCTATTTGAGGCCTTAAATGCCATCTTGGAATCGGTTACCACGACATTCGTTCTCAAGACCAGTTTCTTCCCTTTCGTGACTGCAATGTATATCCTTGCTAATTAGCCATCCATTGTCTCTTCCGCTACAGGAACTTTTATTCATTTACCTCCCCACTCATCCTTAGTATGCATACTTCATTTGATCCGTCGTTTCCCAATTCCCAACAACTCTATTCTATATTCAAACGTATACACACTCTCTCTTGATTTCCATTGACTCTTATTCCCACGTTTTCCAGCCACTTAACATTTGCGCACTAGCCCGCAAGGATGCCTGTTAATTCTTTTTTTGAAGTCATATGAATAGATAGTTTACCACAAGACTTTTTGAGAGATATTATGAAAAATGGTGGCTGCCATTTGATCGGTATGATCTTATTGGAAAAAAATTAATGGTCCATATAAACATAATCAACGAACTGACGCAGTTTTAATTTAATAAATAAACCAACTATTTTTGTTTAGTAATTTACACGAATTTTTTTTTATTTGATAGCTGTTTCGACAAACCTGTGTCTTAAACTCAAGACTGATACTAAAACTGGAATGTTTAACAGTAATAAAAGAGTAAAGTGTCTAGCTACAACAATGGAGAGCCGTTTAAGTCCAACTGAACGTTCAATAAAATATTACGGTTTTTTCCTCTTATTTCCATTTCTAGACTTCCCGAGTAATTTAACTTGTAACTTTTATGTAATTTGTTTTAATAAGTGTTTTGCATAATTAGAATCTGTTTTTTTGTTTAATATGTGATGTTTTGTGTTCTTTTATACGTTTATTAAAAGATTTACCCGTTTGACCAATATGTACTTTTTCACAACTACATTTTAATTCATATATCCCAGATTTTTGGACCAAAAATCTGGGCTATATTGAGTTGGTTTTTGAAAAAGACACAAGGTGTCGAGACTAAAATAGTTTGTTAATACTAAACTATTGATAATGATTTTCCATCAAATAACGGCTGACCCGATAAATTATGGAAACCTGTCTTCTCATTTTCCAAATTACTGCCTATCGATTTAGAATCTGCAGAAATATCTTAAGTTACTTTTTTATTACCGCTATTGATATAACTCCTAGAATGTCAGAATCGTTATTTATCGTCAGTTAAGTTATCTCAAATTAACTTGAAATTATCATGTAATTACCTGGGCCAACAGGTATCCGCGTTCCTTCTGGTTGTTCTCCTAGAGATACTGCCGGAAAACCGGCGGTAGGCTGTGGCTGTTCTGAAGCAGGATATCCTGTGGTACCCTCTTGAGGACCTTGGTGAGCACCTAAGCAACATATTTATTATGATTAGTTAATGATACAAAATTATTTTTTGGGTATTTTAAATAGTTTCGGAAAATATTACAAACCTTCTGGAGATGTATATAGTGGAACACTAGATTCAGTTTGTTCGGGACCTGAGGTGAAACCTCCAGGTTGACTAGTAAAAGGTGCTCCAGGGGTACTTTCCGTATAACCAGGTTGTTGAGGTTGCCCTGCGGTTGGGTATCCCGGTGCTGACGATGTTGTCACAGATGGTGCAACTTCAGGGCCTGGCTGCTCTTCACTCGGCAAAGCTGGTGCCCCAGTTACAGATGGTGTAACTTCAGGACCTGGCTGCTCTTGACCTGGCAAAGCTGGTGCAACTTCAGGACCTGGCTGCTCATGGCCTGGCAAAGCTGGTGCTTCAGTTACAGCTGGTGCGACTTCAGGACCTGGCTGCTCTTGACCTGTCAAGGCTGGTACAACTTCAGGACCTGGCTGTTCATGGCCTGGCAAAGCTGGTGCTTCAGTTACAGCTGAAGCAACTTCAGGACCTGGCTGCTCTTGACCTGGCAAGGCTGGTACAACTTCTGGACCTGGCTGCTCGTGGCCTGGCAAAGCTGGTGCCCCAGTTACAGATGGTGTAACTTCAGGACCTGGCTGCTCTTGACCTGGCAAAGCTGGTGCAACTTCAGGACCTGGCTGCTCTTGACCTGGCAAAGCTGGTGCTTCAGTTACAGATGGCGCAACTTCAGGACCTGGCTCCTCTTGACCTGGCAAAGCTGGTGCAACTTCAGGACCTGGCTGCTCGTAGCCTGGCAAAGATGGTGCCCCGGTTACAGATGGTGCAACTTCAGGACCTGGCTGCTCTTGACCTGACAAAGCTGGTTCCTCAGTTATAGATGGGGCAACTTCAGAACCTGGTTGCTGTTCACCCGGTAAAGCTGGTGATCCGGCATGCTCCTCACCAGGTAAGACTGGTGCGCCTGTTGGTAGACCGATGGTGTATGCTGGTTGACCAACGGTAAAACCCGGCTGACCTGTGGGATATCCGGTCGAGTACACCGGCTGACCCGTAGAATAACCTGGTTGACCAGTAACGTAACTTGGTAGACCCGTAGAATAACCTGGTTGGCCAGTTGGGTATCCAGGCTGTTCTTGTGGAATAGTTCCCCCTTCGGTTCCTCCTATTGGTTGTTCTGAACCGGGAATTATTGGAAAGCCAGTGACCGGTCCGCTGGGTATGCCATTTGATGGACCTAAGTTGAAAAATAATACAAATTTATACTGCTCTGTTTAAATCTAAAATGTTGTATTGGAATTTTTCAGGATAAACACTAACCCCCGTATTCAATAAAAAGGTTTAAGAGTTAGACCAAGTTTAATTGCCATGGCAGTTGAAACTGCTAATTCGCCAGCTATGCTTTGCTTATGTCACTGACATTGTATATGTGACATTTATTTGTTTAATTGCTGCTTTTGTCAATTTAACCCTATAACTGTCAAATTAGACCTGGTCTAAATTTAATCCTCTTTAGTGAATATGAGTGTTAATGTCAAAAAACACACCTGCTGTAGGCAAAGTAAATCCGGGCTGACCTTCTGGTATCTGATACCCGTTTTCTCCCCCGCCAGGCCCATAACCAGGAGGTAGCAAGCCGTTATTTTCTTCCCCAGGTTGGGCTTCTCCAGGCGCCGTTACTCCACCGGTTACAGGGTTAGTTGGGAATGGAAACGGAGGTTCAGGGGAATACCCTGCTGATGGATATCCGGGCTGGAAAGGTCGTGGTTTTTCTGTTACAGATGGTGGGAGATATTCCCGAAGCGTGCCTTGTCGAACTAAACAAAAAATACGTAAATAATATATGGGACACTTATAGATGGTTTAACATACAATGGTAATTTATTTAAATCCCTACAAAAACAATGATTTTTATTAAATCTAGGCCTGTGTTTTAATTCTGAGAGAGTTTTCTACATTTTCTGCTAATGTACATATTTACGTCGTCAACGTTATAATGATTTTTGGTTCTTTCCGCTTCAAGTGACCTATTATAGGAAAATGACTTCATAAATGAGCTAAATCACCATAAGTGACCAAGCCATAAATATCATAAGTGCTGCCAACACTCAAACATACTATTATATATATATATATATATATATATATATATATATATATATATATATATATATAACCAGAAAAAAAGTAAAAAAACAATTTTGTCTTGGTTCTGGATTTTGTGAGGATGCAGTCAAATAAAAGAGGAGGCCTAGTGTACCAAACTCTTTATTATATAATCTAACTTTCGAGAATCGAGAATGCTTATTCTATTCTTTAGAACCCTTCTAAATTAGAAACAAAAAAATTCATTGGGAAATTGCTTATACATTTTAGTATAAATCTTACCAAAGTGATTTAAAATTAAAAAAATCCATTACACAACATAGATGTGCAAATGTAGAACTTAAATTACTTGATGTAATGATTGATGATTGATTGATTGACGATGATGTAAGTTTTTTCTTGTTTTTTTGGATTGTATCTACTACTGTTCACCATTTTTTCATAAAGCTATGGCGACGTACCAGCACTGAGAGTTACTTCTCTGCATTAGTTTTTGTAATTTTAAACCATGTTATTGAAAACTTAAGAATAAATCACATCATGTGCTTTAGGGTATAAGTGTATGCGTGTGCAGGATAGTTAAAATATTGAAATTTTCTAAAGAATATATATTTTGCTTAGACTTTTAGTGTCTGTCTTAGAATTTACACTATGTTGTTTTTTTTTGGATGTATATAATCTCATAAAATTCGCGCTTTTTGGTGTTAGTTCCTGAAGATTTTTGTGTTGTCATAATCAAAAGTGTGTTATATGGTTTTGCAAGGCCGTTTTATTTTTCTTGTCATTTATATCCTTTAGTCGAATTTTTTAAAGTATTGACTGGTTTGACCAATATATACCCATTTGCAGCCTCGGCAAGGTATTTCATAGATTACGTGACTTTTTTTTGTCTTTGATATAGCTAATTTTAGTTTATTAAAATTGTTGTTTTTCAATAAGTTATGACCCTTGTGACTATTATTTTTTCGTTTTTAAACACTTTTTTAAGTTTTTTTGACAGATCTGGTACATACGGTAATGTCAGATTTTTATTATTTTGTTTCTTATTTTTATATATTTATGAGAGTTATCAAATGCATTTATTCTTTTTTTCAAAATAGAGTTACTAAATGGTTAGGGTAGTTGTTTTTTTTTACTTTTTTGATAGATTCCTTTTTGAACTCGGGATCAGAAAGCTCGATGGCTCTGTCTACTAAGCCTATAACAACAGAGTTTTTGGCTTATTGGGTGCTGGGAATTAAAGTTTAAGTACCTTCCTGACCATGTACCTTTTGTGTGCCATGCGGTTTTCATCTGAATTTTTTGATGATGAATTGTCGTGTCCAGGAAACTAATTTTGTTTTTTTTCTATTTCTATTGTATACTTAAATCTTGGGTGATAACTATTGAACATATTAAGTATATAGGTTACTTTTTGTGGGATTGCAAGAAGATAATCGTCCACGTCTTATTGTTTCCAAGTCTTCAACCACAAGTTGGGCGACAATGCTGATAGGGTCTAAAGCCAAATTAAAACGGTATTCACTTTAAACATAAAATTCCTCAAAAAACGCAAAGGCTCAAAAATTCGTCGGGTATTTTCCCCACTTTGTAAAAATTAACTAGTTAATTTACTAAAGTAAAACTAAGCAATATATTATGAAGTACCGGCAGTCTAATAACTATAAAACACGTATATATGCAAAATTACATGTACGGGAAATTAACGAAAGCATAGTTAAAATATAAATTTAGTGGGCAAAATACTGGTCATATAATCGAACCCTTTCGACTACGCGAGTAAGAAAGAATGTTTGCTGAGGAAAATACGCCCGCCCAAATCTATAGGTATAAAATCCATGCCAGTTGCGTATTATATTATATTGACATTCTTATTGAGGGCTCTCTCATCGAATTTCCGGATGGGTTCTCTTACTAAAAATTCGACGCTGATAGCATCATATCAAAGTCGCATCTCTCTAGGAGATCAGTAAGCTTACCGAAATTAGTGAAAATTGACCTTTATTAGAATTTTCATATTTTCCACCATACCAGAAATAGAAATTAGGAAATTGTTTAAGCGCCACATTTCTCTTTATTTGAAGTATGGAAACGTCGGTTCAGAGATTTCTTTATATTAGGCAATTAAAAATTTTCTCGTTGCTTGGCTGAAAAAGCTCAATTTGCAGGTTGCCTAAAGCTCGTTTTAGAAGACATAATAATAGTCAGAGTGCTTAGGTTTACGGGTTTACAAGTTAGCGGAAGAGAAGTATCTTCAGGCTCCAATAGAAACACGGGATTTGGCAAATGATACAATTTGCTCTTTTAAATAAGTCTTACTAACTAGGTTAAATACATTTTTCAGTTTTCAGGAATCTTTGGTTTCCAGAAACCTATAATTCTTTAAAACGATGTGGGTATAGTTTCGTGCAGTACTCGTATGTATAACCAAGTGGGCATTGATTTAAGGGGTAAAAGGATAGGCCTAAAATTTAATTTGTGACGTTTTTTTTTCAAAAAGTTCTAATTTTGCTTGTGTGAGAACGAGTTTATGCAGAAAGTTCGAGTAAAAATAAAACAGAATGAGCTACAAGTTTGGTAAGAAATAACTTTTTTATGGGTGTATTGAAGGTTTTTTTGAGTTTAGAAATGGGGTGATTGTTTTAAAGAAATAAAGTTGTTCTGATCCCGGATTGTTTCTAGTCTAGCATTCTTGCAGTATTTGGACCACTAAAGTTGTCTGGAAGGTTTCGAGTTTACGAAGTATGTACGATAAATATTTCTATGTCTAGCTGAACCATATAAAATAAAATTAAGTAGATTTTGGAAAGACCGGTGGAGGAGAAACCAACAGTAATCTAGAAGATGGTACCAAATAGTACTAGGTGGCATGGTTTTTGCAGTTTTTATTTAATGTGACAAGATACTGATCATGGCCTTATCATGATCACAGTAACACAAAGAAGCGGAAATTGAACTTTGGCTTTCAATGGGTAATACATAAAACATTCAAGAAATTTTGGCTGTGTGAGCTAGTGCCTTGAAAGTAGATAGATTGTTTAATGAGTTTGGTAAGACGTTGGTTGATTTTAAAGGTCTCTACTGTCGTATCTTGATGAATCGATTTTAAGAAAAATATTATATGAACGTTGAATGATATGATTTCAGACGCAGAAATTAAAAATATAAAAATCAGGTAATGGGGAAAGTCATAAGTCTCGTTGTTAGAATTATCTATGTGAAAGTGATATCGAATAGATGCAACAAATAAATATGGTACAAGTTTTAAGGACGAATTTAAGCCACATCATATCGGATCTGTAGGATTCTAAGTACAAGACAATGTACTACGAATGAAAATACAGTTAAGAAGTTAAGATGTCTGGGAGAGAAAAATAATTATAGAAATAAATGTTATTTTTATCATGGAATTGAATTTGGAATGGAAATTGATTTACGAAACAAAATTTCAAAACAAAATGTATTAATGAAGAACATTTTTCTGATATGTACAGGTTGTTTCACCATATTTAGACATCATCTACTGCCTTTATTATAAGAGATAGAAAAAAATGTTAAATACAAAAGTAGAAATGATTATCCTATACCGCTAGGAAGTAAGTTTTATTAAAACAAATGAATATCGCAAAGCTACTACAAAACATAAACTGTGTATTTTTTAAATGGAGCACCCTATATATTACATTATATTTCGATAGAGAATATTTTTCTCATTTAAAAAATGTAAGTATAATATGTCTATGTTTGGTTCAGTAGTTTTTGAAATATTTACGTTTACAAATCGCGATAATATCAGATTTTTTACGAAATCATAATTGTCATGGACAAAAAACAAAACAAAGCGGAAGATTCAAACGTCTTTAATATTAATTAAAACTTATTTAGCCGTCAAAAGGAAATAGTTTAATCTGTAAAATAGGTTATAGAGAAGAGGAAAAATTTTACATACTTCGCATATTTAACAAAAACCATTGTTGAATATGACCGCCATCATTGTCAACACATTTTCTGTAATCGTTACCGATTTTAAGCAAAACATTCCTAATAATTTAGGGATTCTTATTTAAGAAATTAATACTAGTTTCAATTCTTCCCCTTAAATCCTCTAAATTATTACTTCTTTCTTTATAAAGTTCTTTCTTTAAATACTCTCAGAGAAAACAATCAAACGGCGTCAAGTCGGGACTATTCGGGGGCCAATTTATAGTTTCATGAGCTCCTATCCACTCGACATACTGTTCATTTAAGTATTCTTTCAGATACATAGGATTATGAGGTGGCGCGCCATCTTGATGCCACACAAGATCCGCAAATTGCCTAAGAGGAAGCTCTTCCAAAAGATTAGCAATATCGTTTTCTAGAAACTGTAGGTATCTGATTCTTGTTAAAGAATCTCTAAAAATTATCGGACCAATTATTCGATTTCTAAGAATCCCACACAATATTTATGAGGATTTTCTGGTGCCCACATGTGAGTATTTCTTCTGTTATACACGTCACTTCAATACAATTTTATTAAAAAAATCATAGTCTTCATTTTTTCTGGCTAACATATAATAACAGTATTCCAGTCTTTTAATTTTATGGATTATGGATATGTGTTAACTTTTGCACTGGCAACGTTTTATAAGGATGATATCCATGTCTATGTAGAATTCTGTAAATTTTGCTTGTAGATGTTTTAAAATGTTTACTGGCATCTGATAAGATAAAGGCGGATTTTCTAAAAAAAAAGGAAATAAACAGCCTTTAAATTACATAAGTAACAAATAATAACACATTTCCAACCTTGAAAAAATAATAATAGTTGCAACTCTTCAACATTGTTTTGAGTCATAGTGCGTTTTTTGCTTTAAGAACACTTGCGCTCTCTGAAGCGTAATAGAAGGTTGAGTTGGAAAGAACTTGCCTGTCGGGATAAATACGGCGATATTCTGCTTGGGCTCTATTAACAATATTACTGTTTTTGTAAAATATGCGAACATTGTCAAATTTTTCGTCATTTTACAGTTTAAACTATTTCGTTTTGACGTCTAAATAAGTTTTAATTCATATTAAAGACGTTTGGATCTTCCGCTTTGTTTTGTTTTTTGTCCATGGCAACTGTGATTTCGTAAACCCAAATCTGATATTATCGGGATTTTTAAACGTAAATATTTCAAAAACTACTGATCCAAACATATACATATTACACCTTTTTGAAACCAGAAAAATTTTCTCTATCGAAATATAATGTAATATATAGAGTGTCCCATTTAAAAATACCAAGTTTATGTTAGTAGCTTTGCGATGTTCATTTGTTTCAATAAAAAAAAATTCCTGGAGGCCTAGGACAATCCCTACAACTTTTGTATTTAACATTTTCTTATAATAAAGGCAGCAGATAGAGTCTAAATATGGTGAAATACCCTGTACCTACAAGGTCCGGCAATAGGATGGAACGGTTTTGTAAAGGTTGAAAATACTAATTATTTAACAAACGTCAAATACTGATAAAACTGAAGTTTGTTGTTAAAAATGTTGTTTTAGAATTGCAAATTGGCCAAATACCAACCAAACCATCTTTGCTGTAAAATCGTTTATCCTGACTCAATCCATTGTGCAAACGCAGAGAAATTTTCGACGTGAATTTAATTTGCCAGGGCGTGCTAAAGTACCACCAAGAAATTCGATTTTGAGGTCGGTAAGAAATATCAACGAAAGAGGAAGGGTAATTTCCAAATTTATCGGTCGTACCCGTACAGTTCGTACGAATACTGATAATCTAGAGGCTGACTCCTTTTCATCAAGTAAATAGTCTCAATTTTCTTTCTCAATATTGAACAACAATTAAAAAATTCTTGATACACTGATCATGTCTGACGAAACTCATTTTTACCTCAGTGGGTACGTTAACAAACTATATTTTCGCTTCTGGGCACAACACAGTCCAAGAGTGGCGGGTCGCCAGGGGACGCGGGTGAAGCGTCACCTAAGTTTTCCAATCAATTTATTTAGAGATAAAAATATTTTTAAAATATTAATCAATTTAAAATCTAAAATGTAGTATGTTTTATATAAATTCACATTATTTACTTAATAATACCATTATTTTCTATCAAAACTAGTGCATTATATACCCAAAAAACAATAATGACTTAAAGACGAAGCGCGCTGAACACCTTTTCATAAGAACGGCCCGTTGAGGAAGCAAAATCAGCAGTAACAAATTCCGCATCAGACTCCCCCCGCACGCCGCACAGTAGTTCGCTCTCTTGTAAAGTTTTGGCCAAAACTCAGTATATCGAAAACCTTTATTTTAGTGAATATGTTTAAAATATGTTAAAATATATATTTTAAAATCATAACGGTGTTATTTAAAGAATGTCCTACGTAAGATCATACACTTTAGAGCACCTAATTATAAGCGTTTTACATACAAAAATCGACCAAAACTTTCAACAATTTAATATAAAAAACGAATTAAAGTACCCGTTTAAGCGTTTTTAAAATAATTTTAAATGGTCAAATTTATGCTGAGGCTATACTTCACATATTCTCTTCTTAAATAATATCGGTTTTTATCAATAATTTAAAAATAAATAACACTAATCATTTTTGCGATTTGCATTTTTGCAGTAATTTTTATCTATACAGCCAAATCAGAGTCATCCAAGCTGATCCAAGTTATTGTTTTTAGCTAAAAGTAAGCCTCACAATGTCCTTTTAAGGAATATTGCCAAATTAGCTGCTACTATCTGCTATTCAGTTAGTAATATTAATATAGGTTGGCTTTGGAAACATGGTTTGTTTACTTTTCACGCGTCGCGTCATTCTTAGTTGTTATGGTGTCAGTTCAGTTATAACTGAAGAGTTAACATTAAAAATGCAAGTAAAAAGAAAAATATTGTGCGATATTTTAATAGAAAACAACGGAAATGAAACTTTTGTTTTTAATTACCTACAAGAAAAATATCATTTTTCTGGTAATAGTGAAAAGTTAGCGTTTGACGGTTTAAGGAGCCATTTTTTGCCGCAATTTCGTGAAAAATGGAAATTGGCAAGTCGCAATAGAACTTTTTTTTATAAAAAATGTGCTTCGTGGTTGGAAGGTTCATTGACGCTGTTCAAAGGAAAAGGAGGGAGGCCAATTAAGACTCTAGAAAACTGTTCCGGTCGCTCAAAACGAAGAAAAGTGTCCTCTTTAAGTAAACATACCAACTTATCTGCCGCTGAATTACAGCATCTTTTAGTATTAGTGTTAAATTCATCAGGTAAAAAACACGAAGCTCAATTAATTAGTGACATTTTGGAAAACGGTGCAAAAAATTATAAAAAAATCACATGTGATGACATTCCGGATTTGTTTACAAAAGAAGAAGCCTTAGCGTTAATAACCGATACAAAACTTTCTAAATATCAATATGAACATTTGCGAAATCAGTGTAAGCTTAAGAACTATCATATTTTTCCTCGATATGCTTGTATTTTAGAAGCGAAAAAGCAATGCTATCCTACCAAAGAAAAAACTGTTATATCTGAGAGTGGCGTAGATGTGGAACTACAGTCTTTGTTAGACCATACTGTTAGACGACTGCTATTAGTTCCAGATGTAAAAAGTAATATACTGGCAACACCACCAGAGACATCAAGGTTAGTACTAAAATCAAAATGGGGATGCGATGGTTCATCTGGTCAAAGTATCTACAAACAAAATTTTTCGAATCCCAGTTTAACTGACGAGTCTGTTTTTATGTCATCCCTCGTTCCAATCCAACTAAATGACGTTTTAGATTCCACAACTTTTTTTTGGAAAAATGAGCGACCATCATCCACAAATTACTGTCGACCAATTTCGTTTCATTTTGCTAAAGAAACAAAATCGTATGTTACTGATTTTGTTAATTCCATAAATGACCAAATATCTAAATTGTCAGATACTAAAATTGAATTTCCTGGTAAAACGGTATACGTTAAGCATGATTTGTTTTTAACAATGATTGATGGAAAGGTGTGTCAGATTCTAACAGGCACATCATCTTCAGCGTGCTGTAATATATGCGGGCAAAACCTTCCGAGATGAACAGTATACAAATTATTCAACAACGACAAGTAAATCAAGATGCGTATAAATACGGATTGTCACCTCTTCATGCTTTAATACGGTTTGTGGAATGTGTGCTTCATGTTTCTTACCGTTTGGAATTTATGAAATGGACGGCCAAATCATCGAATGAAAAAGAACTTCTAAAATCCAGAAAATCAAAAATTCAATGTCAGCTCAAAGAAAAACTTGGAATAATTGTTGATGTGCCAAAACAAGGTAGTGGCACATCAAATGATGGCAATACAGCAAGACGATTTTTTAAAAATTTTGAACAGGTGTCAGAAATAACTGGATTTAACAAAGAAATACTTAGACGTTTTGCAGTTATTTTACAAGTTATTAATAGCCGATGCGATATTAATGAGACAAAATTTGAAAACTATTGCTATGAAACGGCCAACATTTTCATTCAGCATTATTATTGGTATTATATGCCATCATCATTGCATAAAGTTTTAATTCACGGGGGTCAAATTATAAAGTCCATCAGTCTTTCAATAGGCCAGTTAAGTGAGGAAGCAGCAGAATCTAGAAATAAGGATTTTAAAAGATTTAGGCAGTCTCATTCTCGAAAGTGTTCTCGCGTTTCAACAAATGAAGATGTAATACATGCGTTACTTATTTCTTCTGACCCATTAATTACAAACTTGAGGTATAAATGGCAGATCAAAAATAATGAAACAGAACTGTACAGCGATTCTATAGACCTTTTAAATTAATATCAATGTTATTCTACACTTCAACTTTCTTTTTACTTGATAGCTTAGGAACTATACAGGGTGTTTTCAAAGTTAAGTCATTTATTTTAACAGCATACAGAGCTTGCCAAAAGAAATTGATTTGCCAAAAATCACCTACATAAAAGTTCCATAGTAAAGTACAGTGTGCCCAAATTTGATTGCCAAGTGGAATTCTTTTTTATTTTCAATTTTTCAGCAACAACTTATTCTTGATAAAAGTTGGTGCTTGAAAAAGGAAAGCTTTTGACAATATTGAACCTGACTGTACCCTTTGGGATATGCCAATGCAATTGACAATTTTTATTTGTATGGCTAAATAGGCCTCTAATCACTATCTACAAATAAAATTACCAAATTTCAAAAAAGTTGGTTCAAAAATTCTAACATAAAAAAAAATTAAACTAATTTTGAACACCCTGTATTTTGAAAACTGAGCGACCGACGAAAAAATGTTATTCTTTATTATTGTCTTAAAACTAAGTAAGCATTCATCCCTTTTATTTTGTAAAAAATGTTAGGAAATACCCTATTTTAGGTCGCATATTATTAGCTTATTGTTAGATTCTTTTTGGGTGCTCCTGTATATTGCCAATTGTAATAAAAACTTGTATATTATCAAAATATAATTAGACATGCTTAAAAAATAGAAACTGATACATTATTTTTGACAGATATAATAAAATATAGGTTTTGGCCACATGTGTCCATAAGGGCGAACCAGTGTGCGCCGGCTTTCGCGCTTAGATTTGTTTACGGCAGTTGCTATGGCAACGTAATGGTGAATATCCGTAAGCCAAATAGAGATGGAAGCGGCATAAAACTTGTTCGCTTGTTATAGAATTAATGTAAATTAGTGCGTTCGGATCATAGGAGGCGGAAGCAGTTTTGCATCGATTGAATCGAATCGAAATTACCTTTAAGATATAGCTACAAAACTGTTTTTTAAGAACAAAAAAATATATTCGAAATATTATAAATTCATATTATTTCCCCTAAGCATTAAAAAACGCTCCAAAGCTATGGATAATTAACCTCATAAAAAGGTTAAAAAAAAATTGCCATTTTGGGCGTGGCACCCGAAAAATTTTCATCTGCGGCGCTATGTAGCTATTTACGCTGCGCTTCACCCGTTCTTAAAATACGAGCCGCCACTGAGAGAAGTGCATGAAAAACCACTTTATGACCAAAAGGTAACAGTATGGTGTGGAGTTTCTGCATTTTGTGTGATCGAGCCATACTTCTTTAAAGAAAACGGCCACACTGTTATTGTCAATTCAGTTCGGTATGTTGAAATGCTGGAAACACTTATAACTCCGGAGCTCCAAAGAAGAGGTCAAGGTGAAGCGCATAACTATAAAACAAAGAGAGAAAAGACGGGGGTCATTTTAAGAAAGTGATCTTTGCAAACTAAAAGTGTTTCAACGAATTTCCAGAAATATATTTTTTGTATCCTCATGGTTCCCTATCAAAAATCGTTCATTCGTATTGCTGGACCTTGTATAATTGTTCTATCTCTCGGCAGACGTTTGAACTATTTTACATGTTACCCAACATAATAAATAAATAAAATATATTGAGATAAAGAGAAAAAATTTACTTATCTTTATAACCGTCCTTGCTCCCCCATGTTCTCACCCATGATGTTTTTACAAAATCTATGATTTTACGTTCTTTAAAATGTACAGATGCTTAGACGTTAGTAAAATATTATCTAAAGATCTCTACGTTCTTACCTATATCTTGCTTAATTCTACAGACCCAAATATAAAAAGCATTGTGTTTAGCTTCTCTAATGATATGTTACATTCACATGTCCATTGTTTAAATTGGATAACCTTTTAATTATAATTGTCGAGTGATTATACAACTATGTTATTATCATTATATTATCTAAATGACACAAGCAAGCTTGAGAGCATTTTTCAGATTAAGAGTAAAAATTCTAGCTTCGTAAGTAATGCTTTTTAATTTTTTTGTGAATAAAGTCAATTAATTGGTTGACGACAAAAACATTTTTGACTATTTTTGTAAAAAATCCCGCTATAAAGGATTTAGCGTTTTGGTAGTTGTAGTTTCATACGTTCTAGCCATTTGGCTTATCTCTAAATTTCTAAAACAGAAAATTCAAATAGCATAGTTGCATTATTAATCGGTTGGAGTCGTCAATTTTCTGACTACGTCTACTATTCTACTGGCCATAAATAATGCGTCAAGAATTTTTTTTTAAAGATGGATAGTTCAATTGCGAAACGCGATGCGGTTCTTGGTGTTCCTTTGACCGATCAGCTGGATATGTGTCTTTACTAGCACATAGGACGTGAAATAAAACCACTATATTTTTGCAAACGTTTGATAACGCCTAAAATTCTCAAAATATTTTCAAAATTTTTTTGCTTTGGACTAAAATTATCTTTGAAAAATCTTCCAAAAAAACAATTTCTAGCGCCTTTTGATATTTTCGTTTGTTTGCAATATAAAGCTTACATTACTTTTTCGCAGATAGCGACCCCTTTTACCCCCCTGAAATTTTTACTGTGGCTCCACTGGCCATTTTTAGAACAAATTTAAATTCCTTATCGTGTTCTGTAACTTTTTGGTCTCTCACATTTTTTCGATATTTTATACCATTTAAACATTATTTAGAGAAGTGTCCATTCATGCCTATCTAATTTTAAGGTCACAATGCAGTAAGTTTTCAAGTGCACATACAGAACAGAATAAGGAATTTTATATTGCTGTAAAAATGGAGTGGGGGGGGGGGGGGGTAAAAGGGATTGGGACATGGAAAAAGTATTACCCTGTAGTAAATTTTTCTAAAATGCATTATAGCTATTTCGAAGTCATTGTTCACAGCATATAGTGTATCAAATTTGATTTATCTCGAAAAATGTACGAGATCCATGAAAAAATTATTAACACCCTGTAAAAAATGAAGGCTTGGCGGGCACATATTTATATAAACTTTTAGCTCTTGAATGAGCTAAAGAATCGCACTTTGTTTCGGCAAATCGGTTGATAGTTCAAACTTGTGAACAATCACAGCTGATATATCATAATTATCTTACGTCTGACATAACTCTAAACGTGGATTATAGTTAAATCTATTGAATACATATAGTGTCTTGATAGCACGAGTTCATGTATCAAACAGACTCACTAAACTCTTCTACCGAATTTCAGCATCAAAAAACACGGTTTAGTCTATAAAAAAGCATGCAATAGGAAAAAATGCCTTGTTTGCCAAATTCCTTTCATTTTTCTGTTAAATGGCTTCTTTCTGTGATGTTTAACTAATTAATTGGAACTATGAGAAAACATGTTTAAATTAATATTTAAAATATAACCAACGAGAATCAGTACTAAAAACAAAATTAATATCAAAAAAGTCACCATACACTTAACAATAATTAATAATAGTTTGACGGAGTTTATCGGAAAATAAGAATATCATATAAAGTAATGTTCTCTGGGATCGCCATTGGCCTTGATAATCTCCTACATGCAACCAGCTTTTCGGTAACTTCTGTTGGCATGTTCTCCCATTCGTTCATTATTCTGTTTTTTAATTTTTCCTTATTTGAAACATTATGTTTGCGAACGCGTAGTTTCTTTCCATAATTGCTCGATGGGATTAATGTCCGGTGATCGTGGAGGTGTATGCAGCTGCTGTCGCACATTATGGCTCATCCATTCACGCACCAAGTTTGCACCGTATTTTTCGGATCATTATCCTGTTGGAAAATGATCTGAAACCTTCCTTTGAGTGTTATTTTTTAGACATTTAAACTGTATCCTAAGAGGTTAAAGATAAACTTGCTGATCCATGGTACCATTAATAAAATGTGAATTTCTAACCCCTTCAGCGGACATTCATCCCCAAAGCAAAACACTACCACCCCCCTTGTCTGACCGTGGAACAAATGTTTTTAATATTTAATGCGGTATTCTTCTAAAGCAGTGGTCACCAACCTTTTCAAGGTATTGGAGCTACTTTGATAATTCAGAAATAAACCGTGAACTACCTACTTGTAACTAGCGTTTAAGCCAGCCTAAACGAAATAATGCACAGTTGTATTTGACATAAGTACATGTTTTTATGTAATTAATAAGCACTTAACTAATACTAATGCATACCTAAAAAATAAACAAAACATTATAATTAAAATTTTAAACAAGAACATGTGATAAAAAATGCATGCATTCAATGAGAAGGTTAACACTTAGACTCATTGATAATTTTTTTGATATTTGTAGTGTAATTTGATACAGCCATTCGAACACAATTATCCAGATGTTCATCTGTAAGGCAAGTGCGGTATTTATTCTTAATAAACTTCATATTGGGAAAAGAAGATTTGCACAAATAGGTGGAAGTAAATAACTCTTTCACTTTTAGAACTGGATATTTGCTTTTATTGACTATAGGCCAGATACATTTTGTACTTGAAACTAACGATTTCAATGCTAAATCACTTTGAAATGCAACCACTTCCATTTCGGTTGTAGAGATGTCTTCGCCAAAGTTCTGCATAACACAAGTTGCAAACTTAGGATGGATTATCAATTTGAAGTGTGAAACAACAAATTGAGCCACCAATGTCATTTTGTTGAAATCTTTAAACCGATTTTTAAAGTTATCCTTCAAGTTAGAAACTATTTCTACATGAGATGTACTGTCATAGAGTTCTTTTGGATTTTGAGATATCTTCTCTGAAAGAACAGAAAAATGCTTGACAAAAACGGTTGACTAAGGTTTGTTCCCAAAACTCAACAAAATTTGTATCTCTTCCCTGAACTTGCAAATCGAGCTCATTAATTTTTGTCTGTCCACAAGAAACTCAAAATCTTTAAGCCAAATTGAATTTGCCGGTTCCTGAATCGATTCGCCTCGTTGTTTGAAAAATTGAACTATGACAGATGAATTATGGCTTCATTAAAACGTGTTATCACTCGTCCTCTACTTAACTATCGCACTTCAGAGTGAAGAAGTAGATACCCATACCCGAACTGACGATCAATTTCATCAGCTAAGATTTTGAATAATGTTCTTTGTAATTCGAGAACTCTAATCTTGTTTACAATTTTTATTACCAATTTCATGACGTTGTTTAGTTTTAAAACATTTCCACATAATGCTTGCTGATGAATATTACAATGGTAATACATACATTGTGTCAAGCGTTCATTTTTACCACCATAGCTGGAGCCCCATCAGTGGTCAAAATTGTTTAAATGGGAAAACAATTCTTGTCTAGTGATATATCCTTTTAATCTTTAATCATAAAATCACTATCCTGATGAACACGGCCAATTTTTCTTTCCTGCTGGCAGCATGTAATGGGAAATATTTTTCAAAATTCGGAAGTACACTTTTATGATGCCTCTCAGTATTTCCTTTTTTAGCAACCGAAACACAGGCATTACGTAATAAACATACATTTTTACATTTAACTTCTGTAAAAAAATACTGTTCTTCCCATTCCGAATGAATATTGTATGTCTTTACTTTCTTACTACTGCTTTCCACTATCTTTTTTATTGCTCACTCTGTGCACTAACTGAACGAGTTGTATGCCCGACATGCGCATTTATCGCGTTCAAAGCAATCTAGATCTTTCTTGTGTTTTCAAACATTCACGCGATGCTGGCGCTCTGCAAGGCCCATTAACTGTAAATGGGCTTTGGGCGCTCGCGCTCTGGTCAATTTTAGCAGCTGTCCAGAGCACTAAACGCAGTGTTCCCGCTGCTTGTTTTCATATTGTGATTTTTTTTCAACATTTATGGACGCTTCTATGATTTTTACAAGGTATGTTGTGTGCTACCAGAAATGTCTTCGTCTTCTTAATTTTAGTTTCATCACTAAAGATTATGGATTGCCAAAATTCAGGAGGTTTTGTAGAGTATTCTCTAGTAAAGGCTAACCGGTTTTTGCGATTAGCTTCCGAAATTAACGGCTTTTTTCTGGCTGCACACCCATTATAGCCTGCCCTGTGTATACAATTTCTCACTGTTTGTGGACAAATATTTTTCGAAAATAGTTCCCATACTTCTTTATTTAATTTTGGTGCACTTTTCTTGGGATTTATCATTTTATTTCTCTAACAATACTGGCTTCTTGACGTAGTGTTAGTTTCTTAGGACGACCAGAGCGTGGTCGAATTTTATAAGAACCCGTTGATTTATACATGTGATTTTTTTAATAATTTTTCCTATAATAACACATTTCTGTACGATTTTCCATCTTTCCACAAATCAATTATGATCTGGAAATGGAATTTACCTCGTTCATTTTTAATACTACTTTGAAAGCTCACTGCAAAATTACTCGCAACAAGTGACAGATTATTAAGTATGGCAAAAAATTATTCATTTGTTTTCAGTTGAGTGGGAATAAGATAGCTGGATAAAATGCGGCTGATTATATCATGTTTCTTCAATGAAGTTCTTGAGTGTATAGAAACTTTTTTGATATTAATTTTGTTTGCATTTCTATAAGAATGATGTAACTTCAAAATAAAATGTTACGTAGTTGATTTTAACACTGATTCTCCTTGATAATGTTTTATTTAATTTAAACATGTTTTCTCATAGTTCCAATTAATTAGTTAAACATCACAGAAAAACAGTTTAGAAAGCAGGTGGTGTATGAAGACTTTTTGGACTGACTGTATGTATAAATCGCTGTCTAATTATGATCCACTAAGTTCAACTCAATCCCAAAAAATAGAGGAATGAAACAGTGGCGTATATAGGAATGGCTTCTAGGGGGGGGGAGGGTTTGAGACAATGAAAATATTCATCAACTAAAAAAAAAAGGTCATTATATTTAACTATAGGTAAAACTGGCTCTGAGAGGGATTTTTCCGCCGATTCCGAAAAAAGGTCCCTATTTTATACAATTCTATCATTTTACCTTAAATAAAGATTCCCCACCCCCTTAATACGCCACTGGACTGAAATAAAAATCTCAAGTGCATGGACTATGTGGGATCACTTCAGGAGGATGCAATTTACATGATATATACATACTCATAGTGATTGTTATAAAACGTCATTCTCGGACAATTAGTTGAGAATATTCTCAGGAGTATTCTTGAGGATATTCTCTCTTATTTTATTCTCGAGAGCTTGTAGTTTGAGTTGTATATAATATTTTGTAAGAAATAATTATTAATGTTATTGTTAGATTGTTTACATTCTTGTTACTGTATTTGGTATTGTAATTTATAGCACAATGTTGCTAATAAACATATTTCATTTCATTTCATTTCATATAGGCGCAGACAGTAAGTAAAATGAAATGCGTCATATTTATATTGCCACATTAGATATCTATTACAGGGGCGTGCAGTCCATGGAACCAAGGGAAGCAGTGCTTCCTCAAAAAAAATTCAAAACATCTTTATTTTATTAAAAATGCTAAAATATTATCTTAATTATCAAGCCCATAATAAATGCGGCCTTGACTCCGACCCAGCCACAATAGAAAATCGAATAAAACCTAAGCGGGCCGCTAGCTTCTCTGCAGCCAAGTCCTGTATGCTTGATTTCCTGTGAATCGATCCAGAGGTTATTGAAATTTCCACCGGCTGTTTGCAATTTTTGCATTTCAGTCGCGTGCTTTAAGTGGGGGCGGAAGCTATCGTTGGAGTAGGTTCGTTGTTTGAACTGCTATCCGTGTGTTGTGTGATACGTACGTCACGTCGTGGATGGTGCGATATGGAAGACATTAATACGGACGTGGATATGCAAATACGTCAAATTCGGCTGTCGGTAATGTTGAAAATGTTGGAGAATTTAGTAAGAAGAGTGTGTGTGAATGTGTGGTGTGTGTCTTAATAATAAAGGGATTTTCGACAAAACCGCCTATGAAAAATTTAACCACAAAACTGAAAAACTGTATTAGACATATTTATCCAGAAAAACATAAGTAAATTATTTTGTTGACCATGCCCTACTTTTTGAAAATGGAAAAGGTCTCTGGAATAAAACTGGTTTTTCCGATTTAAAAAATTTCCTTAGAGCTGTAAAAAGACACATTATGTCCAAAGCGCATTTGCAGGCCGTCATAAAAGAAAAAGTCTTCGGCAAAACCAGAATTGAACACGCTCTTAATAAACAGTTGGAAATTAGTCACCGCCAACACAATGAACTAGTCGATAAAAATAGGCAAATATTAAGAAGAATTATCGATGTTGTTTATTTTCTCGAACAGCACGAAATGGGATTTAGAGGTCATCACGCAACAAGGGTTTCTTCAAATAGAGGAAATTTTCAAGATTTACTTAGTTTATTGGCTAAATATGATGAATGCTTAAAAATCATTTAGAGCAGTCTAGCGTTTTTCGGGGAAAGTCGAATCGAATCCAGAATGATTTAATTTCCGCTGTTGCAACCATTATTCACAAAAAAGAATTAAGCAGGAGATGTGCGAGGCGCGGTTCATTGCTATTGTTCTGGACGAAACAACTGATATCACTAATATTAGCCAATTATCTATAGTAATACGCTACGTTAAAACAGACGGAAGTATTCAAGAGCGATTTTTAGGTTTTAAGAATGTGTTCGAAAATCATACAGCAGATGCATTATATACCATAGTTTATAACGTTACTAAATAAATTAATGGAGAGAAAAAATTAGTTGCTCAAAACTATGATGGAGCTGGAGTGATGGCAGGACAATTAGGGGGTCTGCAAGCTAGAGTTCGAGAAACTTTACCAAGTGCTGTGTTTGTCCATTGTTTTGCTCATAAATTAAATTTAGTTTTATCCCAGACAATCAATCAAGTTAACAAAACGTACACAAACTATGGACTCCATTGTCCACAAACGATTGCCCAAAGTAGCTCCTACTAGGTGGAACTATAATGTGTTAACAGTTTCTGAAAATCGTGAATCACTGATTGAACTATTTGAGAATATAATAGAAAATAATGAAACGTGGGACTCAATGCAATAAATAGTTCGAGGGGGTTTTTGGACTCTTTGAAACGAGATTTTAATTTTAATTATTTGTTGAACATATTTTCAGAAATATTTTCAATCTCGGACAATGTTTTTAATATATTACAAACTAAAACAAATGATATTGATTTTTGCCTAAAAAAAGTGGATGATTTTAAGTCCACGTTAAGCCAAAAAAGAGATGACTCTGACCTATTTTGGGAGAAAACGATGATGTTGAGTGTAGAGCCACAAGCCAAGCGTCTGCAAACAGACAAGGTGGGAGATGTTCAAATATCATACAGACGCCTCTTTTATGAAATAATCAATCAAATTCAGCAACAAATAAACTATTGATTTAACTGTTTAAATGATTTTAAATTCCTCGAGCTCTGCAATTTTGATGCATTTAAAGGAAAAACTTTTCCAGAAGATGCGTTTAAGTCTCTTCTTCTTCATTATGGCCAGTTCTTCGACCGAGTGTTACTGCGATCTGAACTAAAAGTGATTTACGAAACTGATGACATCAGGGCAATAAATAACGCTAAGGAACTAATGCAATTTTTAAAAGACAAGGAGCTGGAAGATGCCTACACAAAGTGTCGAAATTGTGTGAATTAGTATTGACAATACCTGCCACATGTTCATCAGTAGAACGCAATTTTTCAACACTTAAACGTATAAAAAATTTCGCGAGAAATTCAACGGGGCAGGAGAGACTTTCGCATACATCGCTGTTGTCTATTGAAAATAAACTTCTCCAAAATATGTCGGAGCATCGACGTTTTTATGATGACGTCATTGACGAATTTGCAAAAAATGATCGAAGAATCGAATTACATTACAAATAGGTAAGTTTCTAAAAATTGCTTCTCTTTCTTAAAATTTCACCGCACGCCCCTGATCTATTATAACAATAACTATGAATAATTAAAAGAAAAAAGTAGGTATTTTTCTAATAAATAGGGAATATTTAGAATTTAAACTTGTTAAAGACACATTAGGATTAGGTGGTATGGTCTATGGTGACATAACATGTTTTGACCAAGAAGGGAAATTACTACAAATTAGGTTCCGGTTGAACCGATTCCACTGTTAATAAAATAAAATAATCAGTTTATTATCTGTTTCGCATTCCCACAAATTTAACCATGTACTAAACAATAACTGTTTTACGCCATTGAATAAAACATATTTTTAATGATACAATAGTTCATCGCGTCCATAAAAACTTCACATATTACTGGTTTCCGCATCACTAGTCAGGCACCAGTTGTTAGACATTGTCGCAAATAGTATCCGTTAAAATAAATTTTAAATGAAAAAAAATTAGCCATGCTTTGAAATAAACAACGTTTGTAATTATAAGAGGTACTAAGAAATTCTTACATTATTCTTAATTATGTGAAGAGAACCAACTTATACAGGATGATGCATTAATGGAAAATTGTGTAGTTAAAAAATGAAAAAAGTTTATACGAATGTAGTTTCCCAAAAGCTTAAGTTTTCTGATACTTATATACAAGTACCATACATGGTACGTTAGAAGTATCTGGAGAACGAAAAGAAAAATAAATTTGAAATTTTGATAATAGGAGGCTGCGTCTAGCTTTTAAAAATAATTTCGCATTTGGTAGTGTTGCCAAATCTACTGGTAACTGGCATCAACTTTGGAATTTTTAATGGGACACCCTATAGTTGATTTTATTTTAAATTCTGCGAAATTCAAGATTAAATTCACATAGTTTTGGTTAAATGGTCTGATGCTGAGATTATGCTCTTCCACGCTTGCTGACATTGGCCTGTTAGTTTGCCCCACGTACAACTTTTCACAGTCCTGGCACGGAATGCTGTATACACCGTGGTTTTTCAGTTTGATTTTATCTTTTGGGATTCCAAGTAGTTTACCTATAGTTGTTTGTGGCTTGTTTATTGTTTGTATGTTATGTTTCCTAAGAATTCTTCCGATTCTGTCTGTTGCGCCTTTTACATATGGTAAGAATACTTGTTGCTTTCCCGGTTCATAATTTTTGTTGTTCGTTGTTCGGGAACCCTGTGCATTAATAGCTTTCTCTATGGTGCAATTTGTGTAGCCATTTTTCTTTAAAGCACTAAATATTACCTTGAGTTCGTTTTGTCTCGTGTTTCAGTTAATCGCACGGATCTGGATATTAGGGTATTTGCCACAGCTTTAATTTGTGCTGGGTGATGATGTGTTTTTGCATTTTAATATCTGTCTGTATGTGTTGGTTTTCTGTACACGGTGTATTCGAAATGTCCGTTATGCAGTTTTGTGACCAAAACATCTAAAAACGGTACTAACTCTAGAGTAAATTGTATTCTGGCGTGGATTGAATTTACGCCCGTCAGAAATTTTTCGAGCTCTGCATGACCATGTTGCCATATAATAAATAAGTCATCCACATAACGAATACATAATTTGGGCTTTAAACTTGCTGTCTCAAGACCTTCTTTCTCGATAAATAAATTCGCGACTACTGGTGATAGCGAGAACCCCATTGGAGCATCATCCATTTGTTTATACATTTGCCCGTTGAATGAAAAATAAGTATTTTTAAGGCAATGCTCCAAGAGGTGTATTATATGTGCCTGGAAATCCTCGTTCATAGCAATCTTGTCCAATGCTTCGTCGATGGGAATACTGGGATATAACGATTTGACATCTAGACTTGCTATGATATCGTCTTTTTCAAGAACTTGTCTTGTCTTGTATAATTCGAGTGAAATACTCCGAGTTTTTTACAAATAAATCATTTTTTTCTACAGCTGGTTGCATAATTTTAGAAAGATATTTCTCCAGTTTTTGTAGCGGCAAATTAACAGCACTAACAATATGTTTGATGGGCGCCCCTGGTGTGTGTATTTTTGGTAAACCATAGAGTTTAGGACATCTGCTCGACTTTTCCCGTGGTATGATTTTTTGTTGAATTTCGGGGTTTATTGGTGAACTTTTTATTTTATTTTTAGTTGGAAAGCAACAAGTAGTCTTACCATATGTAAAAGGCACAACAGACAGAATCAGAAGAATTCTTAGGAAACACAACATACAAACAAAACACAAGCCACAAACAACTATAAGTAAACTACTTGGAAACCCAAAAGATAAAATCAAACTTGAAAATCATGGAGTATACAGCATTCCGTGTCAGGACTGTGAAGAGTTGTACGTGGGGCAAACTAACAGGCGAATATCAGCAAGAGTGGAAGAGCAGAAATAAACATACAACCTCAGCTTTATTCCTACATCATCAGGAAACCAGCCATAAAATAAATTTCGACGGATGTAGGGAGATTGCCAATATAGAACATTATAAGACCAGAATAATCCGAGAAGCCATAGAAATTGAAAAACAAGGTGATTTGAGTAAAAGGGACGAATCATTAAAACGTCACAGTCACCAGCACTTCAGTCTCTATTCAGACGCGGGAAAGAAAGCTTCGAAAATGCCAAATGTGAATTTGGCGAAGTCAGCAAAACTGTTCTTTTTAGAATGACGGATGTACACCCGGAATGAAAACACATCGTATTTTTCCATCCGTGAAGGACTAAGAATCAATATATATATATATATATATATATATATATATATATATATATATATATATATATATATACACCACGCTATCTGTATCTATATATATATATATATATATAAAAAAGTTATTTTTTATTATTTATTAGTCATTTGAAAATATATTATGTTTATTAAATATGGGAAATGATATAGTGGCTCTCCTGATCATGGCAAGTTGGATGATTACCCATGAAGCTGTCGTTTGGTGTCATTAAGTCAGAAATTCAGACCCCAGCAGGTTGCAGGGTTTATTTGCAGAACCTTTGAATTTTTTGTTAATGTTATAGATCATAAAACACTTCTCCCAAAAAGAGTCTCTTTATTAGGTTAAAGGGAACTGCCAGTACAAAGGCAACAATAGTGCTGGCAAAAGTTCCACAAAAAAACGGCAATGAATCAAATAATTAAGAAAATGGTTTTAATGAATTTAAAAAGTTGTCGTTGGCAATGTCGCGAACAAGAATAGTTCACGCATTACGAGAGACCAAGATGTTGTTGCTTTAATTAGCTATCCTGCTTCTTTCATTAGATAATACAGATTTAGCAATATAATACTTTTACAAAAACATGTATAGCATGAGGTGGTGGTATTAAATAAAAAAATGAACATAATAATTCCTATATTATGATCTTGTTGCTCTGATCTACGTCACTCCTCGATGACATTTAAACTAAATTAGGTATTAAAGAAATTTTACTCACTTCTTCTGCTGTTTTGAGCATAGACACCTTGCAGCCACTGGAGAATATTTTGCACCATTTGGTCTGCGTTGGTCGTCTGTCTTTTGCCTGCAAAGGTAAATATAATTTTTAATTTAGAAACTTTTTAGTTTAACATAGTTTTTATAAATCTGTCTTTTGACCAGTGTATTAAAAAACCGTTGAACCTGTACGCACGAAATAAATCTAATTGCGGTCTTCTTTTATCTGTGATAGATGCTTTGCAGTTAGTGATTTATTTGTTTTATGTAAGTTCCGAGAAGAAAAACAAGTTGTGCATATTTTTAGCTGCATATTCAACAATTTCTTAATGTAGTCGAAAACTTTCACGTATGGAGTCAATTATAAAAATGTGGTTCTTAGATTCAGACCGTTTCAATTCGGAATCACTTTTCGACGTATCGCCAGGTTTTTTAATCAACAAACTTTTATTTTCTTAAGTTATAGCTTATGTTTCTCCGCTAATTTGAAACGATTCGTTATTTTTAGTTTCTCTGCCTTAAACAAACTCCTTTTGTGGTTAATTATTTTATTGTTTGATATTTTTCTATCTTATCTTTTACAAACGCTTATTAACGGTGAGTACAGAGATTACACAAAAAACTCTAGCTGATTTGTAAAAAAATGTATATATATATATATATATATATATATATATATATATATATATATTAAACCGCAATAATCAATATGGCAATTACTTACCAGTTTTTGAAAGTCTTTGATCTGCCCTGGTGTATCCTTGTGTTTCTATGGCACATGCCACCAATGTAGTGGCGAGAAGTATTAAAAATTTCATACCTGAAAAAATAAAGATAAAATATATCCTTGAGGATAATACCTTTTTTTTTTAATTTTCCAATTCATCAAAATATAGTGAAAGGAAAATTAATGTTTGAAACATATTTTTATATTTTTATGTTTGATTTCTGTATCGAGGTTTTATCAGTGTCAAAATATTGTAAATATTGCTTTACCAAATTGCCAGTGACTAGGACACGATGGAAAAATAATATGATGTACTGCTCCTTACAAAGGCGTTTTACTGACATCTGGAAAGATATGTGGCATGCCCCTTTGAACAATAAAACAAGAAGATTTGAATTTGTTTATCATAACTAATTTATGGTTAACATGTGTCACATAAAATTGCTTTTTCTTGTAACAGATATATAAAACTCACAAAACAACATGAATTTGTTTTAAAATATGTCTCCGGCGTAGCTACTACTACTTAAATTGAGATTGAGAATTTTTTAAAAGCTTCTGCGTCGACACTAACGTTCCCTTAATTCTTTGGGATATATTTGATTTATCACGAAGAATGCATTTTAATAATGTAATAATTCTTTAACGTATCTATTCTCAAGAAAAAAAGTTAATATATTTTGCAATTCCACAAATTTATTTCCTCTAATGGTATAAATAAAATACCTATAAGCTTAGCCTAGTCTTGCAAAACGTTTAGAGAGTATCAATCAACAATGAAACTACAGAATGCTTAGTAAGGTACTAAATGTTTATCATTTTGGCGAAAAGTCAAAAATAAGTATATTTTTCGTAATTCGTTAGTGTTGCTTTATTCAAAATAGTAGATTGTCAGTGGTGATCAACGACTGACGGTTCGTTGGGTAAAGAAGGGGGCAAAGTCTTTTTTTAACGATCTCTAAATGTAGAGGCTAGAAACATACGGCTGATATTTACAAAAAGGCGATGTTAAATCTAGTTACAGAGTTATTGAACATAAAATGTTAGTTTTAACTTTTTATTTTTGATCTTTTTTTAACGATCTCTAAATGTAGAGGCTAGAAACATACGGCTGATATTTACAAAAAGGCGATGTTAAATCTAGTTACAGAGTTTTTTTTTTTGTTTGTTTTTTTTTGGTCTTGAGCTTAACGTCACTAAACTGTCTAAGGAAGACCATACATTTACCATAGAAACGGTAACAAAATTAAAACTGTATATTTTAGATCTCTAATCCTTACGAACCTAAACAATTTAGGAGAAAAGTATATAAGGCAAACGAAATTTAGACAGAGGCACACACTTCCATCTTCCATGCTCAACCACAAATTTAAAATAACATATAAACAATTTGCGAGACATTTGCATTCTATGGATAAGAGGTTTCTCGTTTAGATTATGGTAAATTGATGAGTACTAATTAGGAGAGTTAAGTGCATCCCGGAGTTTTATTAAACAGGTTCAATCCAGGATGCTCTCGAATAAGACCAATCAAACTGAGGCGTAAATAATTATTTAATTTTAGATACGACCTATAAAAGTGAAAACACATTTTTTTATAATCTATTTTCTAATTTCGAAGGACCATATTTAATCTTATCTTTGTTTATTTAGATTAATAATTAAACATAACAACTCCTAGGTTGGAATTACCATAAGTGCAGATTCTTTATGGATAATATAATATAATAAAATTCACTCAAGTATACTAAATAAGATTACAAAAGATCTTACTCTAGGTCATCCTTAATATCGATGTCCTTTTCTTGCAATCATAAAAATGTGGTTCTTAATCCTTTTCTTGCAATAGACGTTACTAAAACACTTTTAAGTTATTTATTGTTGAACAAGTAAAAAGTTATATAAATGGTGGCGCAATAGTGTGACAAAGTACCATCGTTTTTTATAATTTTGCAAGTTGGATAACAAAAAGAAGTCTACAATTTAAACATATTTCTAATTATACATAGTATTTCACAAAAGTGAGGCACCTAAGAACCAACTTTTTTTAAATGGGACACCCTATATATTTTTAAATATTTGGATTTTCCAAGATATTCTCCATATAACATCATATTTGGTTTTGCATTTTATTTCTACGTTGCCAAATTATTCAAAAAATATCTAAATTAAAAAAAATCATGGTTCTCCATAACCTGCTATAACTTCTAAACTACGACGATTTCAATAAAGAAAAATTGTAACCAATTGTAGCAAAGATAAATGCCTAACTAAAAGTTTAGATAACCGCATACCTAATAATTTTATACAGGATGTTTGCTGCAAATGTGCCAAACTTGACAAAATTGAAACTAATTTTTCTTTGATTTTTTAAATGGCACACCCTGTATCTAACTTTACTATCGTGTTCCGTTATTAGTCCTCTTTTACTTTTAATAAGGTGATCTTATACCTTTATCTAATAGTTGTTGCCATATATTAATATTTATTTATTGTGTCGTTGAAAATGCATTAAAACATATTGATGTAATTATTATCTAGGTAGTTAGCCATGTTTATTAAATAAAAGGAATTATACGTCAAAGTAATATTGTTTGAAAAGGGTTCTTTTAATTTATCTGTCGGTGGTAAAAATTACTGTTGTAAAAATTATATAATATAGTTTAGTTTCAAATTTAAATAATGAATTTTTCACGAGACGAGATGGTTGATATGGTTTTTGTTTTGGGACCTAGTGAGAAGAATACGCTATTGGCGAAAAGATTAGTAACTCTAGTCTCCCGAGCGATGCCAACCTGAAAGAAGAACATTCGAAAAGCTTCTGGAGTGTTTCCAAAGATCTGGTCGAGTGGCATATAATAAAAATAATCAAGAAAAACGTTCTGAAACTGAAGAAAATTAATAAAATGTACTTTTAGCAGTCACCTAAAATCCGCATGTTAAAATTACTACAAATCAAGATAAAGAGTTGGAAATTCTACTTCATATAGAAGAAAATCCCAGTTTAAGTAGTCGACAACTTGCTAGTTTAACCGAGACATCACAATCTACAGTAAGCAGGACCACAAGAAGATATAAATATCATCCATATTATATGGAACACCAAGGGTTGCACGATGAGGGTTTTGAAAGGCGTGTTAACTTTTGCAACTTAATGATAAGGCGAATAGAAGCATATCCGGACTTTTTAGCGAATATCGTGTTTTCCTATGAAGCTACATTTATAAGCATTGGGGCTGTAAACAGCCATAATATGCATTATTATGCAATAACAAATCCCCACTGGATACGAGAGGTACAACATCAAAATCACTGGTCATTAAATGGTGTAGAATCATTGGAAACCATATTATAGGTCCGTATTTTTTTAATGGACCACTTAATGGACAAAGATATTTAGATCCATTAGATTTTTTCTTGGGGGGTTATATTAATGATCGTGTTTACACCCAACCACCTACAGCAAGGGAGAACATGTAGGAACGAATCAGGGATGTATGCGCCACTATATCACCAGACATGCTAGTTAAAACTAGATGAAAATATTATTAAAAGGTTCAACATGTGTATTCGTGAAGGCGGACGCTTATTTGAGCATCTTTTAAAATATAACTATGAAAACATTTGATTAACTTTTAAAAGCGATTTTTTTAGTGTGATAAGTGTTTTTTCTGTATAAGTTTAAAAATTAGTACCTGTTAATATAAGTTTTCGACTATCTAAATTGAAATGTATTCCTTCATTGAAGTGTATTTACTGATTTGCAAATTAGACGAGTAGACCCCTTTTTCAACACAATTTTTAAATATTTATAATATTATGCCAGTTCACGGATCCTTTGCTTTGAAATGTATGATTCATTCCAAAAACATAATATTGTCTAAAAAGTTCGGATATGGCCCTACTCGCCTTATCATTAACACTGATTTTAAAATCTTCAACGTGTAACTCTTGGTTTAATGTAATATGAAGTGGATGATACTAAAATTTTCTTGTAGTCTTGCTTACTGTAGATTCTGATGTTAAAATGTTAAGGATATTAGATCATTTTTTTGTAGCAATTTTCACATTATTATATTATCTAAATTTTCATTCAATTAATTTTTGATAATAAACTATTCATATTAAATACTTTTGTTTTACTGACAGCTACTATGGCTCCTTTGATCGAGTTGGTAATTTTCTAAATTACGCAAAAAAGGGAATTTTAAGATGTAGATTGTAGATTATTTTATGCTTAAAAAGAGTAAATAAAAATATACAGGGGGTTCTATTTAAAAAAACTGAAATAAATTGATTTAAATATGTTAAAGTTGGGCATTTAAATTTGGACACCCTGTATTTAATATCTTCAATATTAGGAAAGCAGTCTTTTATTCCATGCCCATTTTGTGCAGAAGCAAAATATTTTATTTTTAGTGGCACAACTAGGCGTTATATTTTTTTTTCGTTTAAAGCCAAATATTTAAAAAAGTATCAATTTTAGCCATATAACATGGTATACAAAAAAGTATTAGAATTTTATGTAGAATTTAAAAATCAATCAAATATAGGGTGTCCCATTTAAAAAAATACAACTTTTAGTAGCCCTACTTTTTGGACGCACCAGGTATAATTTAAAATATTTTTAGAATGAGCGCCATTTACATATATATCCCACAGCATAAACAGTTTGTTTCCAAATTGTACCTGTTCGACGTAAATTTACTTTTTTCAATCGTTGACCCGGTACAATTATGATTTTTGTGTGTTTTCGTGTTCTGGAATAATTAAACGTGTACACTGAATTAAATTTGTTCTTTAACTATTTGTAGTTGGTTATAATTAAGAGAGTTTTTTTAAATTAACTATCTGCATTTACTTAATATAAATATCAAATTATTATTTAAATTTGAAGCTAAGTTATTTTATAAAATGTTTACAACAATAAGTTTTACTACTGGAAAATAAATTGAAAGAACCACAATATTGCTTTGAGGTATATTTCTTTTTTTTAAATATGACTGCATGTGTTAATGCATTTTCAATGACACAATTAATTAGTTCACCTTAATAAAAGTGAAAGAGGACTAATAACGAAATACGATAGGAATCGATACAGGGTGTGCCATTTCAAAAATCATAGAAAAATTACTTTCAATTTTGCTGAGTTGGCATATTTGCAGCAAACACCCTGTATAAATTATTTCGTATGCGGTTATCTAAACTCTAGTGAGACATTTATCTTTAGTACAACTTTTCGTTATTGAAGTCGTTGTAGATTAGATGTTATAACAGGTTATGGAGGACCCCGATTTTTTTAATTTAGATATTTTTTTTTGAAAAATTTGACGTCGAAATACAATACAAAAAAAAATATAGTGTTATATGGAGAATTTCGTGAGAAATCCAAATATTTAAAAATATATAAAAAAAAATATATAAATTTAAATTTAAAAAAGTTGATTTCTAGGTGCCTCGCTTTTGTAAAATACACTGAATAATTAAAAATATTTTTAAATTCTAGGCTTCTTTTTTCATAAAACAACTTTCATAAAAAAAAATCAAAATTAATTTGTCACACTATTGTGCCACCCTGTATAACTTGGCTAGTAGAATAAATGTCAAATGGATTCAATGTACTTTATATTTACTTAGGGTCAAGAAAAAAACCTTAGTTTTAATTAAAAATTGTGTACCACTGTATACAACACAAATGAAACATTGGCAAGTGGCAATTAACGACGAAAAATGATTCTCCTGGGGGAGTAAGGTGAAACTTTGTAAAAAGACATCTTGATGATGCCCATGGTACACGCCTACTTTCTCATATTTTAAATAAAACAAGCCAAAAACTTATCGGACTTACATATGAAGTCAGACAGGCAGATCTAAAAATTATAATTAAAAAGACCAAACAGTGTTTTAGGCTGGAACCTACAAAAGGAGAAGACTTAAAATAACCTAAACATGGCCATTCTTTAGGATGCCAAACAAATTGGGAAATATTGGGGTAAAATAAAGATTCGACAAAGGACTACGTACAATCCTTACGGGAAATGGCTTTCAGTCAATTTTCCTGAAATTTTGAAAGTAGTAGTTCTCAATTTCCCGATTAAAAGCTTTCATAGGCACAACTCAATCCAGCGGCTAGTTTGCAATATACAGAGCCTCAAAGTTGGAATGTTGAATGTTCCTTATTTTATAAATTTTTTTTTGTTTTTTAATACTTAATATGTGTTCATATTCATAACTCAGTAACTTAGAATATCTGATTCAAAGAAATCGTCCATTTTTCTCTAAGAGACCCTGATTATAAGACTTAAAATTAGAAAAAAAACACTAGTATCGGTCTCAGATAAATAATTTTACGTTAAAAAAAACATTTAAAACGTTACACGTGTTTCGACCTTTCGGTTATCATCAGACCTTAAATCTAAACGAGCACTGTGTGTTAATATTTAAAACGACTACACATTTTACGTATGAGACTCTCTGTCAGTCTTAGTCTCATGGCATTTCTACATGACTATGGGCATATAAAGGGAATATTGGCTATATTATGAACTTTAAATCGAAAAATTAGAATGATTTAGATAAAATAAAATCATTTACAATCTTCGTTTAAAAAATATGTAATTTCTAATACGGAATGCGTTCTCATTTTAAAAAATATACAATATCTGTTTTATGACCCCTGACTTCTGACATTTTACTGATAGGAGAAATTAATATATTATGTCCATTTACCGCAAAAACCTAGGTATTGTATGTACGTGGGTATTAAAATTTCTCTCGTTTTTGGCGACCATTCATTTAATCGGTAATTCAAATCCTTTCAATGTTTATTCCTACATTTTCGCACTGTTACTAATGTTTTAATTACGGTAATTTTAAACCGTAAAATTTATAAATAAAAGACACGCATTGGAAATAAAATACAGACAACCATCTAGATAATGTTCGGCAAATTGTATATTTTTAGGTTTTACACGGAAAATCACATTTATATGTACGTATGGTAATGCCTGCTGGTCAACACTGATTTTAATCTTATTTAATTTTATCCTTATTTAAGTCTTGAATTTAACTGTGTTGTGTTCAATATGCGTTTCTATATGCTTTTCTAAAAAAGATTGTCCCGTAAAAACGATATATAACACCAGGTCTTAACTTTTACATTTCTGAAGATGACCTGATGGGAGGTCGAAACGTGGACTAATTTCAACATTAGATTTTCTGAGTGCGTTTTATTGACCATCATCTAACCAAAGCACCTTTCCAAGAATAAAATATATAATTCATTTTTATATAAATACTAATAAGCTTGCCTCAATAATTCAATTGACTAAAAAGAGTGACAGCTTATTTAATAAAATATGTGATGGCTCGGGAGGTAACGTTAATATATTTTGCCAAAAATGGTCAAGGATGAATGATCAGTCGGGAGCGTTATGAATATGTAAAAGCAAAATTAGTGATATTGTATCTGCGTAAAGCTTTACACTATGGTAATGGCGTGCCGAGTTTTTACCCCCCCCCCCCCCGGAAGACTTTTCTTGGGGACCCCTGCATAATTTCTCCAAAAAAATAAGTAAGCACAAAATGTCATAAATGTATTAAAAACATAATAAATGAACAAATAACTCTAGTAAAAAAAAGAAATAAACATTTAAAGAAAGGAACAAACGATATACATTTTGAGATTAATAGGTATAGGTATACTAATAAACACGAAGCAAAAATTAACAAAATATTAAAAAATAATAACTATACTCTGGTTCAAGCAGAACTAAAAAATAATAAAAAACAAAGAGTACAAGAATCGTTTTCTTTGGAGGTAGTCTAGACTTGTTTTTGGTTTTGCATCGACTAGATAAATACTTATCAACTAGTTCTTCAATATTTACTTCTCTAGCCCTTTAAATCCCTCCCCCCAGTAAATATTTTATCTAGCTGACTTACTATTACATCTAAATACGTGTTAAATACTGTCACTTTCAAATGTTTCATAGGGTTTATATATATAACGTTATCTTATTATTATTATTTCCAATGTATCCGATGGTTGCAAAAATGGCGAAATCCGTGATTTTTTTTAACTATGGAAAAAATATTTTTTTTGAATACCCTGTTTAGTTTGGGGTCCCCCTAGCACTTTAGGCACGCTACTGGTAATGGCTCTCTCTTTTTTAAAAGCTTTTATTTAACATCACTTGTATATTATTTAGTTAGTTTTGTATGTATGTTTGAGTCCAGTGGCGTAGCCAAGGGGGGATATGGGGATATATCCCCTCAAGACTTTTTAGGTATATATATATATATATATATATATATATATATATATATATATAGAAGAGAAACAGAAATTTCAGTTTCTGTGCGGTTCTTGGTCGTAAAAAATAAACAACTACATTTCTTGGCGAATAAAAAAAAAGAGGTCTTTGGTTTTGGTTTACGTATTTATATAACACCCATCAACATCAGCGACGACGAAAATAATTCTCACTAAAAATGTTTTAATATTTTGTATATTTTGCTTCGGTTAGTTGCTCTAGGTACGACAGTGATCATAAAATATTTAACAAAAAAAATTGTATGCCTTAAAATCTATTCCGGGCATTATTATTTTTATAATTTTATCTATATATTTTGGTAAAACTCAAGTATGTCGGAACAACATGTGAAACGATAAAAAAAACATTATTAAAAAAGCTAGTTATCCAATTCACTTCAAATTTTACACAAAAATTGAGTGTTACATAGCAATGAACTCGTAGCATGTATGAATTTAAGCAATGCAAAAAGCGACCTAATAAAATATTCATATAAAAAAATCAGCCCGAAAAAACTACTTATTAGATTAATTTTAAATTTTGTGCAAGCATTAAATGCGATATAGAGATAAACTGGTAAGGTTGTGGTACGAATTCAAGATGGCAAAACAAAATGGCGGTCAAATAAAATTTTAAAAAAATCAACGTAAAAAAAAATCTTATTCAATTAACTTAATTAATTACTTACTATTACTTAATGAATTTATTTTAAATTACGGCCAAAAATCATGTGTGATATAGATAGAAACTGGTAAAATATTAGTAGAAATCCAATATGATGGAATAAAATGGCGCCTACTAAAAACTCTTGAAAAGAGAGTATATGTGTGTTATTAAATGACTATGCGTTGAACTAGGGATGGCCAGGATCGATTCGATTATGAATTGAGTCGATTCTTAACTACGTCTACTTAACCATAATACCATAAAACTTTTAACACAGTAATAGTTTATTAAATTTTTTATACTGCAACATAAATAAAATAGTTCCGATTTATTGCCTTCGGTGTAAACGCACCACAAATCTTTACGTTATGTCGTGGTTTACCTTACGCGTACGAGATGGCAGTGTGAAACATTTAATTATTCTTTTTTGCGGTTCGCATGTTCTCAATATTCGCATTTATTTATTTCTTGGGCGGTTTTAGAGAGTTTGTCACAAATATACAATATACCTTGTGAGCTCGAGATATTGTTAATTGGATCTGATCAGTATAATATGCCTCCAAAAACAAGTAGTGTTTGGAAACATTTTTTGTGTGATGATGGTGACAATAATAAATCTGCTCGTTGCAGATCTTGTAATACCACAGTAAAATATTCAGGCAATACAACAAATTTTATGAATCATCTAAAGCGAAAACATGGAATAAAAATAGCTACAGCTTCGGAGACCACATCAGTTCTGTAAGTTAATGTACATTTATTATAAATTTACAAATCAAACTGATTATTAGTTATTTATTTCTGTTTAGATCTGACCGAGGCTCTGACTGTGGTTCAGGCAGTTTAAAAGAAACAGTCATAGACATACGCAATGCCATCGACATCTAAAGTGCAAACAATTAAAACTTTTTTCCTAACCCGGAATCTAGTGGTACAAATAGCAGTACATTAGAGACTATTACAAGAAAACAATCAGTGGAAGAGGAGGTAACTTCAGTTCAAGGTTCGTCATCATATTCTTTAGACCTAGATATAGGTGCGCCAAAAAAAAATTAAAACTTTTACCAATTATTGAAGCTTTTTGTAGAATTAAGTCTTTTGAACAGGGAGGACAAAACAACAACAACACAGTCCCTATACCAAATACCTTCTAGACAAACTATAACTAGATTAATGGACAAAAAATATGAAGACATAAGCAACATTACTAAAAATATGTTTAAAAATGTACCTGGTTTTGTATTGACTACCGACATTTGGACTGAAACCCAAACCACTATAAGTTATTTAGGTCTAACAGCACATTTTTTAAATTTGTCTGGATATGAACTTAAGTCGATAGTTATTGGTGTTTTTCAACTGTTTGAAAGTCACACTTCCTCTTATATTCAAGAAAATATTTTGAAAATTTGTAGAGATTGGAATATCGAACTAAACAAAGTAAATGTAGTGGTAACTGACAACGGTAGTAATATGGTTAAAGCTGTAACTGACATTTTTGGCAAAGAGAAACACTTATCTTGCTTTGCCCACACTTTAAATCTGATTCCAACTAAAGCTATAGATCTCTCAGGTGACATAATCAAGCAAGTCATTAAAAAAATAAAAAGCATTGTTACATTTACAAAGCAGTCAGTATCAGCTCCAGACGAACTTAGGCGGATACAGGTTACTCAAGGAAGATTAGAAAATTCCATCCTAAAACTTATTCAAGAGGTATCAACGCGATGGAATTAGATATTTCATATGATAGATTGTTTCGTTTTGCTTAGCGAAACAGTCAGTAGCATGTTATTAAAATTTCCAAATTCGCCGCCAATGCTTTCAGCGTATAAGCTAGAAATTGCCAAACAAATGACAAAATTATTAAAACCATTAGAGGCCGTAACTGTTAAGTTACGTAGAAGTAATTATATTATATGCAGTAATGTTATCCCGATAATTAACTGTATGACCAAAGCTATAAATAATTATAACCCAACCATGGAACCTGTAATCGAATTAAAAAAATTTGTTGTAGAACAAACAGAAAAAAGATTCAGAGACGTAGAACTTTTAAAGTTGTGTGCAGTCTTAACTATTCTAGACCCCAGATATAAAAACATTAATTTTAATAACCCACTGGCCTTTAGTTCAAGTTTGAAATGTATTTCTTCAACAGTAAAAGCAGTTACTATTAAGGAAGAAAAATCAGATGACACTAACTTAGAAACCATCAGTACTGAAAATAAAATCTCAGCAGATACTGAAAGTTTATGGTCATACCATGGACTCGTTGGTATCAACTCAAAGTTCTAAATCCTCAATTGCAAGTGATGATGAGTTGCCTGTGGAACTTAAACATTATTTGCAGCATCCTGTTGTAAAAAGAACAGAAAATCCACTTCATTTTTGGAAAAATGTGCAATGTGTATATCCTAATTTATCAAAGTTAGCATTTAAATATTTACCATGTGTTGCTACATCGGTACTATTCGAAAGGTTTTTCCCAGGCAGGCCATTATTTAACACAGGATAGAAATAGGTTAAAGCCTAACCGACTTTCTAGCCAACTATTCTTGGGATCACTTAGCATTGAAGAGTGGCTAGGTCAAGGGTCAAGAATGAATTAATTATTGGTTGAGTTTGGTTTATTATTATTATTATCTTGTTAGTTAGCACTATTTTTATTTATAACTATTTTTATTAATTACGTACATTTATTATAATAAAATGTTTTAAGAGTAATAAACCTATTTTATTTATTGCCACACCACGATTGATCAAGCCTAGAGGACATAGGTTCAATATTTTTCGACTCGATTCGATTTTTCCACGAATCGATTCAAATTACCCGATTATTGCATCGAATCGATTTGTTTTTAGCTAATCGAATCGATTCAACTGAATCGATTCATTATAGAATTTTGGCCATCCCTACATTGAACTAAGTTGGGTCACACTTCACTATTCCTAATAAAAGAAAGATTCATAACGAGGGAAGTTCCGGGTAAAGGAAATTAGCCCTTTTTTTTCTCATTAATATTTAAAAATCTTGAAATCAATAAATAATATAAATAATATGGCCATAAAACTAGCAAGAGTCTCCGAGTTTAAATGATGACAGTTTATAAGACATACAAATTTCATCAATTATCATCAAAATGTAATTGATAAAATATTCCTATTATAATATCGAAGCAAAAATGTGACGTGACTCTAAAGACACAGTAAGATATTAAATATTTGCTATAGTACTAATTAAAAACTATTAAATTTTTGCTAATTATATTCAGTGGGCAAGTTTGTTATATATTGATAATAACATCTTTCTATTGCATCATAATCTTCAATATATTAGATGTAGATACTTTTATGGTGTACGTATAAACCGTTTACCAGATATTGTACTGTTTACCAGTTATTGAGCAAATCGAATGCAGATGTTTAAAAAAGGAAAGTAGAAATGAGAAAACAAAATTTGACATTTGCACACACACGATGTTTCGTTTTTATTTCTATTCTTATGGTTGATGCGTCGTGAAAGGTGTTAATTGTTTTGTTTTGTGTATACTACCTAAGTTATATAAGAAATCTAGTGCTAGATTTTCTTTTAATGTTTTATAATGTGGGCGTCTAAATAAACTTAAATACTGTTTAACAATTAGTCACTTCTTCATAATAAATATGTCACTAAACCAGATAAAGAAAAATGGGTAAATTATAATTTTGTGAATATTTGCTTTTATTTTCTTGTCAACCACAATAATAATAACTTTTACTGATGTATATTATTATTTAATTAATAGTTGTGTAAGTGATATAATTAGGAATATAACTTACTGTGAACATTACATAAATCGCTCGGCATATTTAATTGCATACAGTGACGGACTGGTAAGGGGGGCGATTTGCTGTATTTCAAGCTAAAAGCTAGTCGTCAAATTATATTGTAATAAAAAATGCGGGTTCTCCAGAACAATCGCTAACCTAGAGAGGAACTGACCAAAAAGTGCTGTGTAATATGTTTAATTTTCCAAGCTTGAAACAGTTGCGAATTGAAGTGGGTAATGTATTTATATATATAAATTAATTATGAATCTTGTTGATATTAAAGAGTTTTTAGAGCGGCTTCCTTTTAGAATAGGTAGAATTAATAGATCTACAAATATATTTTATATTGTTACTGCCAAAAAAACTACACTTTATAAGAATTCGCCATTTATTCTTTTAACAAATTTTGTGAAAAAATCGACTTTTTTAACTTAAGTTGGATTAAATTCAAAAAGCAGGCAAGATTATTTGTTTTGCAGTTACAATAATAGTTCAACTATTGTTTTTTTTTGTGCCAGTTTTGTAAGTTTTTTTTAATATATTAGATCCTAACTTTAGTTTATGTGTCTATGATTGATTTTTTGTTAAAGTTGTTGATGCATTAAATAAATAAATAAATATTTAGACCATCAAATAGCTTAATTTTGGTGATGTATGATCGTGAGCAGGCTTGTAGAAGTAGAAACAAATAGTATTCCAAGAATTGTAGGAATATAAATCCAAAAATGCATCCCAGTTTTTGAAATTATAATACTGAATGGCAGGAAGCGCTGGCGTACCCAGCAAAATTATCTGAGGGAAGGGGCAGAGGTCTAAAAATTTTGTGTAGAAAATCAGGGCCATTTCTAGAACATAGCGCCATCGGAGGAGGGGGGCAAGGTATAAGAAAACGACATCTCAATAAAAACAAGCTATATCAAAAAAAAGTCGGCTTTCGTATTACCAACAAGAATTTAGAGTAATATCCCACCTCAACCACAATGTGCTGAAGATATTGTTTGTAGTCGTATTTTATAAAGTATATTTTTAATACAAAATTGAATAATTTTTTATTCCGTTTAGTTCGATCGCGAATCTGGAGTCGAATTGATTCGGCAGCGTTTCGTTTCCGAGTTATTCTTCTTCAAAGTCCCTAATTTTACTATTTAATGGGTTTGTTTCCCTTCTTTCTTTAGGAAATATCCTTTCTTTGAGCATACATTTGATCTCAGTAGCATCGACCTAAAAAACATTTGGCTGACGTAGTGTAAAAACCATAGAATTTGAAATAGAAAATTTCTACGAAGTTTAATATATCTCCCATCAAGTTTATACTAACAAAACGAATGTTTCCTAGAGAAAGAAGGGAAATTAATTAAACAATGAAATTTTTGTTGTCCCTCCCCTGGCTACGCCAGTGGTAGGAAGTGGGGTGGATTATCTAATTTAAGCAATAAAGTGTGTGAAAATAGATGAGGGAAGTAGATCAATTTGTAATTAGAGTATCTAGTATTATCTCACTCTCACTAACAGTGAAAATTAAAAAAATATATGAAGATCAGGTATGCACTTTTACTGAACGTTGTAATATTTCAGTTAATCTCCTACAAATCGTGGACACTACAGGAGAAAAATATCAAAAAAGAGTTCATAGTTGGTTGCACCAGATTTTTGTTAACCTTGGTGATGACTTATCCGGAAGGGGCAGTAAAATAACCGGGGGGGGGGCAATTGTCTCTCATCACCCCCTTGGCGGCACCCATTATATAAACATTAATTAATATATTGGCGTTTTTGTTTATCTTGTTTTGTTTAGCGAGGCCATCCTACATCATAGAATACGGAGAACTAAGGAATCAATCAAATCAAAGCAAGGATAGAGATAATAGAACGTCAACATAAAATACTTAGTCTTTAATGAGTAAATGTTAATAATACTCTAAACTAAAACAATGCGAAATAATAAAAAGTTTTCAAGCAATACATTATACATTTTAATTTTATTAACATATTAATTTAAAAATCGGTATTAAAGATTGAGTTGGAATTATAAAAACAAGAAGGTACAAAAGCCTAATAGCCGTTGTTACTCATGTCAACGAATATTTTTTTACAATTTCAATAACTAAGGTTACCTTTAATTTTAAATAAAAAAAAAACTCCTCCCAGTTTCATTCCAATCTAATATTTCGGTTTAAATAAAAAAGGAAAAAAACCAAATTTATAGAATTAATACCCTATCTTCAAAATTAAGCCACTGTGGACCTCTCTGTATACAACATTTTCATCTTATATTCCGCCATGGTTCATATTTTTTAAAGCATCCTGTATAGTGTATAGTTTTCGGTAGTATTGTTAAAACTTGTAGAATATTTATCCTACCTTATAACAGTTTAAGTCATTTCAACCCTCCCCCCACCGGCAGAGTCTATATTTAGTACAATGTAAAATGTAGCTTCCATACGTTAACTGCTAGTTAAATGTATGTTAATAATCGACTGGAATAGAAGTTGGAAATGAAACGCTAAAGTCAACCTAACGGAGACCTTCATGTTTTCTGAAGATTTAAAATTGTTTAGTAAAGCATATCAAGGCGTGAAAGTACAATTTTATGTAATTTCGAGTGTAATTCACTGTGTTTAATTTTAATAAGTGATTTCTCAAGTTCCCAGTAGCCGTGATCGTCTAGTGGTTAGGACCCTACGTTGTGGCCGTAGTAACCCAGGTTCGAATCCTGGTCACGGCAATGTGTAAACATTATCACGGGGAATTACTTTTTTAGGTGGTAAATGAAATATATATTACTAAAAAAAGTGATTTAAATTTATTATAAAGTTTAGTGTTTTAAACAATTTAACGTTTCAATGTATAAAATGATGTTTACGTCTATGTAAATACTTTTACCGTGTTTTTAATAAAAAAAACGTTTTAGGAACAGGAGACTTGTAATAAAATCTTGATAAAGCTCAACACAATGAGCGAAACGTTGATTTAATATAATAAAATTTTGTTTTCATTGTTAACCTAAAATTCATATCTTCTGTATTAGGCAGTCCAACAAAACAGCGGTTTGTCTCACGACAGCTATTTGACCAATTGATTGTGGGACTTATCAAACCAATATTTAAACCTCATTGGCTAAATCAGTTTGTTTGTCCCACGACAACCCAAAAATGACATGACAGTGACAGATCGTTGGAGTGCATAATTAGTCACTTTTTACAAAAACGCTGGAACACCTGAAGTGGTTTAAATGGTTGTTTATGTTTTTGTAATATTTTCAGCCTCTTCCTGCAACCCGCTAATTTGTAGGCACCCCCATTCTTTCAAATGGCAACCTAGGTCATGCGGGGTCAAGGGGCTCTAGGAGAAGATCTTTTCAAACTGAATCCGATACTAGCAACAAATTAGGGGCCTGCCTTGCTTGCGGTACAGTAAAACGAGTTCACATAAGTTTCAAATTAAAGTTAGCTATCAAAGTAGATCCTTATGGTGTAATGCGGAACGACCTTCGTTACCATCAATTCACTGGCCGACAAGATTTTTCTAACACAGGCCAGCTCTTTATTTTCACAATAGAAATACCCTCCCAATAATAAAAAAAATATTCGAAAAGTCCTAATACGTACCATTTTTTGATAGCCAAATTAAAACCTTTTATATTGGCAGGTAAACAATTTTATTGTGGGGCGGCTAAAATGGGTCCATTTTACAACAGAAAAATTACCTAGATTGGGTTGTTTACAACATTAGATATAAAATAAACGTTAAACATCACTCTTCTGTTGAGTTTCGAATTGAGTGGTTCTCTGTGTATCGATAAGCAAGTGTGTGTGAAGACTAGAATGTCGAGTCAAACGCGCCGAAGTTGCAAAATTTCTCCTGACAAATTTTGCTATATTTGTGGAGAATTTCTGGTGAAATCACAAGCCAGGCCATTTCCCGAAAATGTAAAAAAGCCTACTTTAAATATTTTGGTGTGTTAATTGGGGACCAAGATAAGCGGTAGGCTCCCCTTGTGTGCTGTGTTAGTTGTAGTGTATCATTGGTGGAGTGGATGAAGGGAAAGAGAAAAAGTATGCATTTTGCAGTTCCAATGGTATGGCGAGAACCCACCAATCATTCTGACGATTGTTACTTTTGCCTGACAAAGACTGAAGGTTATTCCAAAAAGGGAAAGCACAATATAGACGACCTGTTCCTCATAATGCAGATTTGTCAGTGCCGATTGCGCCTTTAAATTGGCAAGCTATTGATTTGGGAGATAATGGAGATAACGCATCATCAGGCAGCTCAGAAGAACAGTGCACCGATCCCACTTTTACCACAGGTCCCAGTTCCGGCGAGTCACATTTGATTGTTCAAAGTGAATTAAATGATTTAGTACGTGATTTGGGGTTATCCAAGCAACAGTCAGAACTTTTGGGTTCCCGTCTTAAGGAATTGAAGAACCTATTGGCCAAAGAAACAAAAATTACGAATTTCAGAAAAAGAAATGCTATGTTTTCTGAATTCTACAGTATGGAAAATTCATTGTGCGCGTGTACTGATATAGACAGTTTAATGCAGGAACTTGATATTGAACATTCTCCCCGTGAGTGGCGCTTATTCATAGACTCATCTAAATATAACTTAAAAGCTGTGTTATTGCGTAATAAAAATTTAAAACCCTCTACCTACCAGTTGTCCATTCAGTTGCAATGAAAGAAAATTATGAAAATATGCGCACGATTTTGGATAAAATAAACTAAAATAGGTATAAATGGCAGATATGTGGAGGGGGGATTTACAAAATATTGCTGTTTTCTTTGTTCATGGGACAGTCGTGCAATAAATCAGAATTATGTAACAAAAATTTGGCGAGAAAGAAGTGAATTTTAAAATTTATACCTCTTGTTGATCCCAAAAATGTCCTTTTGCCTCCTCTTCACATTAAACTTGGGCTGATGAAAAACTTTGTGAAGGCTTTGAATAAAGATAGTGATGGATTTAAATACCTACGACAAGTCTTTCCCCAGTTAAGTGATGCCAAATTAAAAGAAGGCATTTTTATTGGGCCACAAATCAGAAAATTGCTGGACGATGTCAATTTTACAGAAAAACTTACCAGGCAGGAACTCAGAGCATGGAATTCATTTGTTAATGTAGTAAGAGGATTTTTAGGCAACAATATGGATGAACATTATGAACAATTAGTTAATGAAGTCTTAGATGCCTATAAGGCGCTTGGTGCCAGAATGTTATTAAAAATTCACTTCATCCATTCCCATCTGTCATTTTTTCCTAAAAATTTGGGAGCTATTAGTGACGAGCAGGGTGAAAGGTTTCACAAAGATATCAGAACAATGGAAATTCGGTACCAAGGACGATGGGATCCAGCCATGATGGGTGACTACTGTTGGTTTTTGAAGAGAGAAAATAGGACACCTCATAAACGGAAAAAATAAAGTTTAATTAGTGTTTTAAGTTAATATTTTTCTCGTTTGCTTTTCTCTTAGATGTATGGTATGTTTAATAGGCGAAAACTGTAAACATAGTCAATAAACAGGGTTAAGAATTTTCTGAAATCATTTTTTCTATAGATATTAAGTATCGTAACATTCGATATGGTTCTACAACTCTAACAAGAAAACCCTACGTGCTACAACTTTCTATTTGTCATTTTCGTATTTGGATAGGTCCATTCTACTAGATTATGCTGTTTTGATTTGTGTTACAACAAAAAATTTTTTTGTCGGCCTTCTCAACCTCTCCAATGACTTAAGAAAATTTCATTGAATTATCTTGAGAGAATTGATCAAACGACAGTGGTATTTCTTCTTACCCCACACGTTAAGAAGCAGCTTCCTAATATCACAAATCTTTACATTGCTAACTGCAGGTAAAAAGGTATCCAAATTCTTGAAATTTTAGTAAATTCAGTTAATCTTTCACTTTGATCATTGAATTGTAAGCAAGTGTTAGTATTCGAACTTGACATTTTTTATTTATGGTGCTCACAAAAAGATAAAGTATTGGAATTGATACAGTTGGGTTGTGGAGACAAAGTACTGAGCCAGGTTGAATTTTATATACTGTTCAATGAAAAGTATCCAGAGAATACAATTACGCGGTCAAATATGAGTAGGATATTTCACAAATTTAAAGAGCACCCGCTTTAACTGAAGACAGAACAGTTGATACAAAAAGGCGAACAACCATTTAAGCCACTTCAAGTGTTCCAGCGTTTTTGTGAAAAATGACATTTCCCCTTGGTTCTGGATTTAGTGGAGATGCGGTCAAAAATTAAGACCTAAAGAGAGTTAAACGTAAATAAGTCCATTAAAAAAGTCCAAAAAAAAAATAGGTATAGACTACATACTATTAGAGATAAATGAAGAGTGGCCGTATAAGCATATTATAGCGGCATCTTCAGATATGTGTTTCATACAAAACCAGTAAAAAAAATGAAAACTTTTATTCGTCTGCTTGGAAGATTTGAGTTGAAAACTGTTGCCTGTCTTCTGTTGAATCGTAATGAAAGTTCAAGCCGAGGAAATATTTAAAATGAAATCATTCCTTTCAACTTAACAAAACCCAGTAGATATTGATTAATTGCAAGTATATTCATTTTCAGCATCACTGAATTTCTCGAATCAGAGAAATTAATTTGATTGATAGTTATATATTAAACAAATAAGTGCTATTTATTCATTTGAAAATCCATTAATCATTATTTTACATTATATAGCAATATTGTGAGACTTGTGATCACTGGTCGATAAAACGAACAAGAAATGTAGACACTATGAAGTCTTCTTTGGTGCTAATCAATCAGTTCATCAGCACATTCTCGAGCAAACGTAAATAATTACACATAAACATTTAAATGACACTTTTTACAGCAGACCGCGCACATGCTGAACCTGCTAGGTCAGTTATATGGAGGCGTTACGCTTTTTATTACCGTCTTAAAAAAAGATGAAGAGTTTTTGACGTGCGATTAACATGCTTTGTTTATGCAACCTTGTTTTATGGTTCGTTAATATAAGCTTTATAAGTATAGTACAAATAGCAAACTATTTAAAATAAGTGAATGGAAAGTGATGAGTCTTACAAAGGTCAGTTAAAATGTATTTATACAGACTACAGAGTAAATAAGACTTCAACTAGTAGGATTATTTTCCATTTATTTTCACACAAAAGTCAGCTTTAATCGAAATGTGGTAAACATCGGTTGCGTATCACCCAGTAGCGAAACCAGGAGAGGGATGGCATGGGGGCAGGTGCCCTCGATCATGTAATGTTCGAATTATTAAAAGTTTTTGAAAACGTTTTTTAAAGACTTGATATTATAATATATATTGTGTTTTTTATAATTTACTTAAATTAAATTTTAGTTGACCAGAAGTTTTTGTTTAAAAAAAAATGCATAATGACAAAAGGTTAGTCACGTGATTTATCTTACCAATACAATTTGACATTTAAGAAAAAGTTGCAAACAAATTTTAAAAAATGGCAAAGGAAAAGATGGGTCTTTTTTATTTTATAGCTATATCCAAATTTCAGAACTATCAGTTAACTTCAAATTTTTCTCAATAGACTTATTTTGGTAGTTAGTGAAGCTAACTTGTTAAAACGTAGAATGGAATGTATATAAAGTAACAACTATCTACATACAGTGGCGTATATAAAAGGGGGGTTTAGAGGTTAACCCCCCCCCAAGAGCCACCTTTAGTTAAACTAAAATGATAAAGTGAGGATCTTTTTTTCGGGATTGGCGGATAAAACCTCCACAGCCAGTTTACCTACAGCTAAAATACAGTAATGACCTTTTTTATTTTTTGGTTCATATTTTTTTATGCTCAATTAAATATACTACAAAAACTTTGAGACTTTTTGGTTGTTGAATATTTTCATCGTCTCACCTATGTAAGATATGTAAAACCTGAGAGATTAATTTTATTACGATTACATTAACATTTTATTTGGCCTGCATTTTGTTACGATATCTTGAATTTGTACCACAATTTTACTAGTTCATCTCTATACCACAGTTAGTTATAGCATACCATTTGAAATCAGTCGTTTAAGTAGTTTTTTAGGCTGAATTTTTAAATATTTTATTAAGCCGCCATTTTATTCCGCCATCTTGGATTCATACCAAAAATTTACCAGTTGATTCCAACATAACACTTAATGTTTGTGCAAAATTTGAGATAAATTGGATAAGTAGTTTTTTAGTAATAATTTTTTTAACATTTCATTAGGCCGCCACTTTGTTTTGCCAGAATGTTACCAGGTTTCGGTCGCAAACACTGTTCATAAAGCCAAATTATTTCACTGTATCTTCAAAACGTTTGCCAGTGCGGCCTTCTTTGAGGTGTGAAGAAAGGTCATTGCGATCAAATACACGAGACGATGTTAGGGCTCTAAAAATCATATCTTATGTTTTATTAGTAGTGGTAAGATGGGAGGCAAGCCCAGCAACTAGGCCTAAAAGGCCACTTTCGCTAACCTCGGTTCCACCCACCCCACTCCACTCCTCTACGAAGAGCCCCCTTTATAGACGAGGATATATATACCAAGATCAACAAAGTTAAAACTAAACTTTTGAAAAATCTCTCTTTCCCATTACCTTAACTTGATGTTGATAAGTTTGTGTCAATTCCTTTTTTAAATAACGTTTAACGTTAAAGTTTTAAAAATGTTCAAATCTTTTTGTAATAATATTAAAATATCACATAAAATTAAGAATAACCTTTAAATAATCTTTAAATAACAGCAAACATAAAATAAACAAACTCAACAAAAGTTTATAGGTTCCACTGATCTGTTTGCGACGATACTTACATAGGTAGAACCTGCAAACCTCTGTCAGTTCGCATTAATGAACATATTAATAACTCTAATAAATCACCATTTGGCACCACAATTCTAAGCTTTTGTTAATGTTCATTCAAAAACACTTTATGACTTGATTTTCTTGAAGATCTTGAGATAAATAATGAACTTAAAATGTCTAATAATCCTCAATAGAACGTTCATATTGACTCACAGAAAATTGTTTTCTATTTACCTACCGGTCTCTTTCCTACTCAACCCCCCCCCCCTCTTTTTTAAAAATGTGTTTATCAATTTTTCTTCCCAAATAAGAAATAAATACAATATCAGGCTCTTTCTAATGTAGGAGAGCATCTTGCCCCAGTCGGGATGTTGTAATTCTTCCTTGGAGAGGAACTCAACACCGAAGGTATTCTATCGTAGTCTTGCCCGCCTTTCACACGTGCCAACGAGATGATAGGGATCCTCTCTTCCTCTGCCTGTTTACTTTACAGTATCATGTCAAAATGCCAATTAGGTCCCCAATCACCTGTCTACTCCTTGACATCAACCAAGTTGCCTTAGATCCGCATGGGTTGGGTAGCAATCCTTTTGTCCCTCTACAGTAGTTCGTCCTTGATCAATTCTTCTTCGTCTTTTCCCAAACCCATCTATTCAGGGCCTGCGAGCAATATTATTTACTTATATACTCAGGTAGGGTTCTGGGCGCGAGAATTGGAGCGTCGACCCGCTTTTGGTAAATTCATTCGCTTTTTCGTTGCCTTAGACACCATTGTGCCCAGGGACCTATTGTAATCTCACCATCTTAGTCGTTGCTAGCTCACTTAGTGCATCTCTGCATTCCTGGACTAGATCTGATCCTGGTCTTACCGATGGCTTTAAGAGCTGCCTGAGTGTCTGAGTGAATGTGGATTTCATTCTCAATTCCCACCCTGACTTCGTCCTTTGTTGCAACCTGCATATAACACAGCCTGAAAAACAGTTGTATGTTTTCCCAGCAGAAGCGGAAAGGCCATTGCCGACCGGTATATTCAGGCGTCGCGCCGGCTCAGCTGACCCGGAACTGGCCATCCATGAGCCGTTTGTACACCACGATTGAACGTCAGCTTGATGGGGTTTCCTATTCTCTTTGCATTGACCCCTGGTTTGAATTTCAATTTAAAAAGGCCTAGTGAACCAAGCGTTTTAATTTTTTACTATTTCATTATAAAATATTAAATCTATTCAATAATACTTGTACGAACTTATTGGTAGTTTTGTCTATTATCAAAAATAGTTCTTCTCGTGCAATTTTCTCAAAAACTTGATAAAATATACAGCAATCGGGGGATAGTAATTCAACTCCTCGAAAGGATAATGATAAGGAGCCACCGTTAGGTGGTGTTGTTCCTCCCTTCATACATGGCACTACACAGACAAAATAAGACGATTTTTTCGGCAGTCCAACATACGTACAATCTTGCTTGCGATCCCCGAAAGATATTGTACCTTTTCAAACAGAAGGAGTATATAAAATTCCTTGCTCCTGTGGAAACTGTATGTGGGAGAAACAGGACGCTCAATATCAACTAGACTTAAGGAACATGAACGCAAATGTAAAGGAAACCAAGGTTCGGCATCGGTTCCAAAATTAATAAACATACAAAAAACTTCAATAATATTGGTTACGGTCTACATCACACGTGGAAACCGATCTTAACACAAGGTCCCGGTGCGGTGAGCACAAGTTAGGTAAAAAAGCCCGCCTGAGTCTCTCCGAACTCATTCAGTATTCAGTTCTCCTGGAGTCAAGATCGCTGAAGATGCTTCTTTCAATCGAAGGCGAAATGTCTGATAGTAACTCCAATTTGACACGGTCTAATCCCAAGAACCATGATTTCTTATTTGACCAAAGCCGTGAAAGTTTTGGTTCTATGTAAGAAAAATAATTATTTTGGAGAATCTATACTAGTTAAATGTTTATTACAAAATAAAATTGTTATCATAAATATGTTGCAAAGTGAAGTACATTGAAATCGACAGAAAAATGTTTTCTTATTTATTTTCTGCATTGCATAGTGTTAATATCGGTAATAAATCTTTTTCAGCTATAATACAAGAATGCCATTTTAAATTCATTAATTACACTAAGTAATAAGTATATTAACTACTCAACTTAAAGAAATGGCAAAACCTTATAGTTAAATTATTTACGGTGAATATAACTAGTCCTTGGGCAATTTCAGTAAAACACTTAAGCCTAATTACAAAAATGCGATATTGCAAAATACACTAAAATAACTTAACCTCGTTTAGATGCAACTAATTTAATATGATGAATCGCTCCGCGAATAATAACATTTATGATATTGCAAGATCACCTTTTGATACAATGTAGGAGCATGCACAATAGATCTTATCATAGAGAGCTGATATTTCTTGTTAAACACAGTTGATCTAACAGATTAAACTTTCAAAAATTCGAAACATTTGTATACTTTAGTTTCAAGAATAATTCAGATGAATAAAACGAAAGAGATAAGTCACGATTTATCATGATCCTGGGCTTGACGAATAAAACCAGATATAAAATGATTTTTTTTTGCAAAATGAGTTACACGTAAAACCATTAGGTGTAGGGTTACACATCAAATTCTGGAAAATAAATCCTCGTTATAGATATCAAATTTAGCAATTCTATAGATTTAATAGACTACGAATTAGTAATACGTCAGATTACAAATACATTTAAAAAGCCTTGGACTTATTTTAGTAAATCTACTCTTACCGCCTTGTCAATTATTTGCTAACGCATTTTCAGTTATTACTAGTAAAGTCTGTATCGTATTTTTTTAGTAAAATTTGATTTAGCAAAAAGTTTTCTCGAAAAATAACGACAATAAAAAAGTTAGTCACATGACTTATTTTATCTTAAATTTGACATTTTTTTTAAATAATAACAGAAAAATGCATTTTTCTTAAAATTTTGAAAAATGGTAAAAGAAAAAGTTCTTTCTTTTTTTTACCATTTTTCAGATGTATACGTTTCAGGGTCTCTAAATGCAAAACACATGTTTTCCCAATTCCATCGGTCTGCCTGTCTCTTGGCCTGTCGGTCTGTCTGTTCGCGGCATACCTAAAAAACTACTAATCCGATTGACTTTAAATTTTGGTTAAAAATTAAGAGTCATATGGGGATGATGTGTTAACACTTCGGTAAAAATTAAATAAATATTAAACCAAACAAAATGGCGGCCTAGTAAAATGTTAAAAAAATATTTCTAAAGAAGTACTTATCCAATTAACCTAAAATTTTGGTTCGATTCCAAAATGGCGAAACAAATAGGCGGCTTAATAAGACATTTAAAATTTCAGCCTGAAAAACGACTTAATGGATGAATTTCAAATTTTGCGCATTAATTAATTATGGTAAAACGATGAACTGGTAAAAATGTGGTACGAATTTAAGATGGCGGAACAAAATGGCGGACAAATCAAATGTTTTTGATCATGAAAAAATCACCAAGTTTTACATATCTGCACGTTTTAGGTTCCCTAGATGCCAAAAAATACAGGGGGTTTCCAAACTACGGTACGTAACTCCAGGAAGTGATTCCTTAGGCCATTTTGAGAAAAAAAGTTCCTAAGAACATGTGTCTGCAGTTGTCTCGATTCACGAACACGTAAAACCATTAGGTGTAGGGTTACACATCAAATTCTGAAAAATAAATCCTCGTTATAGATATCAAATTTAGCAATTCTATAGATTTAATAAAGACTTCGAATTAGTAATACGTCAGAGTACAAATACATTTAAAAAGCCTTGGACTTATTTCAGTAAATCTACTCTTACCGCCTTGTCAATTATTTGCTAACGCATTTTCAGTTATTACCAATAAAGTCTGTATCGTATTTTTTTAGTAAAATTTGATTTAGCAAAAAGTTTTCTCGAAAAATAACGACAATAAAAAAGTTGGTCACATGACCTATTTTACCTGTTAAATATGACATTTTTTTATAATAATGACAGAAAATGCATTTTTCTAAAATTTTTGAAAAATGGTAAAAGAATAAGTTTTTTCTTTTTTTTACCATTTTTCAGATGTATACGTTTCAGGGTCCTCAAATGCCGAAAAACATGTTTTCTCAATTCCATCGGTCTTCTCTGTCTCTTGGTCTGTCGGTCTGCCTGTTCGCGGCATACCTAAAAAGCTACTAATCCGATTGACTTTAAGTTTTGGTAAAAAATTAAGAGTCATATGGGGATGATGTGTTAACACTTCGGTAAAAATTAAATATGACCAAACAAAATGGCGGCCTAGTAAAATGTTAAAAAAAATATTTCTAAAGAAGTACTTATCCAATTAACCTCAAATTCTATACAAAGATCGTACATTATGAGAAAATCAACTGGTAAAATTTTGGTTCGATTCCAAAATGGCGAAACAAAATGGGGCCTTAATGAAATATTTAAAAATTCAGCCTGAAAAAACTACTTAATGGATTGATTTCAAATTTTGCACAATAATTAACTATGCTAAAGAGATGAACTGGTAAAAATGTGGTGCGTATTTAAGATGACGGAACAAAATGGCGGACAAATAAAATGTTTTTGATCATGAAAAAATCACCAAGTTTTACATATCTGCACGTTTTAGGTTCCCTAGAAGCCAAAAAATACAGGGGGTTTCCAAACCACGGTACGTAACTCCAGGAAGTGATTCCTTAGGCCATTTTAAGAAAAAAAGTTCCTAAGAACATGTGTCTGCAGTTGTCTCGATTCTGAGATACAGGGTGTTAAAGTTAAAAAATCACGTAAAACCATTAGGTGTAGGGATACACATCAAATTCTGAAAAATAAATCCTCGTTATAGATATCAAATTTAGCAATTCCATAGATTTAATAAAGACTACGAATAGTAATACGTCAGAGTACAAATACATTTAAAAAGCCTTGGACTTATTTCAGTAAATCTACTCTTAGGCGGTAAGACAATAAAAAAGTTAGTCACATGCCTTATTTTACCTGTTAAATATGACATTTTTTTAAAATAATGACAGAAAAATGCATTTTTCTTAAAATTTTGAAAAATGGTGAAAGAAAAAGTTCTTTCTTTTTTTACCATTTTTCAGATGTATACGTTTCAGGGTCCCTAAATGCCGAAAAACATGTTTTCTCTCTTTCTTGGTCTGTCGGTCTGTCTGTTCGCCGCATACCTAAAAAACTACTAATCCGATTGACTTTAAGTTTCGGTAAAAAATTAAGAGTCATATGGGGATGATGTGTTAACACTTCGGTAAAAATTAAATATGACCAAACAAAATGGCGGCCTAGTAAAATGTTAAAAAAATATTTCTAAAGAAGTACTTATCCAATTAACCTCAAATTCTGTACAAAAATCGTACATTATGAGAAAATCAACAGTAAAATTTTGGTTCGATTCCAAAATGGCGAAATAAATAGGCGGCTTAATAAAACATTTAAAATTTCAGCCTGAAAAACGACTTAATGGATTGATTTCAAATTTTGCGCACTAATTAATTATGGTAAAAAGATGAACAGGTAAAAATATGGTACGAATTTAAGATGGCGGAACAAAATGGCGGACAAATAAAATGTTTTTGATCATGAAAAAATCACCAAGTTTTACATATCTGCACGTTTTAGGTTCCCTAGATGCCAAAAAATACAGGGGGTTTCCAAACCACGGTACGTAACTCCAGGAAGTGATTCCTTAGGCCATTTTAAGAAAAAAAGTTCCTAAGAACATGTGTCTGCAGTTGTCTCGATTCTGAGATACAAGGTGTTAAAGTTAAAAAAACACGTAAAACCATTAGGTGTAGAGTTACACATCAAATTCTCAAAAATAAATCCTCGTTATAGATATCAAATTTAGCAATTCTATAGATTTAATAGACTACGAATTAGTAATACGTCAGATTACAAACACATTTAAAAAGCCTTGGACTTGTTTCAGTAAATCTACTCTTACCGCCTTGTCAATTATTTGCTAACGCATTTTTAGTTATTACCAGTAAAGTCTGTATCGTATTTTTTTAGTAAAATTTGATTTAGCAAGAAGTTTTCCCGAAAAATAACGACAATAAAGAAGTTAGTCACATGACCTATTTTACCTGTTAAATTTGACATTTTTTTAAAATAATGACAGAAAAATGCATTTTTCTTAAAATTTTGAAAAATGGTAAAAGAATAAGTTCTTTCTTTTTTTTTACCATTTTTCAGATATATACATTTCAGGGTCCCCAAATGCCGAAAAACATGTCTTCTCAATTCCGTCGGTCTGTCTGTTCGCGTGTCAGCTACAAAACTACTAATCCGATTGACTTAAAATTTTGGTAAAAAATTAAGTCATATAGGGATGATATGGTAACATTTTGGTAAAAATCAAATATGACGAAACAAAATGGCGGCTTGTAAAATGTAAAAAAAAATATTTCTTAAGTACTTATCTAATTAACCTCAAATTTTGTACAAAAATCGTACATTGTGAGAAAATCAACTGGTAAAATTTTGGTTCGATTCCAAAATGGCGAAACAAAATGGGGCTTTAATAAAATATTTAAAAATTCAGCCTGAAAAAACTACTTAATGGATTGATTTCAAATTTTGCACAATAATTAACTATGATAAAGAGGTAAACTGGTAAAAATGTGGTACGAATTTAAGTTGGCGTAACAAAATGGCGGCCAAATAAAATGTTTTTGATCATGAAAAAAGCAACAGGATTTACATATCTGCACGTTTTAGGTTCCCTAGATGCCAAAAAAAAAATACCAGCCCATGACCTTCCAGACAATTGGGCAAAACCGATCAGTAAACGACTTTAATTAGAAACCGAAACTTCTCTCGTAATGAATTTTACGTTTTGACAAGGAATAGGATAGGTAACAACACAATTACTAAATCTGTATATTACCAAATAACTATGCCCGGAACTAAATTATTTGACTTTCATGGATAAAAGGAACGCTAATGGAGGTTACGAATAAAGTTAATTATTATTAAGGTGTTTTTTTTTAAATTTTGGAACGACTAATATATAAAATTGCTGTAGATATAACATAAAAATTCAATATTTTTTTCAGGTTTATATAATGGGAGTCGACATCGATAAAACTGACTTACTAAATTCGAAAAAAATCTGGCACCATCAAAGTATATTAAAAATAAAACGCTGTCAAAAACAGGCAATCGTTCGTTTTCATCCAAGGTCCTGTATTACAAACAAAAAGACCCATGGACCCATATGTATATAATTCATACTTACAAACATTCGTAAATGCATTTATGTACTTATAATACCCATATACAAAAGTTAGTTTTTTTTTAGGTATGTGCATACCTTTTGAATTAATATATGCTATTCATAACCAAAATTCTATTAATCCCAGATTAGAGACAGATGGACAGAGAAACATTCACCAGAAACCTCCCCAGACATGAACCCAGTCAAACATGTTTTATTTTTATTAATTATTGCCGTCTTAGGAGGATGGTGGAACCTTCTTTTCTTTCAAGACATAATCAATGAGAAAAAATAACATTTTTTTGCAGCTTTGGATTGTGTTGCAACTTCTTCAAATATAACCCTTTTTAATACGGCGGTAAATACATAGGATATAAATATTTCGTTTATCCTAAAAATATTTAACTTACTTTTTAAGGAATAATTATTTTGTTTTCAAATTAGTTGATTGTTTCCATTTTCCACAATCTATTAATATTTAATATTTTTAAGTTAAGTTAAGTAAGAGGCTCGTCAAATTTACACGCCTCCACATCAGTGGTTGTATTTTGTTACCCTTGTACTAGGTTGTCCTATTAAGATTGGTCACCGTCCATAACAGTAACCTTTGATCATGCAATTATGGGGAAAAATATTTGTAGATATCTTTTTATTTTCTGTTGTTAATAATAAAATGGTAGGGAAAGGTCAAACTTTTTTTCTTTCGGACGTTTATATCTCTGTTTTGGATGAACCGATTACATTGAACTTGGTTTCAAAAAAGCGCTCTTTTTGCTCTTCACGTAGAGCTATTAATTGTACCGTAATGATTGTATTAGCGGTCACTAGATGGCGTTTTTTCGTAATTCTTCGAATAATACGGATTTTCTCAAAAAAATCGAATGGTATATAATTTTTTTTTCATAATATATTGGAGGTTATAAAAGGCATCGAATAATGAAGTAAAAAATCTAGGTCCGTATTTAAATTAAGAAAGTTGATGATGGTCGTCCGAATCCGAAACGTCGGGTTGAAAAACTAAATTCGCCAAGCCTACAATTTTAGAAAAACTAAAAAAAAAACAAGAAATAACTTCGATGGTTTTTCTATCATTTTGATTCTTTCGGTTATAGATAGAGTATGAACCCCTCTACAACCACTGAAAGTTAGAGCAAGATAAATCCATGGCCTAACCCTCAAAATGAGGCATAAAAGGGTGACGCCAGATCAGTCACCTAGTCAGGACCAGTACCGACTTTAACTAATTACCAACCCTAAACTAGAAGAGGGCCACCCCTATTGCCTGCAGCATCGGACACGTGATAATCATCTTTACTACTCCCGGAAATTGCAGGGAGATAAACTGATGAGCACCCTTTCAAACTGAGGCTTAAACTGAGTAAATTCAGAAATTCATTTAATCAGCACCAACAGCGACTTTGTAAATTTACTACCTCTATACCAGAAGAGAGCCACGCTTAATTGTTTTCATTTATCGAAAGGTTTATGAACCTCTAATAGACTCCTAAAGTTTGAGGTGTATAAACCAGTCGTCACCCTTCCAAGCAGAGAGAATTTTACCTTAAGCATTATGACATCTGGCTTGAAACGCACACCTGCGAAGAATAGTATGGGAAACGTCGCAATTGAGGTAGCCACTCTCAAGAGGATGCCCCCAGGGACTCCGATATGGCGCAAGGTCCCCCCGAAATCGAAGAAATATCCAGAGTCGAGTAGTGGAATCAGATGAGCCACCCACCTGGAGCTAACGGAAACAAGCAATAGATCCACTTCTGATTCGGCCTATCTAAGGAAATGGCCGAGTCATGAAATCTCACCCCGATCTCAGACCATTGAGAGAGATGTGGAATTAGCTCATTTCCACCCCCTGAATTTAGATATGGCGCCCAGCGTCCCTAATTTATACATTCCCAAACTCAGGCATGGCACCCAACAGGTATAGAGCTATGCCCAACATCTCCGGCATAACGCCCAACCTGGATATACTCATAGCGCTCTTGGATCGTCTGAATCTCTCCGATCTCATTCAGTGTTTAGATCTCGTGGAGTAAATATCCCTGACTGAAGATGCCTCGTCCATTCGAAGGCGAAACGTCGTATAGTAATTCGACACGGTCTAATCTCAAGAACGATGATTTATTAGTATATAGTTTATTTTACATTTTGTAAAAAGTAGTTTTTTGTTATAATTAGTTTTCTTATCTCTCAACGAATTCTTACTTTTCTCCTAACACAAAATATCATAAAAAAATCTTTTAAAGGAATTAGCTTTCCCTAGATTATAACCTTTCTTCTTTCACATTATTATTAACACTTTCGCACAAAAATATGTCCGAATTTTGTATTGCTGCCCAATAATATGCTTAATGGAAACGGTTTTTACCGGTAACTTTCCATTTGATTTCAATCAACTCTCAGCTAAAGCGATTGAGTAAATGATTTATTACTATTTTCGAAAACACTAACAAAAACAAACGTACCAAGCATTGTACAACAATGTAAATTTTACGATTATTAATTTTGTAATAACAAAATATAACTCACATTTCATTAATTGATAAGTGCTTTTATTGTTGCTTTCAAGTAGCTAATTATTTAACTTTTTTTCAATTATATCCATTAAATAAGAACCACATACGAATTTCGATCTTCCCACACTATTTCACTTCATCAGATTATAATCAAGAAGACTACTGAACAAATGAGTTATTAAAGATATAATAAATCTGGCGAATTTTGTAATGAGAAGGTTTTTAAGGATTCCTAAAAGTTTATTGCTTAATTACAAAATTTCCTGCTAAAAATATTCGTATATCTCACGGGATTGTTATGTCGTTTTCATAACGCTGGTTTTAAATATTAAATGATTGCACATATTCAATATAAGTAAATAAATACGCAATAAAAAGACTGACGATTGACGCAACATGAAGCAGAAGAAACAATAACAACAAATTGGTAAAGTCCTTTCCCCGGAACTTCCCTCGTTATGAATGATTACTTTTATTGGGAAGAGTGAAGTGTAATCCAAGTTAGTTCAGCACAAAGTCACAGTATATATGTGTTACATACACTATCTCTTCATTTTTATTTGGCGCCATTTTGTTACATCATAATGGATTCCTACCAATATGTTTACCATTTCCTTTCCACCTATGCCACACACATTTAATTTTTCTGCAAAATTTTAAATCAATTGAACAAGTTTTTCATACATACATACATACATACATACATAACATAACAACAAGAAGATCGTTAACGAAAACCATTTAATATCTGGGAAATATCTGCGGCCAACGAAGTAGTTAAAGACTGATAATATGGGTATCATGCAGGATATAAAATGTATGTCTCCTGAGGATGCAACAATAAAGTTGCGAAACGTCGAAATTAAAAAAAAAAAATGTTTTTTTTCTACTGGATCCTAACTCCAAATAATACACCACTCTAACATAACAACAAGAGGATCGTTAACGCAAACCATTTAGAAACTTAATATTTGGGAAATATCTGCGGACAAACGAAATATGTAAAGACTGATAATATGAGTTTCATGCTGCATCTAGAATCTACATATGTGTCCTGAAGATGCGACAATAAAGTTGCGAAACGTCGAGTATTTAAAAATAGTCTTATGTTTTTTTTACTGGATCCTCACCCCAAGTAATACACCACCCTAACATAACAACAAAATGATTGTTAACGAAAACCATTTACAAACTTAATATCTGGGTAATATATGCCGAACAACGGAGAAAAAGTACTGGTAATATGGGTTTCATGCAGGATATGTGTCCTGAGGATGCAACAATTAAGTTGCGAAACGTCGGCAATTTTAAAAAATACTTGTTTTTTTTACTGGATCTTAATCCCAAATAATACACCACTAACAAACATTTGTTAACATTGTTCCGCCTTATTGAATTTTTACTAAAATATCAGTCCATCCCCATATGACCTTTAATTTTTGGTCAAAACTTGAAGTCAATCGTGTAAGTAGTATTTAAGCTATGTCGCGAAATGACACACAGACCGACAGACGTACCGACGGAGTTGCTAAAACATGTTTTTTACCATCTAAGGGCGCTAAAATATGAAGATATGTAAATCTTGAAAAAGCGATTTTCTTCACGATTACAAATATTTCTTTGACCGCAATTTTGTTGAATTAGTAACACAGTTCTACTAGTTTAGTCCTATACCACAATTAGTTATGGCACACAATTTGAAATCAATCCATTAAGTAGTTTTTCAGGCTGCATTTTTAAATATTTTATTATACCGACATTGTGTTCCTCCATCTTGGATTCGTACCAAAATTTTACCAGTTGATTCCAACATAATACTTGATGTTTATGCAAAATTTGAAGTAAATTGGATAAGCAGTTTTTTCATAATAATTTTTTTAACCTTTCACTACGCCGCCATTTTGTTTCGCCATTTGGGATTTTTACCAAAATGTTACCAAGTCATCCCCATATGACCCTTAATTTTTGACCAAAATTTAAAGTAAATCGGCTAACTAGTCTTTAAGCTATGCCGCGAACTCACAGACAGACCGACAGACAGACAGACCGACAGACAGACAGACCGACAGACGGACCGACGGAATTGATAAAACATATTTTTTGGCATCTATCGATGCTAAAACGTAAAGATGTGTAAAACCTGAGATGGTGATTTTTTCACGATTACAAACATTTTATTTGGCCGCCATTTGGTTCGGCCATCTTGAATTCGTACCACTATTTTACTAGTTGATCCCTATAACACAATTACTTATAGCACACAATTTGAAATCAAACCATTATGCAGTTTTTTCAGGCTGAATTCTTAAATATTTTGTTATGATGCCCGCCATTTTGTTCTGCCATTTTGGATTCGTACCAACGTTTTACCACTTGATTTCAACATAATACTTGATGTTTTAAAAACTAAAAAGCTTTTTGCAAAAAGATTCTCTGGTTCAGACCGGCAATATAATACATCATAACAAGTGCCAATAAACCATGAGAACACTCAATTGTCATATGTTTGACCCTACAGAAAACGTAATTATCGCAAAATTCCAAGACATGGAAAAAGCGCTTAAAACCGCTTTAAGAATGGTAACCGATCCTAAAAAAAATCTAGATTAAAAATACTGTTGTACAGTTCTTCGGACCTTACAAATTTGTTTTTAAGTGTTTTAATGCGTAAAAAATAAAATAAAATATTGATAGAGCACCCACTTGGCACAATTCCCATTTTTTCTTTAAAATGCCACAAATACATTTTATATTAAGCTCAAGGACAATCCTCAGAAATATATTTAACACAATAAGATAGAACTAAATTATTTTACAGATTCTTTTAATTCAGTTTAATTGTTAGATTGGCATATAACATTTTATTGAATCATCATTTTTTTGTATTCATTACAAATTGAAAACTATTTACAAAACAATTATATTATAAGCACTTATCAGGATTAAATATTTAAAAGGTTATATTTTACGTAATTTTCGATTTGTTATTAGTTAAAGGAGAAAATTGCCGTAACCCTCATAACAATATAGAATAGACTGCATACATTTTACCTTTAAAATTATTTAAAAAAAATTTCATTTACTTAAACATTATTGTTGTTTTGTTCGTCTAGAGGGTGGGGACGAAAAAAATAAAGTACTTATAAGGTGAAGAACTTTTTCTGCCTGTCGAATTTTATTAAGGTGTTTAAATATGTAAAACAAAAAAAGAGGACATATATAATCCCGGCCGGGGGGCCCCCAGATTTTTCAATTGATGCAGTACGTGTTTTATACATGAGTGTGCTTAATGCTAAATCCGCCACTGGATGAAAATGTTAAACAATGATTTATACTGCAGGTGCTGTAATCAGAGCAAGAGGCAGTCCAAATTGATAGAAAGAGGCATTTAAAATTAGAACCGAGGAAAATTACTACCCATCCAGTAAGAGAGCTATGGTAATATGGTTTGTTCGCTAGCTGCTAGGGTTATTCACAATAGACCAATTCTGTTTGTAGTACTTTTGGCAGCTGAAAGGTCGCAGAGAAATTACATGTTAATTATTTGAATCGTTTCTGCGTAGTTTTGAATTTAAGTTGTTTTTAACAGTGTAGAAAACTGAAATTTGTTCTGTTATTAAACATTACCGATGCAATTATGTGGCTCTAGTGCTAGCCAAGTGAAAATTTTTTCAACAAAAGTGGTTTCGTTCTGGAATATTATTATGGATTGCTTAACAATTTTTATTTGAACTAACAAAGGACGACAGCTCGTTTTTATAATATAAAGCACTCCAACGATCTGTCAGTTGATCGTCACCGATCAGCTGCTTTTGACGGCCGTGGGTCAAACAAATCGAATTTTTATACAGGAGTATATGGGACTTTTGTTTTTTTTTACCTTACAATGGCTTCTTTTTTTTGTATTGGAAATAGTGGAAGTAGAGGGATGAGAGACATTATTACTTTTATTTTTCAAAAATTTTCAATTTTAAATATAAAAAAAACGACTGAATGAATTAGGCCCAAGTGTGTACAAAACATTTCATATTAATCATTTATTAAAAAACTAAAATTAATCTGACTATTAATTATGACGATTCTCAATCGAGACTCTGATCAAAGTTATCTCTAATCGTTTTTTGAAAAAGTTATATTATATTTTGTATCTTTAAATATTTCAATGCTGTATTAGTTTTTATGCTTTACCAATATTAACGGGACTTAAATAATTAGCAATATTTGTATGCACCATCTTGAAAGAGATTTTTTTAAAATAATTTTTACCGTTGTGCAACTCTGTAATTCTTTTTTTTTTGTTTGGGAAAGCGAGGTAATCATACTTAAAAGACTCATAGTTCTTAAATTCATCATACAAGTAATACATGTTTTTTTTTACTTTCTATATTAAACTTACGAATTCATCGTATGTGGAATTTTATTACATATTTTAGAAACTAATGTATGCTTTTTAAATTGACACTATCCTAACACGAGTGTGGTAGCTATAGTCTATGGTTTTTTTAATGTATAAATGTATAAGCTACGTATAAAACCATATACAGGGTGATTACTTACTTAAAACCAAGATCTTCCAAAAGTGTCTCTCAGCAAAACCTATTATATTATTTATTAAATTATGAAGGGTGGAAATTCTAGACTCAGGATTACAAGTACGATCAAAGCATGGACTTTCTTTTCAAAACTTGAGTTTCTCGATAACTTCTCAAAAAAATAAGAAGGGAACAAAATGTACTTATTTTTTTGGTGCTCGACGGTATAATCCTGTCCTAGAATGCAAGTATATAATTAAATTATTCCTAGATATAAGTAAGTTTAATTCTAGTAAAGGGTAAAGGTTTCATTACGTTGAAAATAAATTGAATTCCTTTACACTCGTCATCAGGTTTATTGTAAAGATATAACTTTTTATTCTTATTATATTCATTCTGAAAATATTATATATTTTTCACTCTGACATGCATGGACAATTTATTTAAATAAAAACATGTTTGTTATAATAATATACATGTTTTATCTACAAAAAAAAATATATGTACAAAATATTAAACACACAGATTGAACTCGGATTGATCCAAGTTAAACTAACTTGGATATACATAATTTAAATTGAACCACTAGATAACTAAGAAGGTCCATATTTGTGACTGGGGGAGAGTCTTTTGGATTTATACTACAAAATGATCTAATTTTTAATTATAAAAATATTTGGTTTACACCGCTCGGCGACTTCGGCATTGTCACTTCGAAGGTTCAGGATTCACTTGTCATAACTAAGTTTATGGAAGAAAACAATGTTTGTCCTACAGCAGCCATATTGACAGCAGTCAGCTGTTTTGTTGGAACTAATAAATGCATTAATGGTAGCGCAATCAGTTGCAGCCTCGAATATTGAAATGGAAAAAATTAATAAAATTTATAGTAAATAAAAAGTAGTTTATATACTGTATTTTGCATTTTTTTTTATATAATATTATATTTTCAATAATTCATTTAAATGAATGTCAATATATTTCGCTCTTTTGTCAGTAGCACAGCATCCAAATACATTTTTTGTAATTCAAAATAATTGATTCAGCGTTAAGTTTGACGCAACAATGTGATGACTTGGGAAACGAAAACCATACAAGTGGAGAGAAAGTAACTATACGACTATTAGGATGTATAGTGTTAAATATCATATAAACAGTATTACGCCAAATTATTTGATCTCATTTTTTGACCTGCAGATCCCAATCTCTAGTTTTTGTGGAAGATAATATTAGGTTCGTGACTTTTGAACGATTTATTTTCTTTAGAATCATTATGAGTATTTGGAAATGAGGAAGAGATAAGTTAGTAAATAAGTTTTGTCATAATCGTTGTCTTTGTTTGTAGGGACAGTTTAAAAGAGATTTTTATCGTACTGCCTACGGCCGTTGAAAATCTGCCTGTGTTAATCTTTATAAATATCAGTTATCGATCTAAGTATTGAAATCTACATTTTTAAATTATCTAATAATGATTTGCACATACTTATCAGAAGTGCGAAATAAAACAGTATGGTTTGTTTCCTCCTACACTACGTTGTTCGATCGGGGTATGAGAAGATAAAAAAGAAAGCTAAATTCACAATCTAAAAAAAAAACTCGTTTTTAAAATTCAGTCATATATTGTGTAAAGATTGAAAATAATAAATTCTGCAAAATGTCAATTTTAGATAAGGAACCGATTGTATATACGATCGTAGCACAAGGAGTGCACTTCGCATGATTCAAATATACTGGGTACCTTTTTTGGAAAAGATGCTGGAAAGAAAATTTGGTTAAATAGGACATAATTTTGATTTTTTTTTTACCGTAGCAATGTCTTCTTTTGTTTCTGCTGCTACTTTTGATTTTTTATTGGGACACCATATATATGTTTGCATATTTTGATTAGCTGTGACATTCTAAGTACAGGGTGTCCCATTTTGGGTACTTTTGCGCAGTATCTCCCATATTTTTATAGATTGAAAGTTGCGGTTTTCGTGACAATGTGCTACTTTTTCGTAAAACTAAAGATGCCGTTAACAAAATTATCATAGCCGTTTTAGTTTGTTGTTGTTTCAGGCACCCCTCGTATCTCAACTATCAGATAACTTATCGAAAATGTAAAAACTATTTCTTAAATAACTTTTCCCGTAGAACTCAATTCCGGAATTAGTATATAGGGTTAGGTCAAAGAGTTATCGGACCCTACTTGATTATTTTCAATGGAACAACCTGTATATTTATAGACTATAAAATTTGTTTTTTTTTTTACCTTTTCAATAATATATAATAGTATGCACTTTTTCTCAGAAACACGCAAATAAATGACAATTTTCTGAAATTAAATACATAATTTAATAGTAGGCCGTGAATAACAATAATAAACAATTGAAAGTTACATATTGCTAAGGAAGAATTGGATACCTTCCATATAGATATCTTCTTATATAAAAATACCTATAGAGTTTTTTAACAGTAAGTTTGTAACAACAGTTTTATAGCATAAAGTAACAATATAACAAACACAAAAAATAGCATTATTAAAAAAAAAAGAAAAAACACAGTTTTAAAGATGATATTTAAACTAACGACCATTTTCTCTAATGGAAAATTGGCTTTTGTAATTCTTTGAATAACGTTAAAAAGAACTATTGGTCTCATTCGTAGATTTCGAAAGGCTAAATAAATTGCCTCTCGAAGCTCTGCTAAGCTATCATATTGTGTTTTATATATTTCATTTTGTATATAGCCCCATTAAAAATCTAAAATTGAGAGATCTGGAGATCGTGGAGGCCATCTAATAGGTCCATTGGTACCTATCCATCTTTAAGAAAAGCCTAGAGTTGTGACTTGGTGCGCCATCTTGGTGTAGGGAAACAGCATTATAATGGAATATTTTCGAGCAGTTCTGGAATAACTTCCTCAAAAATTTCTAGGTATCTACGTGCTGTAAGAACTCCTTCAAAAATCTTATAAACTATATATCTGCCCAAAATAAAACATGACACCTCCAACACACTCCAAAGTGTTCTTGTTGTGCCCTTTCAAACATTAAATGCTAATTTTTACTATGTCAGTTCCTGGTATTGTGACGATTACAAATTCCTGCACTTAAAAAAAAGCATTCGTCTGACCAGATAACAAGTCTGCCAAATAAATCGTTAGCATAGATTTGTTGCAAATACCACTGGCAAAACAGTGCCCAGCTTGGCATCGGCAGGATGCAAATGCTGCACTATATTAAATTTGTATCGATGATACTTATATTTCTTCAAGATCCTCTGACCGTCAGTTTTTGGCCCACCAATTTCCTTCTCAATTTTTCTACATGGGGACGAAGGTGTTGCTTCTATATATCCCAAAACAATATATCTCTTTTCTTTTCCTGTTCTCTTTGTTGTATGTTTTAGGATGGGGGAGAACAAATGATCCGTGCTCAACTAAATTTGCTTTTAAACGAGCCAATATCTCAAAAAACGGTTGCCTTCTTTCTGGATATCTTACAAGCGAAAACTTATTGATGATAATACAGATTTTCATAGCCATAATAGCTTACTTACCTTTGGAAACATAATTCCATGGCTTCTTCAGAGTTTTCATTACTCTGTATAAAACATACATGACATTTATTTTTGTTTGTTGTCATAAACAATATCCATAGCCTACTATTAAATTATGCATTTAATTTCAAAAAATTGTCTTTTATTTGCGTGGGTCTGAGAAAAAGTGCATACTATTATATATTTTTGAAAAGGTAAAAAAAGAGAAATTTAATGGTCTATAAATATACAGGGTGTTCAATTTAAAAACATAATGTCCGATAACTTTTTGACCTGACCCTGTATACTATTTCCGGCGGAATTTGGTTCTACGGGAAAAGTTATATAAGAAACAGTTTTCACATTTTCGATAAGTTATCTGATACGTTGAGATACGAGTGGTGCCTGAAAATGCAACATTTTCAATTTAGCCCTGTATCTTAAAAACTAAAAGGACTATGAAAATTTTGTTAAGTTAATTTCACGAAAAAGTAGCACCCTATCGCGACAACCTCAACTTTCTCTCTATAAAAATAACGGAAATACCCCGCAAATGTACCCAAAACGGGACACCCTGTACAAATATATGTCATTATGCAATCTAAAGCTATTTTTTATCTAATTTGTATTTTGCAATTTAAAGTGCTGTTATTTAGCTTTCATTCGCTTAACAGACTGGCCAACAAGCCCGGCAGACCTTGTTCTTCCTTTTCCGTCAGATAGCGGGATGAGTTTGCAATCTAATTTTAAGAATATGGGGCGCATTCACCACATCGTCCATGCTACAGAAGAAAAACATATTGATTTTATAGACAAAATACGTAATAAAACAATACAAAAATAGGGTTGAAAGGTCCCGGTAACCAGACGATCATATAAAAAAAAAACATGTAAATTGGCGTATTACAACTCTCTCACTAACTTGTTGGAAAATCCGGTTTAGTGTTTTAAATATATAGATTCCATGAGATGTGGGTTAATATCAATTTTTTAGACCTAGAAAAACAGTAACAGATTAGTCTTGTTTAACCAAAATGTTAAAGATGTTGGTGTCACCACATAATGTCATAACCACTTCCCCTACGTTAGTTTTTCTCGCAGAAATGGAAAGAAAGCGTAAACCGAGTGAAGGAAGATTAGGTAGCAGTTAAAAGTATTATATATTAAGGCAAAAAACAGCAACAACAATGAAGAATTAAAAACACTACGAGGTTAACATCATCAGAAAAAATAACTGGAAAGGATACCCCTGGTGAAATTCGTGCGATTTGACCCCTATAGTTAATTTTCTTTATCAAATACCTTCATATGCATAATATCATATCTATCAATATCTGCGGCTTGAGTAAAAACCTCAACTCTGTTCACCACTATCTCCAATGCTGCAAGCCTCATATTCCCTTCCTAACCGAAATCAAATCATTGCAAAAATGCAACCAATCACATTTTCTTTTCTGGCTACGAACTTCTTCCATCATTTTGCCTGAACCGTGGCATTTGCGCATACGTTCGTAGTAATATATCCTACACAAGATTTCCGAATCTTGAATCAAACAGATGCGATATCCTGTGGCTGAAACTAGCCCTCAGAACTTAACTAAATTTATTTGTCTGCTAAAGTGGATTTCCTAATCTCTGAATTACCTTCCTGTGAAATCATTATCCTTGACGACTTTAACTCCGTAATAAAGAACGGTTAGAGCCTACTAAAACCAATCCCCAAAGTAGAGCCGCAGAAGCCTTTGCAATCAGCAAATATCTTACCAACCTCATCAGAGAACCTACTTACTAGCCAAAATCCATTGGACCTCTTTCTCGCCCAGAACCTTATCACTCTTCCACTTCCGCTCCTCTTTGTTCCTTTGACCACGGTGTAATTATTGTTTCCTGTCCAATACAAATGGGTTTTAATCTACTCTTCCTTCCCTTGAAATGATGTTTGTATCTCTACTAATGATCTTTCCGAAATTTGTTCACACATCTCGAATGTAATCTAGTTAGGTATAGAAGCCTTTATACCACATTTTTTTAGGACTTCAGAACCTCAAAAAATAAACCTTGTTTTTTAAAATCCTGGATGCCAGACTAGAGAAAATCCGTTCTTATAACAATTTTCTTAAAAACCCTACTGCAAAAATCTACAGGTTAAAAACGAGGCACGAAATCATTACAATCGCATAACTGAATGAGCTTTAGACTTCCTCCTTCCATCAGTACCCGCTTTTCTATACAATATGCACGAAATTACCTTCAGGGTTAAAAAGGTACGAACGTATTCTCAAAACACTTAATGCCAAAAAGTCCTCTGGTCTTGATGTTATTCCGGCCGTAGCCTGTTCCCAAAAAAGGATCCAAAACTCTTCCCTCTAAATACATACCCATATCCCTTCTCCCAGTTATGACTAAGTCAATCGAGAAGTATACCAATAACGATCTTTTAAATTTCCTTGAAAATATAAACTTATACACGAGAGGCAATACGGCTTCCTCTATCAAAGATCAACGGCAGATATTCTTACCTTCGTAACCTATAACTGAAATAAATTCATCGAACTCCACGGAGAAACCTAAATTATTGCTATTGGCATATCATATCTTCATCAAACTTTTACCAAATTAACGCAGGCGTTCCACAGGGTTCATTGTTGGCACCTACCCTGTTCCTTCTGCACATCTATGATCTGCTTTTTTCTACCAGCTATGCTGACGATAGCGCACTCCACTTCAATATACAATTTAAGCTTAGAGCAATGATTTTATCCCTAACCGAGGACCTCATTAAAATCGTAGAATGGGGAGCAAAGAACCTTATCCTATTTAACGTCCCCAAGACACAGTCTTGTTTACGATCCCAAGTATCTCTCAATCTCTCAATACTTACACCATTCAAATAAATAATCAAATGCTTGAAGCCGAAGATTCCTTTAGCCTAGTCGGTATCACTTTTCAGAAAAATCTTCGCTGGCATGATCACATAACCTCAAATGCCACAGCATGCGCGAAGAAATTGGGTTTTCTTTTCCGAGCTCGTAAATACTTTTTTTCTGCCAACTTGTTAATAAACGTCCGCTTCGGTTTATTACAAGGGTTTTTACAGACAGGGACGAAACCCAGGTGTGGGGCGTGTCATTTCAGAAAACTGTGTTTTTTTACCTTTCGGCGGGGATATCTCGGAAACTATTAGAGATATGACATTGAATTTGATATGTATCTTTAGAGGAGACGTGGATCTCGAGATATGTTTAAAACATTTTTCTGCACCACCTTTGATACCGAAGAGTTGACCAAACAAGTCAACTTCGATGTAACACGGTGTTTTGGGGCGCTTATATCTCAAAGTTAGCTAACCTAAATTTTCCAAGATACGTTTTTTATAGGAAGTATCTAGGAGAACAAAAACCTAAATGCATCTCTTTAGGAAAAATGGCGAGAACATAGACATTTTTAAGAAAAACTGAAATGTTTCGAAAATTAATTTTCGTCACTTTTTCTTTTTTATAAGAAAATAGGCTTCTGGTCAGAAAACTAATAACGGCACCGGAAAGTGCAAAATGTGTGAAGAGCAACTGGACTATATAGGAAGGTCCTGGATTATATACAGGGGTGCACTAACGAGGTGAAGTTTGCACCAAAGTTCCCAAGAATGGGTACATTTTTTAACATTATCCTGTATTACAAGGAAACTAATATTTTACGGAACAAGTTATTTTTAGGTAGAGCGAGACCAAATTTCGAGTTTATAAGTTTAACGGTTAAATTACTGCAATTTCTTAAAGTTGATAATTTACATTCCAACTTTAACCTCAACCTAACCTAACCTATTTTTTCGAGACCCACAGATGGAGCATTTATTTGGCTACAAAAAAGCTCTAATAACATATCCCTCTAACTATTCAGCAAGTGGGTGAAAATTCGATTTAAAGAAAAAAGTGGACATATCGGTCAAAAATCGATAGGTACCGATCCATATACGACCCGAAATGATAGGTGGCCTTGGCCTAGGATGATAATAAAATTTACAGAGTTATTTGATTAAATTTAAAGAGATAGACATTTTTGAGAAAACTGATTTTCAAATAAAAAAGTAGGCATTTGGTCGGAAAACTGGTTACGGCGCCGGAAATTACTCAAAAAGATACATAAAATGTACGGTTTAGGAAGGGTGTTGGGATATATACAGGGTTGCAATTACGAGGTAAAGTTTGCATAATAAGCATAATTACAGCTCTAAAAAAAATGTTTGTTTTCCTGTAACTTCTGAAGTACTTAAAATTTGTATATACGGTTTTCACAGTTCCATGTAACTTTTAGGGGCATTATTTATTTTTAATTTTTTTGATATTTTAGTGAGGTAATTAAAAAAAAATGGCATGTCAAAAAAAATTATTTTCCCCATAACTTCTGAACTGCATAAAATTTTTAGATACTAGTTTCACAGTTTCTTGTAACTTTTAATGTCGTAATTTCTTTTAGAGAAATATTTTTTCAGCTGTCGAAAAAAAAACGTCTAGTATTCCTAACTTTTAAATAGCTATTTTTTTAAATGAGATTTTTACAGATAAATGTATAGCATGTGTATCCGTAACCGGATGTATCGGACTAGCGGACGTTTGTTAATTAAAAATAGCCGTCAAGGTTATGATAATAGTAAAATAGAATAAAAAATAAGTGTGTAGGATTAGACACGTAAGGTTACGCACACGACTAACACACGGATCCAGAGTCTACAGGGGCAACCTGACCCCTGCCTTGAGTATTGCTCGCATATATGGGGAGCAGCCTCTATTTCAATCCTTAATATCCCTGAGACTCTGTCTAAAGAAGAGCTATTCGCCTGATTAGCTATTCGCCGAATTGTGGCCGATCTGTCTCTGTTTTACAAATTCTAACATGAATTCTGTTCGATGAATTATCATCTATTATGCCCTCCTTAATCATTCCTGCCAAAGAGATACGAGTATTGACCCACATGCATCCCTTCACTCTCTAGCTGTCCCGATTATGGAATGTGTACCAGCAAATGCTTTTCTTTCTTCTCCCGATTTGCAAGTCTTTAAATCCCGCATCAGTAAACTTTCCCTGTCTTTACATTCATACATAATAAACAATATTTTATGAACTTAATTTCTGGAAATTTTGGGGGATTCTAATTTAAACAATGTAATTTATAAAACGAAGTAGATACTTAAGGAGACCGTCTTTAAGCGATTAATATGCTAATAACAACACATTTGACGTTACCTATAACGTATATGGTACTGCGATACAATTACGAAAATCGTGAGAAAGGCACTAATGTTATTGCCCAAATTAGTAACATTTCAGTTCAGTAATATACAAATACGTAACAAATTTAAAGTGAGGAATTAATCACTGGGTTGCGGTATGGGATTTTTAGAGGTATAGTGAACTAAATTTTATTTTCCTATTGCGTATTCTTTTTACCGATACGTTAAGAGGGGAGCGGTATTTGGTTTTCGGTTAATGGCGACATCAATTTAAAGAGAAATTTTCAGTTTAGTCGTTAGTCACATTTTATAGTCTATAATAATAATACGGATATTTCTCAGTACTATTCGAAAATAAAAGAAAACAAAAAAGAAAATATCGAATAAAATGGAGCAAAAAATGGGAAAAACAGTTTTGATATGATATCTTAGATATCAATCAAAATTGTTTTTGTAAGAGTAATTAAATTAAAAGTAAAAAATATTAATAAGGCAAGCACTATAATATAAAAGAAGAGATAATTTTTTTTTAATGACCGCTAAAGTACAATGAAATTTGGCCAACCATAGGCATAATTTTGGCACACAGTAATAGACGTTCAAGACCACATTATGCAAATATCAAAATAATATTATGTTAGCCATATGATTTGGGTGACCACCTCCGATATTTCGCTTTTGGTTAAAAGCTTCTTCAAGAGCATTTATTGTGACTAAAAAAAAGTAAAAACAGTGTTAGTCAATACAAAATGATGTCGGTACCAGGGGCATGAAGTCCATGGAAGCAAGGGAAGCAGTGCTTCCCCAAAAAAAAATTACAAAACAACTTGTAAAATGTAATTTGTCTTACGTTGGAGCTATCGTTGGAGTAGGTTCTTTGTTTGAACGGCTATCCGTGTGTTGTGTGATACGTACGTCGCGTCGTGCATGGTGCGATATGGAAGACAATAATACGGACGTGGATATGCAAATACCGTCAACTTCGACTGTCGGTAATAACGCTGAAAATGTGGAAAATTTAGTAAGAAGAGTGTGTGTGAATGTGGGGCGTGTATCTTAATAATAAAGGGATTTTCAACATTAAACTTCGCTGATAAGCTTCAAATAATTTCCAAAGGAAGGGCAAAACCGCCTATGGAAAATTTAATCACAAAAATGAAAAACTGTATTAGACATTTTTATATTAACAGGGTGTGAAAATATAAGTAAATTATTTTGTTGGCCATGTTTACTTTTCGAAAATGAAAAAGGCCTCTGGAATACAACTGGTTTTTCCGATGTAAACAATTTCCATAAAGCTGTATAAAGGCACATTATGTCCAAAGGGCATTTGCAGGCCGTTATAAAAGAAAAAGTCTTCGGCAAAACCAGAATTGAACACGTCCTTAATAAACAGTTGGAAATTAGTCACCGTCAACACAATGAACTAGTCGATAAAAATAGGCAAATATTAAGAAGACCTATCGATGTTGTTTGTTTTCTCGAACAGCACGAATTGGGATTTAGAGGTCATGACGAAACAAGGGTTTCTTCAAATAGAGGAAATTTTCAAGACTTAGGTACTTACTTTGATGGCTAAATATGATGTTTGCTTAAAAAATCAGTTAAGCAGGAGATTGGCGAGACGCGGCTCATTGCTATTGTTCTGGACGAAACAAATGATATCATTAATTTTAGCCAATTATCTATAGTAATACGCTATGTTAAAACAGACGGAAGTATTCAAGAGCGATTTTTAAGTTTTAAGAATGTGTCCGAAAATCGTACAGCAGATGCATTATGTACCGTAGTTTATAACTTTACTAAAGAAATTAATGGATAGAAAAAATTAGTTGCTCAAAGTTATGATGGAGCTGCAGTGATGGCAGGTCAATCAGGGGGTCTGCAAGCTAAAGTTCGACAAACTTTCCCAAGTGCTGTGTTTATCCACTGTTTTGCTCATAAATTAAATTTAGTTTTATCCCAGTCCATCAACCACATTAAAGAGTGTAATGTACTTTTCGTTACTTTAAGTGGCATGGCTGTTTTTTTTTTCTAAGTCAATAAAACGTACACAAGCTTTGGACTCCATTGTCCACAAACGATTGCCCAAAGTAGCTCCTACTAGGTGGAAATATAATGAAAGACTTGTGTTAACAGTATCTGAAAATCGTGAATCACTGACTGAACTATTTGAGAATATAATAGAAAGTATTGAAACGTGGGACTCAAAAGCAATAAATAGTTCGAGGGGATTTTTGGACTGTTTGAAACGAGATTTTAATTTTAATTATTTGTTGAACATATTTTCAGAAATATTTCCATTCTCGGACAATATTGTTAATATATTACAAACTAAAACAAATTATATTGCCTTTTGTCCTAAAAAAAGTGGATGATTTTAAGTCCATGTTAAGCCAAAAAAAGGGTGACTGACCTATTATGGAAAAAAACGATGACGTTAAGTGTAGAGCCACAAGCCAAGCATCTTCAAACAGATAAGGTGAGAGATGTTCAAACATCATACAGACGCCTCTTTTATGAAACAATCGATCAAATTCAGCAACAAATAAACTATAGATTTAACGGTTTAAATGATTTTAAATTCCTCGAGCTCTGCAATTTTGATGCATTTAAAGGAAAAACTTCTCCAGAAGATGCGTTTAAATCTCTTCTTCTGCATTATGGCCAGTTCTTCGACCGAGTGTTACTGCGATCTGAACTAAAATTGATTTACGAAACTGATGACATTAACGCAAAAAATAAAGCTAAGGAAATAAAACAATTTTTAAAAGACAAGGAGGTGGAAGATGCCTACACCGAAGTGTCGAAATTGTGTGAATAAGTATTGACAATACCTGCCACAAGTTCATCAATAGAACGCAATTTTTCAACATTTAAACGTATAAAAAAATTCGTGAGAAATTCAACGGGGTAGGAGAGACTTTCGCATACATCGCTGTTGTCCATTGAAAATAAACTTCTCCAAAATATGTAGGAGCACCGACGTTTTTATGATGACTTCATTGACGAATTTGCAAAAAATGATCGAAGAATCGAATTACATTACAAATAGGTAAGTTTCTAAAAATTGCTTTCCTTTCTTAAAATTTTATGGTTAAATTTTTCACAGGCGGTTTTGCCCTTCCTTTGGAAATTATTTGAAGCTTATCAGCGAAGTATAATGTTGAAAATCCCTTTATTATTAAGACACACACCACACATTCACACACACTCTTCTTACTAAGTTCTCCAACATTTTCAACGTTATTACCGACAGCCGAAGTTGACGGAATTTGCATATCCACGTCCGTATTATTATCTTCCATATCGCACCATGCACGACGCGACGTACGTATCACACAACACACGGATAGCCGTTCAAACAAAGAACCTTCTCCAACGATAGCCGGTGGAAAGTTCAATAACCTCTGGCTCGATTCACAGGAAATCAAGCATACAAGACTTGGCTGTAGCGAAGCTAGCGTCCCGCATAGGTTCTATTCGATATTCTATTGTGGCTGGGTCGGAGTCAAAGCCACATTTATTATGAGCTTGATAATTAAGATAATATTTTAGCATTTTTAATATAAACTAAATTAATGGTTTCCTATTTCAAAAATTACATTTTAGCAGATGTTTTGCAATTTTTTTTGGGAAGCACTGCTTCCCTTGCTTCCATGGACTCCACGCCCCTGATACTACTGCACGTATAAAGCTGGTTCAACAACTGTTCGAACGTGTTGCAGCAATTTTATGGTATTTAGGTTATGTAAGAAACCAGATAAATATAAAATATACTTCCACCAAAATTTTGCAAGATATCTTGGATGTTGCTGGTCGACATGGAGCTCAACAGATATGCCATATATAATTAACTAAGTAGGTAAGATAAAAAGTTATTGTTTTCCCTTTAAAACCCATCCTGCTGCATACAGATTTTTAGTTTTTGTTAACTTTTTTGTTCTCGTCACCATTTAGATTTTATTAACGTTAACAACTACAATGTTCGCCATTACTTTGTAACCACTTAAAAATTAATTCGAATATAAACGTAAGATCTCATCCACTAGGTGTACTAAAATTGCAGGCTTAAACCAATATGGTCATGTTTCCTTAATTTATTATTTTTGTTAATTTCACAGCGATTAGTTTTTAATTCAAAACTACTTTGAATCTTAAAACTGCTGCATTAATTAGTAAAAAATATACTTTCTAATATAGTAAATAAAACACGTAGGTATAATCCGGAAGATCCTTGTTTAATTTTTAATACTTTTTTGATGTGCAGTAATTTTATAAGACCCTGTATATAAATGTATTTTTTTTGCTTTATATGTTTTTTATTTAGGAAATAGAATTTTGAGAAGAAACAACAATAGTGTATTTAAAATTTTCATTTTATAATTGTTTTTCCGGCTTGTTTTTCCGTAGAAACCCGTAAAAAATATAGTTAAATTGCGTATTTAAACACCTCCTCTTTCAAAAACTGGACAACAAAAGTTTATTTAATTTTGCAGAATAGCTACTAGTATATATAAAAAAATTAGAAAAATTCACCGTGATCCATTTTTAATGGGCGGTGAGCTTGATTCTTTAATATCCTTCTAATAAACATTACTTTTAAGTTTAAGTCTCGGGTTAAACTGAATACTTATTAAACAACCAATATTACCATGCCTCATTTACTCTACCTATTATCTATGGTGAATGTTAAAAAGTCTTGTCGTTAAGTAAAATATTATTTTACTTTTTCTACTTTTTACTGTTAAGTAAAACTAACATTTTTATAATTTTTGACAACCCCGTATATTAAAATTTGATTTTTTCAGCATGGATCATATTTTTTTGCAACCACAACTTTTTACATATATTTTTTGCTAAAATCATTTCATTCCATATGTCAATTGAAATTGTACATACACTTTATATATGTATGTATATATATATATATATATATATATATATATATATATATATATATATATATATATATATATATATATATATATGTATATATTTATATATATATATATATATATATATATATGTTTATATTTATATATATATATATATATATATATATATATATATATATATATATATATATATATATATGTATATATATATATATATATATATATATATATATATATATATATATATATATATATATATATATATATATATATATATATATATATATATATATATATATATATATATATATATATATATATATAACAGAGAAAACCTATTTCCTGACTAGATAGAGCAAAACTGACTTAGGTGTCATGGGCTCATTTCTGAGAAATGTTTAATGGCAAAAACCGCCTGATACACACAGATATATATATATATATATATATATATATATATATATATATATATATATATATATATATATATATATATATATATATATATATATAGTCTGGTGTAATTATTGCGTTTTGGTGTTATCTTTATAAAGTTGTGTTAGGTTGCTGACAAAATATGTTTGAGAATTATGAAAAGTATGATATGTTAAAATGTTACATATTATCTAACGAAGTTCCTGAAGCAGCTAGTGAATTATATTTTAATACATTTCCCGAGCGACGTCAACCGGATAACCGAATTTATCAAACATTAAAAAGTAATTTAGTAAATTACGGAAGTTTTAAAAAGTTAAGAACAAGACATTATGAACTAAAGGAAGAAAAGGAAATCCAGCAGCTAAATATAATTGGTGAGGTATTAGATCATCCTATATATATATATATATATATATATATATATATATATATATATATATATATATATATATATATATATATATATACTGAAAATCCACACGTAGTTGTGCAACAAGACCGGCAAGGTCGGTGTGGATTCAATATATATATATTATTTGTGGGACCTTATTTTTACGATGGAAATTTAACTGCAGATGATTATGTAAATATTTTCCGCATATATATTGTCCCTTTGTTGGAAGACATACCTTTAGCTGATGCCAGAAATATCTACTATCAACAAGATCCCCCGCACAATGCAAGGATCACAACTGATCTTTTAAACTTCGAATTTCGAGAAAATTTTTTAGGTCCTGTGACTTAACTCCCGTTGTGATATTTAAAGGAAGTAAGCATTTGATATTAGCCCAGTTGAACTAATAAATAGTTGCAACTCGGTACGCAAAAGATGCTTAGTTTGTATTCAACAGGGAGGGGCTCAATTTGAACAACTTCTCTAAATATATTTATCAGAAACCTATCTAACTAAATACCTTGATTTTCATAATTATTTTTTATTTTCACTTGTAGCTGTAAATAGTAGTTTAGTTTGTTAATTTTGTTTAACTTTGCTATGTAAACAAAAAAAAATAAAAAAAATTAATAATAAATAAGTTAGCTAGTGTTATTTAAAGTTGTGTTTAAGTTGCTAACAAACTATAAATCTTAACAATACATAATTGAGATATTGTCATCACAAATCAAAGCCTACTTCGATGTAAACCAAAAACACCTAATATTTTCGTTATTTTTGAAAATAAGTACCTACAACTTTATATCACTGAAAAGGGCTAAACGCGAGCATTTTTTATAATTTATAGCCATCTATGATTTCCATTTGAAAAAAAAAAGTTTTGTATATTATGATAAAACGGACAACTATAGAAAAAATACGCCACTATTGCACATAAAAAAGTGCCTTTATGTCTTTGCAGAATGTTAATATCCGCAAAATAAAAAAGTTATGAAAAACGCCCTATATCTCAGTTGGCAGTGAAAATATCGGCAGGCGGTTTTTGCCATTAAACATTTCTCAGAAATCGAGTCCATGACACCTAATATATATATATATATATATATATATATATATATATATATATATATATATATATATATATACAAAGATGTGAAGCTAATAAAAACGTGCTAAAAGCATAATGTACATTTAATATTTTTGAAAGGGTAGCCATTTTGTGGGCTAAGGGAGGCTACAATTCTTGCGACGACAGTATATATAATAAAACATTTATTATTTATTGTAATTTGAAAAGTAAGTATTATGTAGTTCAGTTTGTATGCTTTTATTTAAATCACACTGTAAATATTGCTATTTAGTTATTTTACGAAACCCGGGACTTTAAACGCTAAAGGTGTTAATGAACGGATCATAAAATCAGATTTAGATTGCAGATAGCCAAAAGATTTATTGCAAAAGACCATCAAATGATAGAAAAGTATCCACAAGGTAATTTAACATTTACGAATTCTATGTTATCTCGATTAATCTCCCTTACTCGAAAAAGGTTACCACATTAGATCATTCTGGTTATATTTTAAGACTGACCAAGGCGTCTCGAACAGTAATTACAGCTTGATTAACATGAACATCTGTGCAATTATTGTGTTCAATGAAATGTTCGGTATTTTTGTATAATAAAAAGAATTGTTAGGAAATAAAAATATTGCACTAAATGTTTAAAATAATTTGGTCAACAATAAATTCACAAAATTATGATAAAAAACCTTAGTATTTAGTATCTACCTCCAAAACCCCAGTAGACAGAAAACTAAAATTTGGGAATTTATCGAGACTAAAATGCCTGAATGTAGTGGTACAGGGTGCCCCATTTTTTATATAGATATTCAATATATTGCATTTTCAGGTATCCCTTCTTCTCATAAAGATAAAAACGGATTGTTTTAATACTTTTTACGTTAAATCCAGTGGCGCAGTCAATTCTGTTCTAAATTTTACTGTTTTTGAAATATTAACCAAGGCTTGTTTTTTGACACCCTGTATATTTGTCAAGAAATTAACTTGTCTTTTTATAAGCTTCTCAAAAATATATAACAGTATGGGTCTATTTTAACAAACAAAAACAAAAATCCTAATTTTCATAATTCGGTTTCAAAGAGTTTGGAGTAGGCCATGCAAAACAATGCTGCTTTTTTGTTTACTTGGATGCAAGTGACAGTTTCCAAATTTTGTTCTATGCTGTGTCATTACTGTCTTATTTACATACATTGTATGTTTTATTGTTAGTTTTAAGTGTTTATTTTTGTGTAGAAATATATTTGTGCTTAGGGCAGAAAATCAAACTTTCGAAAATTTTGAGAAAAACGATACATCAGCTGGTTTTGTATTGTAACGAAAATATTGACGGGGCATCTGTCATGTATTTTAACAGGTAAATAGTTGATTTTAAGTATGTTTAAATACTATCGCTTAATTTTTATTTAGATAATCGTTTCGGTTAAGAGACCTCGTTCAATAACATATAACAAATAAAATCGGGAGGTTGAGGAAATCACAGTTTTGACTCTAATGCAGAACTTTAAACTACAAACTCCTGTAGAGCCAGTGAAAAGAACGTAGGGATTCCGAAAACAAAAGTTCCAAAAATTCTAAAAAAAAAACACAAATATCTCCTCTCTCTCTCTCTCCTCCTCTATAAATTTGGGCTTCTGCAATTCGTATCGAGAAAGTTGTGATATGGTGAGAGAGTTTGAAATGAAGGTTATATGATCAGAAGAAGCACATTTTAGTAATCCTGGTGTACTTAATAGGCACAATAGCAGATTCTGGTCCCAGGAAAACCAACGCCAAATATTTCCCAGAAAACAGCAGGGCAGGTGTGGTGTGAATGTGTCTTGCTTCATATTAGGAACACAGATGTGGTTTTTCTTCTATTAAAATAAACCTTTTATTCCATTTACCTATTATTACATCGTTAACAGCAATCATTTGATCCTTTACCATAATTATTTCTAAATATAGTATATTTGTCTTATTTTTTGTTTTATTTGTCACTTTTTGTTCTTCAATTTCAGCTCCAATCGGGCTTTCCTTCTTGAAACTTATATGTTTTTTGTTTCTTCTTTTCATATAATACATATACATATAATTTTCTTTTACGTAAAAACAGATATCTTCGTAGCTTAAAGATTGCACGTGTTTTATATTGCTTAAATTAATTAGCACCTCATCAGATAACCGCTGCAAACACCCGCAAGAGTGGTATTGACTACAGGTCGCAGGGGAAAAGACTCCAGCTCGATCGAGATAATATAAATCGGATGGAAGGTTACTGGGCCAGAGTTTTATTTTTAATGAGTCCAGGTTTCTAGTATGCGATATTCTAATAAGCAATATTCAGTATGCAGACTTAAAAGAGATCGATATGCTCAAAACAATATACTTTCCAGAGTGAGGTTTCACCTAAATGTGTCTTACTTCATATTAGGAACACAAATAAAATTTTTCAACAGGACGGATCTGCTGCATACAATTCTCATATAGCGAGGTTATTTCTGGACAGTAATTTTACCAATCAAAGGTTAAGATGGCCCCCTAGGTTCACAGACTTGTCGATATTGGATTTCTTTCTATGGGGATATCAGGAGAATAAAATTTACAAAGTTCATATGATAATATTCAAGATTCAGGAAACGCAATGACAGAAAGTTTACTTACAAAATCATCCCGTTTTTTTACTTAATTCCTTAAAACGTTGTTACGACTTTCAAAGTTGGTTTTTGCTGATAGGTTTATTGGATAATAATTATTTATTAATGTTTTTCCTTTTGTTACTTTTTACACTTTTTTATGCAAAAATATCAATAGGTATATTGACAAATAGCTATTATTAAATAATTTTCTTAACTTATTTTTAGCATATAGATACTGCTTAAGACTTTAAACAAAAATCAGCATTGTTTTGCATGCCTACTGCATAATTTTGAACACGAATTATGAAAATTAAAATTTTTGTTTAGTAAAATAGACTCATACTGTTATATATTTTTGAGAAGCTTGTAAAAAGACAAATTAAGTTTTGACAAATATACAGAGTATCCCATTTAATAAAACCAAGCATTGGTTAATATTTCAAAAACAGCAATGTTTAAAAAAACTGACTCCGCCACTGGATTCCACGTAAAAAGGTCTAAAAGGATTCGTTTTTCTCTTTTTGTCAAGTTGTCAAATAAATGAGATAGAAGGGGCACCTGAAAATGCAATTTTTTCAGTATCGCCCTGTAGCTCGAAAACTAAGAGGGCAATGACTATTTTGTTTGCCGTATCTTTCGTTTTACGTAGCTCAATTTCGCGAAGACCGCAAGTTTCTATCTCTAAAAATAAGCGAGATTATTACATATTACATAACATAAACTTTTTTGGGACTATAGGGTGCTCCATGTTAAAAATAGGTATTCAAAAAAATTGTAAAAAATGCAGTTTTCTGCATGTTTACCATGTCATTTTTATCCATCGAATTCCGAGAGATTGCTCTTATAGTACATATTTAAAACATTTCATAGTCTTGAATCAAAATATAAATGTCTTTAAATATATGCCAGTATAGCGGAGAAAACGAAGCTTGAGATATTTGAGATTTTTAATCCTAGAGGCAAATCGTAAATCAGTAAATTGGATTTAGCCGTTCATTTCCCTCGTTATGAATCGACTTTAACATAGAAAGTGATGACAGATACTAATATGTACATATATAAATTTTGTTATCATCAGTGGCGGCTCGCTAGGGGACGCGGGTGAAGCGCCGCTTCACCTACATTTTCCAATCAATTTACTTAAAAATAAAAATATTTTCATTATAAAAATGCAGTATGTTTTATATAAATTCACATTATTTTCTATCAAAACTAGTGGGTTATATACTCAAAAAATTATGACTTAAAAACATAGCGCGCTGAGCACCTTTTCATAAGATCGACCGTTGAGAAGCAGTAACAAATTCCGCATCAGACTCCTCCCGCACGCCGGCTTTCGCGCTTAGATTTGTTTACAGCAGTTGCTATGGCAACGCAATGGTGAATATCCGTCAGTCAAATAGAGATGGGAGCGGCATAAAATGCTGCTGCAGGATGCAGACGCTTGTTCGTTTGTTATAGAATTAATGTAAATTAGTGCGCTCGGATCATCGGAGGCGGAAGCAGTTTTGTATCGATTAAATCGAATCGAAATTTACTTTAAGATATAGGTATTTTTTAAGAACAAAAAATATATTTAAAATCTTATAAATTCATATTATTTCCCCTAAGAATTAAAAAACGCTCCAAAGCTATGGATAATTAACATCATAAAAAGGTTAAAAAAATAGCCATTTTGGGCGTTCCACCCCGAAAAATTGCGCCGTGCTGTCCACCTAGCTACCTGCGCTTCACCCGTTCTTATATCCACGACCCGCCACTGGTTATTGTCCGCTTTTTTTATAAAAAAGCATTTATTACTAAGGTTAGCGTTCTTTACAGATTTCTTTTACCCAGATAGTTCACTGTTTGGTATGTTTGATAGCGAAACAATATGGCGGCCTAATAAAATATTTAAAAAATCGGCCTGAAAAACTACGTATCAAATTAATTTCAAATTTTATGTAAGCATTAATCGTGATATAGAGATAAACTTGTTAAGTTGTGATATAAATTTAAGATGGTGAAACAAAATGGCGGCCAAATTATTTTTACTTCCGTCGTAAAAGCGAAGTATTGTAATCGTGAATCGAAAAACATGTTTTCTCAATTCCGTTGAACTGTCTGTCGGTCCATCTGTTCGCGGCATAACTCAAAAATTACTTACCAATGTATCTCAAATTTTGCACAAAAATCAAGTATTTTGTAGGAATCAACTGATAAAATTTTGCTACGATTCCAAAATGGCGTCCTAATAAAATATTTACAAATTCAGCCTAAAAAACTGTTTAATGGACTGCATTCAAACGGTGTGCCATAACTAATGGTGGCACAGAGAAGAGTTAGTAAAACTGTGGTTCCAATTCAAGATGGCTGAACAAAATGACGGACAAATAAAATATTTATAATAGTGACAAAAATCACCTTCTCAGGTTTTACATATTTTTAGGTTTTAGTGTCAGTAGATGCCAAAAAATATTTTTATCAATTCCGTCGGTCAGTGCGCGGCATAGCTTAAAAACTACTCATCAGAGTGACTTTTAGTCAAAAATTAAGGGTTATATGGGTATGACCTGATAATATTTTGGTTAAAATCGAATATGCCGGAACAAGATGAAGGCCTAGAGAAACGTTAGAAAAATTATTACTAAAACAACTAATTATCAAATTTCCTCAAATTTTGCAGAAAAAACAGGTATTACATAGGAATGAACTGGCAGTATGTTGATATGAATATAAGATAGCAGTATAAAATGGCGGCCTAATAAAATATTTAAAAAATCGGCCTGAGAAAAACACTCATTAGATTAATTTCAAAATGCATACAAGGATTAAGTCTCATATAGAGATAAACTGGGAAAGTTGTGGTACGAATTCAATATGGCGGAACAAAATGGCGCCCAAATAATTTTTTTTTTATCAAGACAAAAAAATTATTAATCAATTGATTGTGATATAGGGATAAACTGATACGAATTCAACACGTATGGCGTGTTTGAAAAGATAATATATGTGTGATATTAAATGACTATGTACTGAACTAAGTTGGGTCACACTTCACTATTTCTAATAAAAGGAAAGATTCATAACGAGGGAAGTTCCGGGAAATGGAAATTTACCGATTTTTTTTATTTAAATTCTTAACATACATCGATGGACCGATAGTATATGTATGTACGTACCCATGTGTCAAATAATGTATGTATAAATGTACTCATTTGTTCTGGACTTAATGACCTTGCGACAAATAAAGGTTGTGGAAATAGAACCATATTCCTTTTAATCTGTTTTAGGGTTGAATATGTAAATAAAAAAGCCTAAGCATAAAAAGGTTGATGTATTTGAGAAAATGGAATCTCTTCAGACCAGATTCCTAGTTTACGTAGTGAGTAGAATACGTTTTTTTTTTAAAGATCACTTTTCAATGACCTTGAATAACAAAAACAGCAGTTTAGTCCAAATAAAAACTAATTTACACATTGAATGTCAAACAACCAAAACATATAAAGGTAAAAACATACATATATAATGAATATCAAGAGAAATAACTTAAACAGCTAAAATGGCATGTATATGGAACTTCCCACGTGAACATCTCCTTCGCCAATTTACCCATTTTATTACGTTTTTTATATTCTCTTCACTCTCTTCTCACTCCTCTTCTATGTCAGACATGCAAATAATCTTTAAAATCTTGTTTTAATCGCCAACTCGAACTTGTTGAATGCATTATTTACAGACACAGTTCATTTACACGCTGAGCATTGTCATAATACTATGCTAAAACTTTCATTTTTCACTAACACAAATGGCAATAATTTCATTACATACAACACATGTCTGAAATTCAAATAATAGGATAACACCGAATTAACTTACTACATGAGAATTTCGGAAACACAATGTATTGAATTCTTTGTTAATTTTTTTAAAAGTTAAGTAAAAGGTATGCTATTAAAATAATTACTCTTGAATGAGTTGAATGAATTACCAAGGAGGTTTAAAAAGGTGTAACATGAGTTATAAAACTAAAAAATAGAACTTGTGATTTTTAATATTAAATAATGGTATGAGTGTAATATTTTAGCTATTTAAATTTTCTCTCTATTTATGAATTGGAACATTTAGATAAAGGGATGTGTCGAGCAGAACATGGGTCTTTTTTGTCTTAACCTATTTCTGAAATTTGGATCCAGAAGGACGAGATTATGGAAGACCCTAAATATTAATCAACAATGAATAGAGGAATCGTTGGTCATATCGACATGGCAGTAAACCTTAATCTGGTGCAGTCTAGGGGGGGAGGCAAGCCGAATATCAGCCCGTAGCGGCAAATTTGGGGAGCGGTAGTTTTCAATATCAAGGCGAGACAAAAAAACTTTCAAGAGCTTCTTAACAGAGATTTTAAAATTTAAACATAAGAAGGTGGTGTTACAAGAATGGGGTAAAACCTAGTAATGCAAATTTAAATATGAAAATATAAATTAAAGTAATTATTACATAGGATAATTCTACGCACTTCAGGTTGTTGAAAGACTTTTCAGCCACTTTAGAACTTTTTCCCATATTATCCTATACATCAGGTACGTGGACTTAAGTAACATTTGAATAACTTGTTAAAAAGAGGTATATTCACAAAAATTGTAAAAAATGCAGTTTTCTGCAAGTTTGCTGTAGTACATATTTAAAACATTCCATAGTTTTGATTAAAACATAAATGTCTTTAAATATATGCCAATTTAGCGGAGAAAACGAAGCCTGAGATATTTGAGATTTTTACCCATAGAGGCAAATCGTAAATCAGTAAATTGGATTTAGCCGTTTTCCCTCGTTATGAATCCAGTTTAACATAGAAAGTAAAACATGACACATAGTAATATGTACATATCGTCCCCTATCTCACGTACTGGCGTAACTCGCATTTTATAAATTTTTCAGGAGAGAAGAAAATAAAAAATTACTTGTATTAAACTTGTTGTAGTTTTGATGAGAAATTCTGAGGTTATAGGGCATTTATACATATGTATTATCTTATTTCATTGGTTGAGAGCTAATGTTCTTTTAGTTTTTGAGTTTTTTGAAAAACCTGTAGATACGTCATTTTGTGAGATTTTCTTTTATTGACATATTAAATACGTCATATAATACAGTTTTGTAAGTGAGATTATTATTATTAAAGTAAACATCAGGTAGTTCGGGTAAATTGTATTTTAATCAAAATTTGAAGTAAGGACATATATATTTTCACATGTCTGTTAACAAATCTAATATTGGTAACCATTTTGTACACAAAATATATCAATCAACTTTAAACTAAGAACGCCAATGCTATAATAAAATGTCTGTTTCATGCAATATCAGGTGGTAACGAGAAATAAAACTGCTGGATTTCCGGTTGTCTTATGACAGGTGTAAGTCCTGAGCACAGCGCAATAAGTATTTATTTTTTGAGATCTTTCGAGGCTGTTTTGGCACTGTTTAAAGTAGAAATCCAAAGACTACCTCTAAATCTCTTTAGGGTAATACCATCGTATTAATCCTGGTCATGAACGTTTTTCAAAAAAAAATTCATTTGTTCATTCTTTTAACCATTATTTCCATAATGTTGGTCATTTTATGTTTTTGCCAGTAACGGTTTCTCTAACACTTAAAATGCTAAGCTCTTTTGACAGCAATTTTTTGCCAGTACCGCTTTCTCTAGCACTTAAAATGCTAAGCTCTTTTGACAACAATTTAAAATCGGTATGTTTCATTACTATGACCTTATAGGGATGTTTTCTTCATGCTAATTTAATAATAGGGTATCGCTGAGATGGAATAAAAATATCGCCGTCATTAGATATTTTTTTTACATTTTGCCCGTGGTTCGTCTCGAAAAATCGCAAAGAAATTTCTCCGATGCTGTCCAGTTTTGATAAAGAATAAAGTAAAGTTGCAGCAATAGTGCTGTTTTTGTTCTGTCCATAGCAGCCATCAGCAAATAAACAGAAACTTGACTTTTGGTGATAAAACTTTAAACAGGCATTATTTCCAAACAAAACAAAAACAATCTTTACTGGCTACATCATAAAAAGTAAAATTAAAAGTTGACAGTCAGGATTTATAAAAAATGGCGCTTTCTTTCGAGATTGGGACGTAGGCAACTTGTTCCAAATCAAAAACACCGCATAATGTTTTTGTATCTTCTGTTGTCTGCTGTTTGCATGCTGCTTTCCTTTGTCGAGATGCCGTTTTTTTAACAATGTGTGAATCGTATCGGATTTTCAGCTTTTCTTAAGCTTGCGCATCTCCTTTTAAATACGTAAGACAAAGAAAACATTGGTCTTTTTTTGGAGACAAAAAGGATACATTTTGCTCTTTAAAAACTGCTGTATGTATGCTACATTTAAGTATACTTCCTTGCGACTGAAGATCTTCAAGAAACCTAAAAACGTTTTAGGAAAGGAGAGGTCTGGGTGGAGATCCATCTGTGTGATTCAACTTTTGGAAATCTATTAATATGCTTCTTAATTTTGAATCTTATATTTACCTCCATCTCCTTAGTTTCCTTTCTTCTTTTTCGGCCACCCCTCTTATCCTTTTCCATTACACCGTTTGTTTATTTTAATCAGCGCAGTTCCACACATTCTTTCACTGATACCAAAAGTCAATAGATGTCTATGGTTAGAGTGTAAGGTATGGTCTTCGAGATGTGTCTTTCTTTGTGGTCTTTCTTAGTATATCCGTAACATTCATGTGACGAGCTACAAACTCTCTTTGTGAATCCAGATTTCCAACCACAATTAACTAAATTTTGAGGTTAGAGTTTGTCGCTGCATGACCGCGTGTACTGTAGATGCGTCAACTCTCTTTTTCAAGAGTAGGGAAGTCTCAAGTGGTGTAACTCATTTTTTCGATTTTTGCCTTGTTACGTCTTTACTTGAGATAGGGGACGATATATAAATTGTGTTATCTTCGACTTTTTTTTATAAAAAAGCATTCATTACTGACGTTACTGTTTTTTACCGATTTCTTTTACCCAAATAGGCCGAAGTTCACTTACAATGAATCCTTTATTTTAACAAGGAAAGTGAAATATTTTTATACGTCGTTATCACTAAGTAACAACATGGCGAACTAAATTGTTTATGTTCCAGTTTCTCTGCTAAAAAGGGAGATTTAAAGTGAAGGAAGTTATTTCCCTCGTAAAAGGAAAGTATTGTAATCGTGAAAAAAATTACCCTCCGATATTTTTTCAGATCTTCAAGTTTCAGGGTCCTTAGATGCCGAAAAACATGTTTCCTCAAAAATGAAGTGTCATGTAGGGATGATCTGGTAATTTTTTGGTAAAAACCAGTATGGCGAAACAAAATGTCGGGCTAATGAAATGTTAAAAAATTGTTATTAAAAAACGACTTATCCAGTTTATCTCAAATATTACAAAAAAAACCTGCTAAATGGATTAATTCCAAATTGTGTGCCATAACCAAATGCGGTATAGGAATCAACTATAAAAACAAAACATTAAGGGTTATATGGGGAAGATTTGGAAATATTTTGGTAAAAATCTAGTACGGCGGCCTAGTGAAGCGTTTAAAAAAATTATTACTAAAAAAGTAATTATCAAGTTTGTCTCAAATTTTGCACAAAAATCAAGCGTTATGTAGGAATAAAGTGGTAACATTTTTAAAAAAATCAACGTAAAAAATCTTTTTATTTTATTGGCTTTAAATTTTGCAGAGAAAATAAATTTGACAAAAAATTACTTATTCAATTTATTTTAAATTATACCCAAAAATCAAGTGTGGAACCGGTAAAAATTGGTACAATATTGGTAAGAATTCAATTTGGTGGAATAAAACGGTGTCCAATATAAATATTTGAAAAGACAGTATATATGTGTTACAAAGTGACTAAGTACCGAACTAAATTAATTCATAGATCACTATTCCTAAGAAAAGAAAAGATTCACAACGGGGGAAGTGATTTATTTATTACTCTAAAACAATTGCATATTTATGTGCATATTTTCATATTTTTCAAAACATATTCACATACATATTTTCTTATTTTCAAATGCATAATTATCCTAAGCAAACCTATTGGTTTTAATATTTTTAAGCAAGTAGACTTGCGCTATTGGCAACACCGCATCATATCTTGCTGCATGCAAGCTTATTAGACGACTGAATAGCCACAGAAACAATTGAGGTGATGAATTTATGCAACTATCTTTATGTGATTACAGAAAATATAGCCTGCGGTTGGTTATATTTTCTGTCAGGCTGTATTGTCTGTGGTATTAGCTCTCTTTGCTAGCACTGATTATTGTTTTGACTCCGCGCAAGGAAATTATCCTGAATCGTATTGTAAAAAAATAAATAATTTATTCTTCACTAATCGCTTCAAATTTTAAAATTTGCGATTAATTTAAACTTCATGACCAAAGATCCTTCAACAAAACGGCGTTGCGTGTCGTGCCGCCGTTTTTTGGTCAAGTTCAGCAATAATGGGAAAAATCGTTTTGAACGACCACGGATTCTCTTTAATCATCGATGTTTTACTGTGATTATATTCGGTATTTAACCTTAATTTCTTTATCTAGTCAATTTTCGATTTGTTGCGATACCTGTGTTGTTTGTTGTTTGAAGAACTGTTATTAAATAAATATAAATAGTAATAGGCTATAGATTTTTTTTTACTTTGTTCGCATTTATGGTTGTTTCCAGTTTCAAGTATTAACAGTTGGTACAATATTGATAATTAAAAAATAAGATATGATACGTTTTGCTATAAGTCAACAGGTTTTGCAGTTTCTCAAAGACCTTAATTTTCAAACTGAGTACAAAACTAATCCAAAATTTTACTTATAATTCAGACATTTAATAAAAATTTATTATATTTTTTTGAAACTGGTTTAATATTTATATCTCTAAAAATTACTTAAATATTTTCCAAATTTCCCTGTGGCTGGACGAATATTTTTACTTATTATTATATTATTAATTGTAATCGTGAAAAAAATACTCTTCGAGATTGCATCTTAGGGTAGGGGAGAAGGGGGCACAGAGGACCGCTGGGGCACAAAGGTCCGCTCGATTTATTCTGATATACGTGGCTCCATCTTTTAAATGTTGTTAAAAATAGCAAGCTAGCGGTGTATTTTTATATTTCTGACAGTTACAGCAATGTAGTGTGCAGGTCGCAGCAAACAAAACATTGGTTTTTAAGGTAAGCCATGCTAAATTTTATAGTTTTGTCAAGTGTGATTATTGCGTTATTATGCGTGTATTGTTATTTCTTATTAAAATAAAACACAACTTTTTTACTTAAAAACAAGTTGGTTAACTCAGGTGTAAACAAACATTCAGTGGAGTGGCGGGAAATTTAAATTTATTTTCTGCAACTGGGGCACAAAGGACCGCTTATGGTCCTCTGTGCCCCAAAGCAGTATGTTGTGGCTTAAATATGAATTTAAGTGTCTTAGAATTATTTCAATTATGTGATGTGTGTATATTATCATAAAAAATATTGTTTTTAGATGGTACGTAACTACGTAAAGAAAAAACCCAAGCCTTCGTGGGCAGAAGAAAATATGACCAGGGCACTGGAAATGATCAACCGAAACGACATTTCAGTTCGACAAGCAGCTCAATGTTTTAAGATCAAGACCTGTATTTTCGAAAAAATAATGAAATGATGCCAAAGACACCAAGAAATGATCATTTTAAACAAGTGTTTACTGACCAACAAGAAACTGAAAGTGGAGCATATACTAGATGATTTTATGGAATAACCCCTCTCGATGCTCGTCGATTTGCATTTGAGCTGGCAGAAAATATGGGCTTGAAACATCCATTTAATAAGAATGCCAAATTAGCTGGTAGTGACTGGTTGGCGGGGTTTAAAAAACGAAATCCTCAACTTTCTATTAGAGCTCCCGAAGCCACAGGCATAGCACGAGCTGCAGGATTTAATAAGCCCCAGGTTCAAAAATTTTTTGATGTTGTACGATCAGTTTTAGAGAAGAGCAATATTCATCCAGGCCAAATATATAATATTGATGAGACTGGGATTAATTCAGTGCCTGTACCCAGAAAAATTCTAGCTAAAAAAGGAAAAAAGCAGGTTGGGCAGATAGTGAGCACTGAACGTGGGTTTAATGTAACTGCAGTTTGTGGGATTTCAGCTGCAGGATCTTACGCCCCTCCGTTTTTTCTTTTTCCTCGACAGCGAATGAACCAATTATTTATGAAAGGATGTTCGCCGGGTGCAGATGGCTATGCAAATGGTTCTGGATGGATGGATTCCGATCATTTCGTCAAGTATTTAGATCACTTTATTAACCACGTGGAACCCGGTCCCGATAAGAAAATATTATTAATTCTTGACAATCACAATAGTCATAGAACGCTTGCCGCAATAAATAAAGCAAGAGAAAATAATATTATAATGGTCTCTCTCCCGCCCCACACCAGTCATCGCCTGCAACCCCTTGACTGCACGGTGTTTGGGTCTTTACAACATCAGTATGCAAAGGAGTGTGATTTATGGCACACTAATAACCCTGGATCCCGTGTGTCATTATATGATATCATAGAAATATTTTCAGAGGCATTTCTTCATGCTGCCACCTTGGAAAAAGCCATAAAGGGTTTTCAAACGACAGGAATTTATCCATTCAATAATGAAATATTTCCTGACGAATGTTTTCTGCCCGCTGAAGTTACAGACGTCCCGGTACAGCAAGAAACCGAGAGGCCTATCGCTGCCGAAAATGTTTCAGATGAGGATGATCACCAACCTGAACCTCTAAGCTTATTCAAAGAACCACAACCGAGCTGCAACAAAACTCAAAACCCACAGAAGGGAAGCTGAGCTCAGCATGCTGAAGAATTAACAAGTTCCCCATTTAAGGACCAGCTTGTGGCCAAAGAAGCAGAAAAAAAACAAAATACCAAAAGTGTAAAATGAAAACTTACTAAAAATGTAGAAGAAAAGTCCAATATTACAAAAAAGAAAACCGCGCACAAAAAAGTGGTGGAAGTTTCAAGTAGCGATAGTGAAGAATAAGACACTTACATCATATGCATTTATTGTCCGAGTAGGTATGGCGAATCAAGGGAAGGGGAGGGATGGATTCAATGTCAGAATTGCAAAGGTTGGGCATATGACGCTTGCGCAGGAGTGGATGCAGAATTTATTTGTCTGAAATGTTCTTAAATATATTATTAAAAATAATATTTTTTGTTAGCTGTTAAGCTGCTATAAACGATTTTTGCAACCCATCAGTCTTTTTGTAAAAATCCTATTCAAATATTGTTTATTCAATGCATGATTCCAACACCCCGTACTAGGACCTCTGTGCCCCAGGACACAGAGGACCAGCGCGGGGTATTAAAAAAACAATTGTAACTCATATATCATTTTGTTTAAAATATTTTTTTGGTCTTAAATAAATAAAGTAACCACTAAACTTGACACAAATAGGTTTAATTATTTTTAATATATTTTTTTAATGGATTTGTACACTAAAAATCCTTAAGCGGTCCTATGTGCCCCCTCCTCCCCTACCTAGACCCCGAAAAACATAATCTCCCATTTCCGTCGGTCTGAGTGTAACTTAAAAACGACTTATCCGATTGACTTCAAATTTTTATCAAAAATCAAAGTTCATATGGGAATGAAGTGGTAATAAATTGCCAAAAAAGCAAATCATTATTAACAAGCAACTCATCGAATTCGGTTTTTTGTTGCTTTTGTTTAATAATCAATGTTTACTTTTGCATTTTAATATTTTTATTTTTTTATGTAAATAAATAATGTATTATGTTCGTTGAATCTTGTTCTGTTATTAATAAATAATATTTTTTAGTGTTTTATTTAGTTAATAATTTACTACATATTTTACACAAAAATTAAATATTATATAAGAATAAATTGATAATATTTTGGTGTAAAAACCACTGTGACCGCCTAATAAATTATTAAAAAGATCGCTACCAAAAAAAAAATACTTATACAATTGACATTTTCCACCAAATTCGAATATAAGGCAAACAAAATAGTGGCGTATTGAAATTTTTAAGTATTCAATTCATCCAAAAATTTAGCTTTCTACAACCTTCAAAAAAAAAACAAGAGAAAAAAATTTGCTATGTTTTACCGTTTTTTAAGCTATCCTCATGGAAATAAAAACATATTTGCATTTTTAAGGGGCTTTATATATAAAATAAATTTGACATATTTCATATTTGTTTTTTTTAAAGTAACCGCTTTAAAACAAAAGATATTTTCGTTTTTTGGGGACTAGATTTATCCAGTATAATGGAAATAAATTGAATAAAGAAATTTGACCTATATTACTGTTTTTTAAGCAAGCTAAATGCTTCTGGAGTATTTTTTTTTAATTTTCAGGGGACTATTTCATTATACCTGTATAATTGAAAAAATGCTTTTTTATAAACAAAAAATCGGTAAATTCGCCTTTATCAACAACTTCCCTTGTACAGAATTTTTCTACGTACATATAACATAGTCTATATATGCATATCAATATTTGATAGTAATTTTATAAAAATACTATAAACTGTTATATTTAATTTTTTTTTTAGTTTTTCAATTATTTATTATTATTATTATTATTGATAATAATGTTGATCATTTTTCATAACAATATTTACGTAGTCGACAAAAAATAAACTTTGTCCTTTATTATTTTCTATTCTATTAGTTTTTTTTCAGTAGTTATAATTTACCGAATAATTAACATTTTATTACGCCGCCATTTTATTTTGCCATAAGTATAAAATTTGCACTAAAAATTTACTAGTGTATCCTTGTTTGACATTTGAATTTTGTTCAAAATTTCAAATCAATTGAATAAGTATTTTTTTTGTTCTAAATTTTTAAACATTTCATTAGGCCGCCATTTTTCTCCGCCCAAATGGATAAGCACAAAAAATGTAAGAATTTATCCTTATGTCACACTTTATTCTTGCGCAAAATTTAAAATCCGATCAATAAGCAGTTTTTAATAATGATTTTTTTTATATTTCGTAAGGTAGCCATATTGGATTTTTACCAAAATGTAATTATTTCATACCCATATGACCCTCGGTTTTAACCAAAATTTGAAGTTAATCAGTGAATGTAGTTTAGGTCCATCACGCATACAGGCAGAATGACAGAACGACAGGCTGACGGAAATGGGAGAACATGTTTTTCAGGGTCCACAGAGCCGAAAACGCAAAGATCAATTACGATATTTCCGAGGGAAGTACAAATAAAAGAAATTTTATGTGTTTTACCGTTTTTTAAGTAAGCTAATTTCATTTTCAGTTCAGTTTCCACCCTCCTAGGGCCGTATAGTTGAAAAAAAAAATTTATATACGAAAAAATAAAAGAAGTTTGACATATTTTTCAGTTTTTTTGAATACATTCTTTATTAATTTTAACGAATTAACGAATTTTATCAAGAAGTATTCTTCTATAACGCTTTCAAATTATAACCACTATTTTACATTATACGTATCTATCCAAACAAACTCTATGCCCGAAATATCGTCGGTCGGAATATATGTCATTTTTATAGATATACAAGGTGGTCGAAAATATGTGGGTAATTCTCACATGCAAAACTAGTACTTAATGCGGTCTTAAACATAGCATGTTATGAAACAGTTCAAAATAATTTTGGTGTTCTTTGACGTAACTAAATTGTATTTGAACAAATTGTTCGTTTACATTTTGGCTGCATAAGAATATTTCACGAAAGTATGTTCTTTCCTATCTAAATAAATAAATGCTACTCACACTCTTCGCGACCTTTCCAAAGCAACGGATAATATTTTTGGGTATATACCATAACTCAGATAGCTCACTTAAGAATTAATTTTAGTCGTATTCAATGGGATATTTCAAAAAATCTCAACAAAATTTGTTTATCAGAAAAAAGACATTTAATTTGTATGTAACCCGTTTGCATCCATTTGATGTACAGGGTCTTTATTAATAATTCACCCCTCTCAATATTGGCATAATTTTAAGAAAAATAATGTTAAACCTAAAAGTTAGAGGGTTTATTACTCAGTTAAGTATTTATAACGTCTCAAAAATATATGAGGATTTTTCTCTGGTGTCTTTGAAGTTAAAGGCCTCAATCAAACCAGTATATTTACAACCAGCAAGACGTACTCCATTTAAAAACATGAATGTTGGATTTGGTAAAATTTTTTTAGAGATCCTGTATTCATAAATAATGATTATTTAAATCTTACAACCTTTATATTTAACAATTTCATCAATCTTTTAAAATTAAACCAATATTGTGGTTGGCGAATTATAAAGAAAGACCTGTAGTGCATAATTACTGTATATCACACACATCGTTCTTTTCGAAAATACTGAATTTTTTTGAAATTGATAACGGGTAACTAATTTCCTTCAAAATATCTGGGAACAAGAAAACAAAAATAAACCAGTATAAATATATTTATTTATGCAGGCGGACCTTGTACAGTAAACACCTTGAAAGGTAGGTATCTCATTTCCGGTCTCTCTGATACGCTACTTAGTAACTTTACTTATTCCAGGCACCTTAAGTCACTGCACAAATGATAGGAAAATGATTAAGGTAACATTAATTTTCACATTCTAAGTTATACAGCGTGTAATAATAGTAAGAAAACGCCGAAATATCTTAGGTACCGCTTACCTGAATGTAATGAAAATATGTACACTTAGGTATGAAATTATACCGGATCCAATGGCAAATTGCTGCCAAATTTACAGTTTTTCTGTCATAAAAGGAAAAACAATTTAATGGAACACCCTATATTATAGTACTTTTTTTAAAATCTGCGTAAAATTCTCAATACTTTTTAATAAGAGAACTTTTTATGAAAGTCAACAGTTTTTGTGAAAATAGGGGTCTAATATCCATAATTTAATGTATTAGCTTTTATTAAGTACCTGCACACAAAAAAATTACTGATATGTTTGACAATGTCAGTTTTTATAAAAAATGATCGTTTAATTGAAACCTAAGGAACTGAAACTTTAATTATACTGGGTTATGGGGATAAAATGTGAAACCTGCAGGATGTTTGTAACATTTTTAATGACAAATATCCTAACAGAAATCCAATAAATAAATCTACCATAAGTAATATTAATCAAAAATGTTGTAAAAAAAGCACAAGTCCTCATCTTGCTACCAAAACACCAGCAAGAGAAAACAGTGTCTCAGCTTCAAAAATTAGGTTCTAAAAAACAAGGAAAACAATACAATAGAAAAATGAAATACCTAATACAACAAACAATACATTAAACTAAGTAAAGTGTTTAAAATGTTGTCCATTTACTCCCTGATAGTAGGCCAAATACTGTGGAAAAACACTAAATACATTAAAAAGAATCCCAGCCTCCTCGATTCATCTACATTCGATTTCTATTCGCTCTTTTAAATCCTCGAGGCTATTGGGCTTAGTTTTATGCACAACATTTTTAAGGTGTCCCCACAAAAAGTAGACGAGGGACGTCAAGTTCAGAGATCAAGGTGGTCACTTTATTGTACCCCTACGTTCAATCCATGTTGCAAAAAAAAATTGTCTAAATATTCCCGAACATTTCGAGCAAAATGCGGCGGAGCATCATCCTGCCAAAACCATATTTCATCATTTTGGGCACCATTACCTTTAAAAAATCAAATGTCTTTCTCTAGTTAATTTGTCTTCCATGAAGAAGGGACCGATTATTTTTGCACCCTTTATACCACACCAAACATTTATCTTTTGGGGAAATTGGGAATGATTTTCACGTATCCAATGTAGATTTTTCCTAGCCCAATATCGACAATTGTTGCAAAATGTTAACTTTTCCATTAAAAAAAAAGATGCTTCGTCAGAAAAAATAATTTAAATGACAAAATTTAGATTGGTATTGCAATGTTCCATCATGCTTTCATAAAATTCCAAGCGCCTATCGTTATCATCCTTGCACCAAAGTATTTTGTATAAATGAAACTTTTCAGTTTTTACAAGGCGGTGTACGGATATGACATGTGTGAGACGTCATTTTCTCTTCCTAATGTCCTGGTAGAAAGGTGCGTATTTTATTCCAAACTGATTAAAAAAAAAACATTCAGAGCTTTGTCACCATATGTTGCTCTTTTAGCTCCGCCAGAACGTACAGCATCTTTTACCTTTCCAGTTTCACGAAATTTTATTTTACTTACGGTAGATTTAGTTATTGGATTTCTGTTAGGATATTTGTCATTAAAAATGTTCGACAAATAACATCTTGCAGGTTTCTCATTCTATCCCCATAACCCAGTATAATTAAAACTTCAGTTTTTTGCGTTTCAGTTAAACGATCCATTTTTGTAAATCAACACAACTGAAATTGTCAAACATATCAGGAAACCTATTGTGTGCAGGTATTTCAAAAAAGGTAATACATTCAATTTTGGATATCAAACTCCTATTTTCGCAAAAACTCTTGGCTTTCATAAAAAGTGCTCTTAATAAAATGTATTGGGAATTTTTAACTTTCAATTAATCATTCGAGGACATGCTTTATAAAACATATAACTGTGTAAAAATATCATGTAGGATATTTATTATGTTTCAAATAATCTTCCACGTCAGAAATGTTGCGAACCGATGGCGATTGGAAAAAAACTGCAAAGCACCAACCAAATAAAAACAATATCTCAATCTTTGAGAAACTAACTAAAACATTCCCAATTACAAATTTATAGCGAAAGTAGGGCTAAGGAAATTTCTAAGCCACTCCGTCTCATAGATCGACTAATTCAACTAATTTTGTTACAAAATCTAAGGTATTATTTAATCATTTTGTATTATACTAGCTACAAGAAAAAATCAACACCTTTTAAGTAATTAATTAAGCAAAATGCACAGACCCAACTTTGTATTCAATTTATTTAAACATTTTCTTGCGAGACGATGTTAATTAAAATTTATCTTACGATTTTTACGTGTAAAACAAAGCAATTTTTATTGTTCATTTCGATTTTCTCACGCTAGTTATGACTTTGTTGATTCACATTAAGAATTAAGCATTCATTTTCATATTTATGAGTCTTTTGGCCGCATACTTTGTTTATATATACAGTGGGTCCGTAAAGTCTTGCACAAATGCAATTAAAATTTTGGTAATTATTTTCGACATCGGAAAAATAGCAAACTTTATAATTAAAATGCTGCACTTTTGAAACTGGTTCCATATGTATAGGGTGGTCCGTTTAGCCGCTTTGATATAGGTGTTCATTTTTTAATGTTTTATTAGACATTTGAAATTTACGCAAAAGAGAAAACATTTTTCTTGCCTAATTCCCAAATTCAACTGTTTTTGATTGAGGTATTGACAATGGAAGATTGACAATTTGAGATTTTAGGTTGCCAACTCAACATGGCATTAAACCCAACATTAAACTTTTTCTTTAATTTTTTTAATAGCAGAAATTTTCAAAAATTATTAGTTAAGAAACTAAAAATTGGGGTATTATTCTAGAAACTTAAGCCATTTAAATGCCGAACAATTTTATACTGGGTAGTCCGACAAGCGCACGTCGGTCAATAACTGCTAAACCGTTGAACTTACGGGAAACATTTCTTAATAAAACTTTTAATCTTTCATCTCTGCTATAATCCAAAATTATTTTCATATATACAGGGTGTCTTAAAAAAAACAGTAATACAAAAAAAACATATTTTTGTTAAATGGAATACCTTATGTTTTTATGTGGCAAATGGTAGGCCTCTGTGGGTTATGTATACAACTTTAAATTTGTATGTGGATAGGCTGCAGCCTTATGATTATTGAAAAATAATAGTCAAAAACATACTTTTTTTAAACACTTATATCTTTCCCAATGTTTGTTAATTTCCCTGACAAATTTACATGCGCTCTAATGTTAGCCTAGTTTCTCCTAAACTATCTTCACTTTTTGATTTAATTACACAGGGTGCCCAAAATATTTGTCTAAACATCTCTATTTTAAAATTTAAATTATCCATTAATTGAATTCCTTAAATACAATACCCCGTATATTATTTTGCCTTCGAAAAGCTGAAAATATGCTCTTTCAGAAAATATTATGTTTGCCTCATCTATCTCATTATAATTTGGAGATATCAAGAGTTTCCCTTAACTCTTTGGCAAAAAAATATTATTTTTTTATATGACAATTTTTATTTTTTTTTGTTTGCTGCTGCAGTTGGAGGTGTTCTCTAAAGCAAATCTTTAACGTATCCCCATAGGAAAAAATCAAGTTTTGTGAGATCTGGTGATCTTGGGGGTCACGAAATAGGTATTGTATTCCATTTAACAAACATAATTTTGAGTTATAGCAGAGATGTAGCGTTAAAAGTTTTATTAAGAACATTTTTCCATAGGTTTAGCAAACATTGGCCGACGCGCTCTTGTTGGACTGCCCTGTAATGAAGGAGAGATGACTCCACCGAGCCATAAGCCCGCACATGGGATTTGCCAGGTGAGCCGTGTCCCCCCTCTAATGCTTCGTTTTTCTTTTCCTTCTATAAATTTATTAGTAACACAGTCATTCATTTGGTTCTCGGCTGTAACTATTACCTAAATAAAAAAAATAGCAAAACGAACTTACAGGATTCACTTATTTACGGGATTGATAAGCATTTTAACCAAAAAACGACCAACATACGTTTAAATATCGGTAAAATACTACTGCATTTAAATCATAACGTCGGCATCGCCCTTACAATCATGGAAACAAATTTCAAATACACAAGTGATTTAATTAGTTACAACTAAAAATTGGGGTATTATTCTAGAAACTTAAGCCATTTAAATGCCGAACAATTTTATACTGGGTAGTCCGACAAGCGCACGTCGGTCAATAACTGCTAAACCGTTGAACTTACGGGAAACATTTCTTAATAAAACTTTTAATCTTTCATCTCTGCTATAATTCAAAATTATTTTCATATATACAGGGTGTCTTAAAAAAAACAGTAATACAAAAAAAAACATATTTTTGTCAAATGGAATACCTTATGTTTTTATGTGGCAAATGAGGCCTCTGTGGGTTATGTATTCAACTTTAAATTTGTATGTGGATAGGCTGCAGCCTTATGATTATTGAAAAATAATAGTCAAAAACATACTTTTTTTAAACACATATCTTTCCCAATGTTTGTTAATTTCCCTGACAAATTTACATGCACTCTAATGTTAGCCTAGTTTCTCCTAAACTATCTTCACTTTTTGATTTAATTACACAGGGTGCCCAAAATATTTGTCTAAACATCTCTATTTTAAAATTTAAATTATCCATTAATTGAATTCCTTAAATACAATACCCCGTATATTATTTTGCCTTCGAAAAGCTGAAAATATGCTCTTTCAGAAAATATTATGTTTGCCTCATCTATCTCATTATAATTTGGAGATATCAAGAGTTTTCCTTAACTCTTTGGCAAAAAAATATTATTTTTTTATATGACAGTTTTTATTTTTTTTTGTTTGCTGCTGCAGTTGGAGGTGTTCTCTAAAGCAAATCTTTAACGTATCCCCATAGGAAAAAATCAAGTTTTGTGAGATCTGGTGATCTTGGGGGTCACGAAATAGGTATTGTATTCCATTTAACAAACATAATTTTGAGTTATAGCAGAGATGTAGCGTTAAAAGTTTTATTAAGTCTTGTTGTCTCTTGTTGGACTGCCCGGTAATGAAGGAGAGATGACTCCACCGAGCCATAAGCCCGCACATGGGATTTGCCAGGTGAGCCGTGTCCCCCCTCTAATGCTTCGTTTTTCTTTTCCTTCTATAAATTTATTAGTAACACAGTCATTCATTTGGTTCTCGGCTGTAACTATTACCTAAATAAAAAAAATAGCAAAACGAACTTACAGGATTCACTTATTTCCGGGATTGATAAGCATTTTAACCAAAAAACGACCAACATACGTTTAAATATCGGTAAAATACTACTGCATTTAAATCATAACGTCGGCATCGCCCTTACAATCATGGAAACAAATTTCAAATACACAAGTGATTTAATTGCACAATATTATTAAATTTGATGAATCTGCAAATTGGTTAATGACCTTTGCCAGGCAAAATTTTTTTCCGTAATATCTGGGACTAGTTCCTCTTGGGAACGATCGATCTCGTAAATCATTGAAATTAAATCTAAATTAAGAAATGCTATAAACAAGAAAAAACAAATAATCCAAATTATGATCTAATTATATAATAATATGTCTTAAGTTTTTTGTGTGAACTGGAAAGTTGTTGATTTTTCAAACAAAGGTTTTATTCCAGAAAATGGAATTTTACCCAATGTTTTAATATATCATTAACACACGTTGTTGTTTTGCCAAGCGTTCGCAACTAAAATATCGACATTTTTTCCCAGTGTCACCCTTGATTTTTGAACAGAAAATTTCAGATCAGTTGAATAAGTATAAAAATATTCCCATAATAATTTCATCCAGTTCAGTTTTTAAGTGAAGATAATTCTCAGACCAGACTGGATATTTGTAATACTCACTATTATTCTGAGACCAATAAACATTTGGTAAAGCAAATTAAAAGGCAAGGACATCAAAATGTTAAAGTATGGTGAGGTATTATAAACGCCCGCATAATAGGTCCTGTGTTTTTTGGCCGCTATTTGAATAGACAAACATTTTTAAACCTTTTAAGAAATCAAATTATGGAAAAACTCAAGGATCTTCCGGAACATATTCATGTGGGCTTGGTATATCAACAATTATTATGCTCCATACTACTGTGAAGAAGATATAAGAGCATTTTTAAGTATATATAGTAATGGTGAGATTCCATGGCCCCCGCGAAGTCCCGATTTGACACCCTCAGATTATTTTTTATGGGACACACTTAAAGATAGAGTGTATAAAAATCGAAACAATTATTCTGTAAAAAAATTAAAATCAAAATTTCCTGAAGAAATTATTAATCTAACTTCTCATTTTTTGAAGTAGGTTAAGAATAAGTACTATCAGAGAACTAATGTGTTTATATATGTTATATAAGATTACTTGGTCAATTTTTCCCAATAATAATTTAATTAAATCTGAGGAGAAAATCCAATTTATTTCAACGTAAAATATGTCTGAATAATTAGATCCAGGTTCAATGCATGATCATCAGTTCTTACAACTTTAGAATCTTTATGCTGTATATAGGAGAGGTACTGCAGTAAGACTGGAATAATAAATAATTGTAAAGAAAGGTTGTCAAGTTTTTGAGGTGCAACGTAAATTTAGCTTGGCTGCTAATTTAACATATTGATATTACGTTTTTTGGTCATCTTGTTATGAAAGAAGTGATTTTTATCTGTACTAAAAATACGTTTTATTTAAAAATTAATGCATGATCAACAGCATTAAAAGTTCATAATCTAATTAATTTACTTGTACAAGTATAAGGTCTCTTTACTTTCAGATGTTTTTTGTTTAGAAAGCAAAAACCGTAAAAATGTATCGAAAACAATCGCTTTTTCGACAAAAAATAGGACACATTTTAATTGTTACAATATTACAAATACAACGAAAATTAAAATTTACAATGCAGTGAAATTAATTAAGTTTTGAAATACAATGCAGCATGATTCCATAAATAAAAACTATTTCCGCATTTTTTTGAACAGTAAGCTATAAGCTATCCTTTTACTAAAGAGGAATGCGTTAATGAATATCTGACCTAAAAAGAAAAATAAAAAGGTCAAAAAAAATTATACTAAACCTTCGTACCAAATTTTTCAAAAATTTAAGATACATATTAAAATATTTATTGGGATTTTTACTTCTATTTTATTCACCCATGCGTAAAAAGGACAACATTAGTACATTTATTCAAGTGTCGAGAGAAATTATATATTTTTCTCACTGTTATATAAACCTATAATTCGATGAACAAAAAAAACTTTGGAAAATGAAAAAAAAAATTGACTGCTTCAAATAGATGCTGTTAACAATAAGGGGTGAAAAATAAAAATGAATTTAATTTCCTGCTCATAATGACAGTATTAATATAAAACAGTTAAAAATCAACAGACACATATTTTTGTCCTTAATCCCTCATTAAACCCAATTTCCATTAATTTCAAGTATAAACGTTCTTTATCCATACCACCTGTCACCAGTAATGCAATATATACTTACAGTACATTCGATGAAAAGACATTAATAAAATAATCACAGAAAATTGCACTATATAATCCAAAATTGGCACTCGAAATATTTTCACTTTTAGTGCACTTCACATTTTTTTTTGTATCTCTCATGGATGTACATATGTTACCTACCTAAAATATCTGACCAAAAGCTCGGATTTTAATATTAGTAATTCTAAAAGCTAACTAAAAGAATTGAAGAGTAAAATCCCTTTTATATTCGGATTCAACATTACATTGGCGCTTCCCCAATTCATCCGTCGGCGCTTGGTTCGTCATTTGGTTACTACCATCCGCATCGGTACTATATGCGATGGACCACCTACAATCGTACGGTCTTCGTACCGTTCATTTGTCTGGGTTTTGTTTTTATATGTGCGAACAGTGTTACATTTCTAATATGTGTAGTTCCATTTTACAATGTTTAAATTTTAAACGGTGTATTGGAAAATTCCTAATTACTTATATCCAACTTTATAGGCTCTATTTTATTATTTTGTAATAACTTTTGTCGATTTTCCTGGGATATTTAAAAATCAACTAGTTTTTCTATAATTTAGTAGATTATGGATTAATGGAACTTTAAGAAATTGCTGTTCTAGGTTTTTCAGTATTTTATAAAATATTTCCTCCTCGAATTCACTTTTTTAAATAATTAGCAGATTTTGTGACATGTTTAAATGCCTTTTTCAGATCGATTGAATTCTGATGATTATACAACAAATTAACTAGTATAATTATTGCAATAACCTTTCAGATCCTATAGTCTTTCAAATAATTGGTTTTTTACATTTTGACATTCATTTTCGCTTTTTATTTCTCGAGATACAAAAAAAACTGTAAATATAATACTTGCAGATTTTGCAGTGGGATGTCTTTTAATGATGCAACAAAGAATAGAAGACCATCGTAAACCTGCGAAAATTGCATTTTTTATATGAGGCATTCTATATATTTTTGACAACTGGAAATATAGTTTCTTTCTAATTTCAAAAATACGTAATAGTATGATGACATTTGCTTTAGCCATTTTGAAATAAACTGCTCAAAAAATTAGTCGGCATATTTGTTCATTTTTAGGAGACTCTATTTCGGAAACGCCTTAGCCGATTTTCAATAATTAAAAAGATTCTGAAAGGCCATTATTTGTTTAATCAATAACCTGAAGTGGTCTTTGATCTAAATATTTTTTTGTGTTATAGGGGGTTAGAAAAAATATGATGTAGAAATGAAAAATTTTAACTCTGCACTTCTTTCAATAGTTATTCTAGAACTTTCATAATATCACATTTAGAAGCTTTGTTCGATATCTAGGGCCGTATTTGGCGGTTTTTTATTTTTTTGTTTAGAAAAAAGTTACAGGGAATTTTTAAAAAGCCTGTATTTTTGAAATTAGAAAATTTAAACTTCCTAGGGGTTCTTTAATTTATTGTGAAAATTCCTTTATTATTCCAGTTTCTCTATATCTATATCTAAAAGTATAGAGGTTTTGTATTTTTTTATTATAAAAAAAATTACAGGATATTTTCAAAAAGTCTAAGTTTTTTAAATTAAAAAAGTACAAATTTTTATGCGTTGTTAAATTTAGTATAAAGTGCTTGTGACTATATTATCTTAGCTTTTCTATACACAAAAGTATAGCGGTTTTGCACTTTTTTGTGTTATAAAAAAGTTACAGGGTATTCTCAAAAACTTTGTATTTTTGAAATTACCCAAAAATAACAAATTTCTATGTGCTTTTTTTTATTAATATGGAACTTTCGGGACTTTATTATCCCAGTTCCTCTGTACACAAAAGTATGGTGGTTTCGTATTTTTTTAGTATAGGAAAAAAAGTTAAGTACAGGGTGGTCCACTATAAATGTCTAACCCATTTAACTTTTTTGCTTTACACAAGGCTCTACATTTTAGAAAAAAAATTAAATACTAAAGTTGTAAGATTTAATAAGTAGTTTCTAGCGCTTATATTTTTATATATATACAGGGTGACTCAAAAAAGCTTGACGGACAAAAGTTGCATTTTTTTTAAATAAAAGAGTCCATATTTGACTTGATATTTTGATTCTACTGGAGAAACTAAGAATTTTGATACTACATCATATGCTCAACTTTTTGTTTTTAAATTATGAATAATTTAAAAATAATTATTGAATTTATCTATAACGAACCCGCTTTCTTAAAACAAAATATATTTTAATCTGCAATACGGTAATAAAAATGGCGTTGCTTCATCTTTTATAACTATCATCTTTACAGGCTTTGTTGTGACTCAATCTCAATATGCAGGGTGTGTGTAAATGTCTCTGCACATATTACAGAATTATTGGTTTTTTGTGGAAATTGAAAAGCAATGAAATTTTCTTTCATTGTTTGATAGAACTAGATAGAACTTTTACGTAACTAAAAGGAAAACAGAAATTAAACATTTTAACTTTTTTTTTGAAAATTTGGATTTTATTACTGAAATCTATTTAATCTTACGTTTAACATGTTGAATTGTACTTTGTCTCCTCATTATACAGGGTATCCGTAGAAATAAATACAAAAATCTTTAATTTTTTGGCTTACCTGGGGAATAGAATGGAAATATCTGATAACCGGTTTGGACTATTAATTGACATAAGATCTCTGACTAAGATGTCTGTGAAGGCCTCGGAATAATAAGATAAACGACAGATATGTATAAGAAGTTCGGGCATAAAGAAGTGGCTCTGTAATGGTATAGAGCGAAATATATTTTTTTAATTTATAGAGTTTTGTATTTTATTATATACATCCTGTATAATAAATTACCAAAAGTAACATTTAACCTATTAAATATCAGAGTTAAAGTTGAACTTGATCTCGAAAATATTTTTAAATAGATCTCACATAATAAAAGTAAAATTTGCAAAAAAAGTTAAAGACCAAAACAGAGAAAATTGCCTCTTAACTAGGTACGCAAAGGTTATGCCTAGGTCTACCAAATAATTAAATAAAACAAATTGCTTTCTAATTTTTGCAAAAATATAAGTCAATTTTGTTATAAATATGTGTAAAGACATTTTCACATAACCTGTATATTGTCATTTGCGCAATCTAAAGCTCTTGTAAACGATTACCATATAAGACAAAGAAACGCCATTTTCATTTTCGTATTACAGATTAAAAGAAGTTGTGTTTTAAGATATAAAAATATACTTAATTTTTTCGGATCATTTAAAAAAATAGATTGGTTTAGAAATATATTACCTGACTTCCTTTAAAAATTAATAAGCATAACCATTAACTCGATTTTATTGCAACTCGACCAATTTATGCATGAAATTAGCCATAAATATGTAAATATTCATTAAAATTGGATAGTATCTATTTTAAAGGAAAAACTATTTTTTTTATTTGCCATTTAAAGTACGAGTTTGCTTATAACTCAATTTACTTTTCGACCTATTTTGTTCTTTTTGACATTTAATTGTGAAGTACCTTATAAGATGACATGTTTCATCTTAATCAGTATAAAATTGAATAAAATAAATTATTGAAGAGGTAAAAATAATAAGCGGAGAGTATTGAAAGCTTTTTTTTAACTATGGGGGATGTGATATTAACGATAAAAGTTCTCGTTGTAGGTCATTTACAAACCTGCTATTGCAAAAGCAACTGAATACGTTTGCAACGTCTTGTAGTTGAAAATCAAGAGATTATTAATTTGATAATTTATTTTAAAGTTAGATACTGGTAGTAGCAATAAATGATTCAAAATTTAAATTGTGTTCGTGATATAAATCGATCTAGTTCTATTTTTTTACTCAATAACGAATTAATAACAATGGGAACAAAATAATAAACATTTGGATAGTTATAACTACTTTGGCAGAAACCGTTGTTATATCGAAAAATGTATAATGGAGTTTTTACACTTATGCAATAATGGGAGGCAGGTATTACGTAAAACCCATATATAAACCAGGCAGCGGCGTAGCGTGGGTTCTAGCTTGGTGAGGTACTGCGTGATAAAAATTTTCAGTTAGTTTTAAAAGTTTGTCATATACAGGGTGATTCAGAAATAAAGACCTAAAATCCATGATGTTATTATTTGATTAATTTTTGGTATAAAAGTTCATATATACTTTTGTACAAAAACGCATATTTTTCAAGATACAAGGTGGCAGAATTTTATTTTTATTGGTTTTTTTAAATTTTGGAATGTATTAATTTTAGTAGTGTCTATAAAATAGAATCATTGACATTTGGAACAATCTACAGGGTGATAATTTTTTTTATGAGGACACTGATCCAACGTTATTGCTCCGCCATATTTCTCGCTCCATTTAGAAACATTCTTGTTTCTTGCATTTTTGGCACCATTTGATAGCTATTTAACCAAATATTTATTAGTCCAGGGTAAGTAATTTTTTCAGGCTGATTTTTTAAATATTTTATTTTGTTTAGCTATCTTTGATTCATATCAATATGCTACCAGTTCATTCCTATATAACACTCGATTTTTGTGCAAAATTTGATAATTATTTTTTTTTGGTAATTGTTCCGGCATATTAGATTTTTACCAAAATATTACCAGATCATCCCTATCTGACCTTTGATTTTTTTTCTTGTTCGATGTGGGAAATATATTTACAGACCCCAAGAGCCTGGCGCCAGTTGGTAATATGGGACTCCTGCAGAATACCGACCAAAACCCACCCCCTGGCACTGAAGCTTTACAGCTTATTGTGCCAATCTGCGATCGCGCTCATCGCCAACACCTCCATACTTAAGTTAGTCTTTCCAGCTTAAAGCTCTGGACAAATTTGCTGAGATCTTGAACAAGAAAGTCCAGAACTTCCTCTGGGTCGATCTTCGGTTGCCCGAGGAACAAATGTTACGTCAACAGCGTGTTCTCTTAACTTACTCAGGTGGTCCTTGTAATCCTGTAAGGATGCCTGTAATTGCTCTTAACTGATTTCTGCTCAGAAGGAACAGATTTCCAACAAGTGCAGCATCAGTTTCCTTAATAAAGATTTTGTTGTGTGCATGTCCCTGTCTCCTTTGCCAGTGGACCCCGTGCCTATCCATTTGTTTACCCAGCCTCGTACTGTACACTTAGATACTCCAGGACGGGCTCTGGTCCGAACAAGGCCTCTAATGGGCTTATTCTTGCGAGCTCATCAGCTTTCTAATTACCTTCGTCGCCACTAGGGCCTGGAACCCAGAACAACTTGACTTAAACTGGGTATTGTGGTAAGCTATCCCGCGAACTGACAAAGAGAGGCCGTCAGACAGACCGACGGGATTCATAAAACATATTTTTTTGTCATATAGAAACGCTAAAACGTGCAGATATTTAAAACCTGAGAGAATGATTTTTTTGCGTTTTAATTAGCGGCGATTTTGTTTCGCTATTCGCCATGAATTCGTACTACAAAATAACAGTTCATTTTTATACCGCAATTAGTTATGGCACACAATTTGAAATCAATCCATCCGGATTCGTACCAAAATTTTACCAGTTCATTTCTACAGGTTTATTGATTTTTGTGCAAAATTTTAGATAAAATGGTTAAGTAGTTTTTTAGCAATAATTTTTTTAACATTCACTGCCATCGTGTTTTCGCCACATTGGATTTTTACCAATACCTTATATAACCCTTCATTTTTGACCAAAATTTGAAGTTAATCAGATAAGTAGTTTTTTAGCTATGCCGCGAAAACGCAGACCGACAGACAAACAGGACAAGTGAATTGAGAAAACATGTTTTTCGGCATCTGCGATTATATCTAGCAGGCTTAAACCCGTGATTTTGCATAAGAAAGAGAATTTGGCAAGTTTACACTGGGGCACTCTTCAACGAGTGATTAAGAGACTTGTTTTCACCTTGTAGTTTATTTAATGCGTTTTTGGATAAAAGTATATATATGACTTGACAAATTGAATTGAATTTTTCGCATTTAATTCTAAAATTTCAACGGAAGATTTATAAACAGCCTATTTTTCACGCAAAATTTCAACGAAAATGGCAACTCTTTTATTTAAAAATGTAAAAAAGTAAATTTAAAAGAAAAACTAGAAAAAAAAGTCTATCTTGGAATAAAAAAGGAACTCGTGAAGAGAAAGGAACATGTTACTGCCAATAAATGTAATACAATTCTGAAAATAACAGTAGCTATCAAGCCTTCCTGGAATCCACACTATCCGATATTAAGCATGTTTTATTAATTGTTTTCAAATGTATGAGTCATTTCTCATAAATTGACATCCCACGTACAGTACTACTGAAACTAAACATTAAATACTATATTTTGTTTTCTACTTACTTTTTAGAACTGAAGTTGTCAAAACAAAATTAATAAGCATCGGAAATGCCAAATTTTTTCATAAATTCAACAACCCGGATATTTTATTATTAATAATAATAATAATTATAATAATAATAATAGAGACCATTATTTGTACGTTTTTAGAATCTACAAAATATAATAATACTAGCTAATAATATCTTCGTACAAAAAGGCGAGATTCAGTTCAGCAGATACAAGTATCTGACAACTGTTCAGATAATCCCAAAAAAAGAAATGACTAATAATAAGGAAGGAAAAGAAAAATAACCTTATAACTAGGAAGAGATTAGCCTATATAATATTTTGTTCATAATAAATACCATATAGAGCAACCAATCTAAATATTTAATTTGTGATGTTATGAACTATGGAATTTTTTATGCATATTTTCTCAATTCAGTCTGTCTGTTCAGTCTATTTATATATATATATATATATATATATATATATATATATATATATATATAGACTGAACAGACAGACTGAATTGAGAAAATATGTTTTCCGGCATCTGGGGACCCTTAAAGGTAAAGATCTGAAAAAATCTCACGAGGGAAGTAATAACTAATTATCTCGTGTTTTTAATAAAAATGTATAATATTTTTGCAAAATAAAATTTTTTTCTTATCACAATACAAAAAAAAACAAGTTTTCTTTGCACAGGGGTGGCCCGCATTTAAATAAATGACACTGTATAAGTGGATTTTTAGGTCAAGCGGGGCTCATAATTTTTGATGATTGATAAAAACTCTCACTTTCATTAAGTGGCTGTATAAACAGAACATATCCTGATTGTTCCACTGATTCGAACCGCCTTCCGACTTTATTAAGGTGCTTGCCATTTTAAGTATTTTTGTTTTTGTCAACCAAAAAATTTTAACCACATACATATTTAGCGAATTTTCTTATTTAGTCCCTCGGCATTTAATATATAAAATAATATTAAGTGGCTATCTTAATAATATTCCGTAATATAATAAAAAAACTATTTTCTTTCTCCCTGTATATTTTTAAATATCCCATCGAGATTTAATAGCTCGATAAATGAATCACACAACATTTTGGTATTCACTGTGTTTTCTGATTTGATTCATAATGTTGGTGACCTTTGGACCCGCACGATAAGACCGCATTCGACTATATCATGTTTCTAAACAGTTTTCGTTAACGATCCTCTTGTTGTTATGTTAGAGTGGTGTATTATTTGGGGTTAGAATCCAGTAAGAAACAAAAGTCTTTTTATAAATTGTCGAAGTTTTGCAGCTGTATTATTGTATCCTCAGGACGCATATATAGATTTTATATTCAGTATGAAACCCATATCATCAATCTTTGCCTACTTCGTTGGTCCGTAGATATTCCCCGGATATTCAGTTTGTAAATGGTTTAACGATGCTCTATATGTTAGAGTGATGTATTATTTGAGGTTAGAAAATATCTGAGGACCAACGGAGTAGGTGAAGGCTGATAATATGAGTTTCATGCAGGATATAGAATCTATATATGTGTCCTGAGGATGCAACAATAAAGTTACGAAACGTCGAAAAAAACAAAAGGCTTTTTTTAATGGATCCTAACACCAAATAATACACCCCTTTAACATAACAAGAGGATCGTTAACAAAAACCATTCAGAAAGTTTAAAAAATTATTAATTAAAACACTAATAATTCAATTTACCTCAAATTTTGCACAAAAATCAAGTGTTACATAAGAATGAACTGATAACATTTTGATATGAATCCAATTTAGCAAAACACAATAGCGGCCTAATAAAATATTTAAAAAATCAGCCTGAAAATATTTATTAAATTAATTTCAATTCGTGTGCAAGAATTAAGTGTGATATACAGATAAATTGATAAAGTTGTGGTACGAATTTAAACAAAATAGCGGCCAAAGAAATTTAAAAAAAATCAATGTAGTAAAATCTTATTCAAATGACTTTAAATGTTGCAGAAAAATTAAATGTGAAAATGGGATAAACTGGTACGAATTCAACATGACGTAAGAAAATGGTGGTATGTCTCAAGTTTGGTATAGGTAGAAAGAAACTGGTAAAATATTGGTAGGAATCCAATATGATGGAATAAAATAGCGCCCAGTAAGAATGTTTGAAAAGACAGTATATGTAACACATATATTCTGTGACTATGTACTAAACCAAATTAGGTCCCACTTTAATATTCCGAGCAAATAGGAAAAAATCATAAAGAGGGAAGTTCTGGGTAAAGGGAATTTACCGATTTTTTTATATCTGCGTTACAAGTAATCACATCGAAAATATTATTAGAAAAGCATATATATATATATATATATATGCATATAAAATTCCATAGTTCATAACATCACAAATTAAATATTTAGATTCGTTGCTCTATATGGTATTTATTATGAACAAAATATTATATAGGCTAATCTCTTCCTAGTTATAAGGTTATTTTTCTTTTCCTTCCTTATTATTAGTCATTTCTTTTTTTGGGATTATCTGAACAGTTGTCAGATACTTGTATCTGCTGAACTGAATCTCGCCTTTTTGTACGAAGATATTATTAGCTAGTATTATTATATTTTGTAGATTCTAAAAACGTACAAATAATGGTCTCTATTATTATTATTATAATTATTATTATTATTAATAATAAAATATCCGGGTTGTTGAATTTATGAAAAAATTTGGCATTTCCGATGCTTATTAATTTTGTTTTGACAACTTCAGTTCTAAAAAGTAAGTAGAAAACAAAATATAGTATTTAATGTTTAGTTTCAGTAGTACTGTACGTGGGATGTCAATTTATGAGAAATGACTCATACATTTGAAAACAATTAATAAAACATGCTTAATATCGGATAGTGTGGATTCCAGGAAGGCTTGATAGCTACTGTTATTTTCAGAATTGTATTACATTTATTGGCAGTAACATGTTCCTTTCTCTTCACGAGAGTTACGTTCCCGTGAGAAATGCAATTCTGCATTTATGCACTTGCAATTCTTAGACTTTTATCTTTTCGTTCTCATGCAACATAAGCATTACTGAACTTATAAATATAACTAAAATGCATTTTGTAGTCAGTTCTCTTTGTACGCTTATGAAATAAAATTGATTTTTTAAAAATAATATCTCGTGTTTCGAGTTGTTAACTGGCGCAGTCGGTAGGATTATTGCCAACAGTCGCGCATCGTGCGTATTTTCTGGTTTCGTCTCAACGATTCGTGGCAAAAATCGGACAATTAAAAAATCTTCAGGGTGTACTAAGAAACTCAAAAATTGACCAGGGATTTGGAACAGCATCGTCCAGCGTCCTATTGGTGCGAGTTTGGGAACACACATCGTCCCACCCTCATAGCAGCTAACCAGGGAAAGGACCACATCGCCTCTCCTATTGGACCCTAGTTTAAGAATGAGAATTGGAATTATCTTCAGTACATTGCTGTAAGTGCTTCCTTTCAATTTTCCTTATTTCATTTTATTTTTATCCTATCTTAAATATTGATATTTACGTCTCTTGTAATTCCGCAAACTGGAAGATTTAACATCAGCTTTTGGAAATTTAAATTGTGAAAGAAATCTAACACCTTTTTCTAATTTAATTCAAATAAGTAAAATAATGACTACTGAACCTAATTTACAACTAGTCAGATATCAGGCAGACAATATTCCCTTATTTGATGGGAATCCAAAACAAATAAACAGATTTATTAATGCTTGTGATAATTTTTATAATAATCATAGAAATAAAACGGACAATAATGCACCTATAAATGTATGTTTACACGATACTATATTAAGTAAACTTGTAGGTAGGGCAGCCGATATTATTTGTTCTAGAATAGAATTAAATACATGGCCCGCAGTAAAAGCTGCAATAATTTCGACTTTTTCAGATCATAGATCGATTGATTGTATTATTCAAGATATAATAACGTCCAAACCGGAAAAAAATGAAACACCGCAACAATTTGGCCTGCGTTTGCAAGACGCTCGCAGTTTGTTATTTTCCAAAGTAAATTTAAGCAATGAAACGCAAGCTCTAAAACTTTTAAAAATTAATGAATATGGAAATTTAGTATTAAAAACCTTCATAAACGGTCTAAACTACCATATGCAACTTGTGGTTAGATTAAAAAATCCAGTTACTTTAGAAGAGGCAATGAGCTGTGCCTTGGAAGAAGAAAATTTTATGTATTATAAGAACCGTAGTAGCATATTACCAAAAAACCCAAATTTTAATTCACAAAAACCAAAAATAAATTTGCCTACACAAGCACATTATCCTGCTAATGTGAGACCAATATTTTCGAATTACCCCGTTCAGCAATTTTCAAATTTTATACCTTCTTATAAACAACCAATCCCAAATTTTAATAATGGAAATAATCAATTTATGGGCTTTGGACAATTTAGGCAACCCACAAATAATTTTAGACAATCGAATTTCCCAAATCAAAATTTTATGCAAAGAAACACTTTTACCCCAAGACCATCTTTTAACCCCCAAAATCAACGCCCAACTTCTTCTGGAATATCACGCCAACAAAAGCCTGAGCCGATGGATACTTCTTCAGGGAACACAACCCTTAGAAGAAACCAACAACCACATTCTTCACAACGTAATATTGTTGTAGAAGAACTATATAATCAATCAGTCGAATCGATAAATGCCGATAATGATCAAAATGAAAATTTTCAAACTAGTAATGCTGAATTTCAATATTATTACCCGGAATACACCGATAATTCGCAATATTCGTATAATGACTCCAATACCGAATTTTCTTGTCTAGAAAATAACCCTTATGAAAATCAAATTGATTTTAATGAAGAAAATTTTCAGGAGAACCAAATTTCCAACAACCAAACATAATACTTTTAAATAATTATACAAATTCAGATTTACCAGTAATTTTCATACCCGAAATCAAAGCAAAATTTTTAATTGATACAGGTAGTGGCAAAAGTTTTATAAAGCCTAATTTAGCATACAAAATTTATTCAAATTTCATTTTTTCGGAACTTTTCTCAGTAAGGACAGCCCACGCTACGTCCATTCACAATGAAGTAATTAATATACCAATATTTCCTTGTTTTAATCATACAGGTAATCATAAGTTTTATCTTTTTGATTTTTCACCTAAATTTGACGGACTTTTAGGAATTGATTTTCTAACACATATTGGAGCTAATATAAATTTAAAACATTGTTCTTTAGATACTCAATTTGTAACATTGCCTTTATATTATCAAAATAATATATCAAATTTACATAATTTTGAAACTATCGAAATAATAATTCCCCCACGTACATGTCAAAGAATCAAATTGCCTGTAAATCAATCGAATGGTTTAGGTATTTTAAAATATACAGATTTTGGTTGCGCAGAGATGCCAGAAGCTTTAGTACAAGTCATTGACTCCTACGCAACAACTATAATTACGAATAGTCGCGAAAACCCAGTTAAAATAAAAATATTTAATCCCATAGATATCGAAACCATAAATGAAGTAGAAAACAACTTCATAGAAAAAATGGAAACCGATACAGAAATAAATGAATATATGGATAATACACAAAAACAAAACTTAAAAAATTTAAGACTGTCACATTGTAATCAGGAAGAATACAGAGCTATTCGAAACTTGTGTTACGAATATCGTGACATATTTTATTGTGAGGGCATCCCACTTACATTTACTAATCAAATTAAACATAAAATAAACCTAACCGATGACACACCTATATATACAAAAACTTATCGATATCCCGAAATTCATAAAAAAGAGGTTAAAACCCAAATTAACAAAATGTTAGAGAACGGTATCATTCAAAACTCAACGTCACCGTGGAGTAGTCCAATTTGGATTGTCCCAAAAAAGATGGACGCGTCCGGTAAACGTAAATGGCGTATCGTTTGCGATTTCCGTAAAATCAATGAACGCAGTATTGATGATAAATTTCCTTTACCAAATATATCGGATATTCTCGATAAACTTGGAAAATCTCAATATTTCAGCACATTGGATCTAGCAACCGGTTTCCATCAAATAGAAATGGAACCGAATGATATCCCCAAAACAGCCTTCTCAACCGATACAGGTCATTATGAATTTAGACGCATGCCTTTTGGCTTAAAAAATGCGCCCTCTACATTTCAGCGAGTCATGAACAACGTCCTTCGGGGACTTCAAAATGAAATCTGTTCTGTATATCTTGATGACATAATAATTTTCTCTACGTCACTTCAAGAGCACATCGATAGATTAAAATCCGTTTTTGATAGACTTAGAGAATCCAATTTAAAAGTGCAGCTAGACAAATCAGAATTTTTACACAAAGAAGTTGCTTATTTAGGTCACAAAATTACAAGCGAAGGTGTAAAACCTAATCCTGATAAAGTCACCGCAGTTAAAAATTTCCCCATACCAAAAACCCAAAAAGACATTAAGTCATTTTTAGGACTAGCCGGATATTATCGTAGATTCATCAAAGACTTCGCAAAAATCACGAAACCCCTTACACTATGTCTCAAAAAAGGAGCGAAAGTTGAACACTCACCAGCCTTTATTCAATCCTTTAACCATTTAAAAGAATTGCTTATTAATGCTCCAATACTAAAATACCCTGATTTTGAAAAACCTTTCGTCCTTACGACAGATGCCTCAAATGTAGCCCTAGGCGCTGTTCTCTCTCAAGGCAACCCGCCAAATGACAACCCTGTAGCATTCGCGTCGCGCACTCTAAATGAAACAGAACAAAAATACTCAACGATTGAAAAAGAACTTTTAGGAATCGTTTGGGCATGTAAATACTTTAGACCTTACCTTTATGGCAAAAAATTTAAAATATATACTGACCATCGCCCATTAGTATGGTTATTTAACCTCAAAGAACCAAATTCGAAATTAGTACGTTGGAGGCTAAAACTTGAAGAGTATGATTATGAAATAATCTATAAAGAAGGGAAACAAAACACTAACGCTGACGCCCTTAGCCGAATTCAATTAAACGCAATCGAATCCGAATCATTAATAAATTACCCAGGCGATATAGACACCGACGTAACGCAATTCCTAAACGACCAATTTAACCCAGATATCCTTGACTCTGAAATAGTGTCACAAACAATAGAAAGACTAGAACACGAACCCGAAACAACACCCAAAATTAATATTATTTCTGACATTCTAATAACTCCACCTATAACACAACTAACCCATTCTAATATTCCAATAAAACCACCCGTAACGGAAACAATACATAGTACAAATGCTAACGAAAATCATTCCAATATGACTATATTAGATGAAATTATTAATAATAAAGCTCATCAACTTATTATTAAAAAAGCACCTTATGACAAATATGTTAAAACCAAACGTGAAAATTTCGAAGGACATCAAATTATTCACGCAACATTACCCACTAATATTATAGTAATTACTAACTTTTTGAAAGAATATTTAACAAATAAAACAACATATGTTTATTTCTTTTCCAAAGAACTAAGAACCTATTTTCAACAAACAATGAATAACCATTTTAAAAATTTAAAACTTATAGAATGTTCAAAATTAATAAATAATGCTCAACCTGACGAACGAGAATTACTAATTAAATATCGTCATGAAGGCAAAACAAATCATAGAGGAATCGAAGAAACTTGCAAATTTTTAAAAGCAAATTATTATTGGAAATCACTTAAGGCAGATGTAACAAAATACATCAATAATTGTGAAATCTGTCAACGATCAAAATATAATCGAAAACCACCAGATCAACCTCTGATATTAACCGAAACGCCAAGCAAACCTTTCGAAATTGTTCATATCGACACTTTCATCATAGGTAAACAAAAATTCCTAACTATTATAGATAAATTCTCCAAATACGCACAAGCCTTGCCTTATACTGGAAATGCAGTGTCGTGCTGTGAACAGTTAATTAATTTCTTTTCCTTTTTACGTATTCCAAAACAAATAGTTTCAGACAACGGATCTGAATTTCAGAACGAAGTCGTTAAAGGCTTATTAAATACACATAATATTAAAATACACTTCACTACCCCCTACCACCATGAATCAAACTCCCCTGTTGAAAGGCTGCATTCCACATTAATCGAACACATTCGATTACTTCAAGAATCGGACCCCAATGCAGAAGTTACCAAACTTATGCCGTACGCAATTATTGCCTATAATAACACGATCCATTCTAGTACGAATTTTACCCCATACGAACTTGTCTTCGGACACACAGACTCTAGAGATCCTATGGATTTAATACCCGCTCATGTATATACCGAGTATGTCAATAATCATAAAAATAACACACAAATTTTGTACGACAAAATTACAAAGGAATCACGAGAACTAAAACAAAAAATTATAGATAGGGCAAACAAGGATAAAACCCCGACCAATTTAATAATAGGCTCACAAATTTATAAAAAATCAGATAATCGATCTGGAAAAATAAAAAAGAGATATTTAGGCCCATTCATACTAACGGCTATATTAGAAAATAATAAAATACAAATAGAAAATCCCAAAAATAAATACAAAGAAATTATACATGTTAACGAAACTAAAATAATACCCCTTGTTCCAGATGCTGGACCATCGTCGGCGGCTACGTAAAATTCCATGATTTAAATAAACATCCAGGAATACTACCATTCAAAATGGGAACCGCTAAACTTAAATCCAATCACTGGACATTCGTTCAAAATATTAACCTAACCCCTTTAATTAACCAATTTCAAAATATTCAAAAACAAGCAAAATCAATATACATAAACATTCAAAATAACAGCGAATACCATAAGGAATATTTTAATTCTTTTAATACATTATGTACACTTGAAAAAGAATAGAAACTCTATTAGAACAAATTGTCCCAAATCAAGAAAATTATCGTAGTAAAAGAGGTCTTTTTAACCCCTTAGGTTCATTCATAAAAAGTATAACTGGAAACTTAGATCAAAATGACGCAGAGCAAATTGATGCCAAAATCACGAAATTACAAGAAAATCAAAATAAATTGAAAATTGACGCTATCAATCAAATTACACTTTTAGAATCCACTATTAATAAATTTAAAACAATTATATCTAATATCACACATAACCAAATGGTACTAAAGTCACGCATTTTACAAATAGAAAAAATAATTAATAAAGTTCAAATGGAACAAATAAGTAATCACGAATTTTATTTAATATATACAATAATCAATCAAATAACAACAATTTATCAATCAATCTACGATATTCTGAATAAGATTGAAATAGGTATCACTTTTGCAAAAATTAATGTACTTTATAATTCAATAATAGAACCAAATGAACTATTTATAGAAATAAAGAACTTACAAGATCATCTAGGCTCAGATAAACTCCCTTTAGAAGTAACTTATAAAAATATACTTAATTTCGAAAAAATTATAGAAATTAAAAGTTTCTTAAAAAACTTTAATATTGTATTTATATTTGAACTTCCTCTTGTGGAATCGGAGATATATCAATATTTTAAGTTATTCCCTTTACCAATTCCCAATAATCGATCATTTCTTGTAAATATTCCTTATAAACCCTACCTAGCATTAGGCAATACAAAATATGCCCATATGAACCAAAGATGTCACGAAATCCAACCACAAAAATATTTGTGTAAAGAAGCCCACACCACGTTTGTCGAAGACAGCCCCTCCTGTGCTGTTCAACTTATCAAACATCACACAAATATTACGTTTTGCCACCCATTCGAAACTCAAATGCACGAGATCCAGACAACAAAAATAATCGACGACAAATGGCTGATAACAGTACCAATACAAGTAATCGCCGTCATAAATTGTCAAAAATCCGAAGATAACATACCCTTATATGGTTCCTATCTTCTTGAGTCATCCCCAGGATGTAAAGTACGGATAAAGTCAATTACGCTTGAAACATATAAATCAAGTCAATTAACATTTAATGGAATTAATCTACCTACCCTTAATTTAAGTCTAATTAAGGAAAACCGAGATTCATTCTACAACCCTCCTAGTATGGACTTAAACTACGTAAACCTAAAAACTACTAAAGAAATCGAAGCCAAATTAGAAAACCAAAAGAAGGCCCTAGAAGAAATGACCACAACGATTTATGTAAAGAAGACCAGTTTTTGGACAATTTTACTTTACATATTCATTTCAATAATTTTTATATTTTTCATATACAAAAAACTTGTAAAAAAGTCTAAGAAAAAACAATTAAATGCAAACTCTAATACTTTAGATATTGAAGAAAATAATAGAATTTTCTAAAATATTAATAATCTTTAAACCTTTTTGGAAATTTTTGAAAACACGTCTTTAAGAACGTGCTTTCAACTAAGAGGGGAGGAGTTACGTTCCCGTGAGAAATGCAATTCTGCATTTATGCACTTGCAATTCTTAGACTTTTATCTTTTCGTTCTCATGCAACATAAGCATTACTGAACTTATAAATATAACTAAAATGCATTTTGTAGTCAGTTCTCTTTGTACGCTTATGAAATAAAATTGATTTTTTTTTAAATAATATCTCGTGTTTCGAGTTGTTAACTCGAGTTCCTTTTTTATTCCAAGATAGACTTTGTTTTCTAGTTTTTCTTTTAAATTTACTTTTTTACATTTTTAAATAAAAGAGTTGCCATTTTCGTTGAAGTTTTGCGTGAAAAATAGGCTGTTTATAAATCTTCCGTTGAAATTTTAGAATTAAATGCGAAAAATTCAATTCAATTTGTCAAGTCATATATATACTTTTATCCAAAAACGCATTAAATAAACTACAAGGTAAAAACAAGTCTCTTAATCACTCGTTGAAGAGTGCCCCAGTGTAAACTTGCCAAATTCTCTTTCTTATGCAAAATCACGGGTTTAAGCCTGCTAGATATAATCGCAGATGCCGAAAAACATGTTTTCTCAATTCACTTGTCCTGTTTGTCTGTCGGTCTGCGTTTTCGCGGCATAGCTAAAAAACTACTTATCTGATTAACTTCAAATTTTGGTCAAAAATGAAGGGTTATATAAGGTATTGGTAAAAATCCAATGTGGCGAAACACGATGGCAGCGAATGTTAAAAAAATTATTGCTAAAAACTACTTAACCATTTTATCTAAAATTTTGCACAAAAATCAATAAACCTGTAGAAATGAACTGGTAAAATTTTGGTACTAATCCGGATGGATTGATTTCAAATTGTGTGCCATAACTAATTGCGGTATAAAAATGAACTGTTATTTTGTAGTACGAATTCATGGCGAATAGCGAAACAAAATCGCCGCTAATTAAAACGCAAAAAAATCATTCTCTCAGGTTTTAAATATCTGCACGTTTTAGCGTTTCTATATGACAAAAAAATATGTTTTATGAATCCCGTCGGTCTGTCTGACGGTCTCTCTCTGTCAGTTCGCGGGATAGCTTACCACAATACCCAGTTTAAGTCAAGTTGTTCTGGGTTCCAGGCCCTAGTGGCGACGAAGGTAATTAGAAAGCTGATGAGCTCGCAAGAATAAGCCCATTAGAGGCCTTGTTCGGACCAGAGCTCGTCCTGGAGTATCTAAGTGTACAGTACGAGGCTGGGTAAACAAATGGATAGGCACGGGGTCCACTGGCAAAGGAGGCAGGGACATGCACACAACAAAATCTTTATTAAGGAAACTGATGCTGCACTTGTTGGAAATCTGTTCCTTCTGAGCAGAAATCAGTTAAGAGCAATTACAGGCATCCTTACAGGATTACAAGGACCACCTGAGGAAGTTAAGAGAACACGCTGTTGACGTAACATTTGCTCCTCGGGCAACCGAAGATCGACCCAGAGGAAGTTCTGGACTTTCTTGTTCAAGATCTCAGCAAATTTGTCCAGAGCTTTAAGCTGGAAAGACTAACTTAAGTATGGAGGTGTTGGCGATGAGCGCGATCGCAGATTGGCACAATAAGCTGTAAAGCTTCAGTGCCAGGGGGTGGGTTTTGGTCGGTATTCTGCAGGAGTCCCACATTACCAACTGGCGCCAGGCTCTTGGGGTCTGTAAATATATTTCCCACATCGAACAAGAAAAAAAAATCAAAGGTCAGATAGGGATGATCTGGTAATATTTTGTAAAAAAAAAATCAAAGGTCAGATAGGGATGATCTGGTAATATTTTGGTAAAAATCTAATATGCCGGAACAATTACCAAAAAAAAATAATT